>CM070627.1:21133816-21533816 GCA_036346255.1 Ampelocalamus luodianensis | reverse complement strand
AAGCAAGAGTGAGCCCAAAGACTCAGCAAGTATCAACAAGGCTAAAGCAAGTTCACAGTCATAGCATCAATAATCCAAAATAAATATTACACTAAACATAGCCTTCATACTTATGTAATGTGACCAATGCAATGCACCTTTTAAACTTTATCTCTTTTCGCATTTCACCGGTAATGCGGGGTATACAACCGTCGATGTATACCCTTGCCTGTGCCCTCTGGCACAGGGACCAAGAGCCTATACTCCACAAGTATAGGGACCTTTGCCCATCATCTTCATGATGGGGACCTCTTTACTCATTGCCCACATTCCACGAATGTGGGGACCTCAAGCCTGTCATTACATGACGGGGACCTCAACTATTTATACTTAGTCACCACATGACCAAGTCTCAGACATGCTTAAATCATGCATATGCATTATGACATCATCTTTCGTACATAAGAATTCAACGTGTGCACAATAATATGTAAGCATTAACAACATACAAAGGAAACTTTAATCATAACTTGCACTCATCAAGATAAATGGAAACTCATCACAATAATATCCATGCCTGGCTATCACGAGCAAAGCACAAACAGTCCCAGTATACAAGCACATATATGCAATAACCCGAATACTTGCCTCAACCATGCGAGAACGGTGGACGCGAAGAGGGTGCTGCCCCTGGGATCACGCTCCCACCTGAACATAAAGATAACCCAATCTAAGACCAACATACTGAACCAAAATCATAAATAACAACACAATTGAACTCGCTAAGCTCCCAAGCTTTTCCAATCTTCTAATTTCTAGCGATCGATTTGGTGTTCACTTCGGACAGTCAACTTCTAAAATACATAACTTTATGCTCAGGAGTCCAAATAAGATGTTCTTAGACTTTCTGGAAAGTTAATTAAATTACCTAAATAAACCTAGTTGGGGAGCCCTTTTGATTCTACCATATACGGCCCCTACCAAGACAATCTACAAAACATCAATTATCACGTCGGTTTCTCTGGACAGTACACTAAAACCATCATAACTTTTGCTACGAAAGTCCAAATTTTATGTTCTTTATCTCTCTGAAAAGGTATGGAAATTACCTACATTTGGTGTTATATTGAGATCCTCTGATTTTGACTTTAACTAACAGTTTTATCCAGTTTTCTACAATCTGCCCGAAAGGTGGCAGATCAGCAAGACAGCGATACTAAAAAATTCATAACTCTCTGACCGTTAATCGGATTTGGGCGTTCTTGGCGGCCACTGAAAGCTAAGAACATAAGCCAACTATCTATAGGAGGCGGGATCCCCAGATTTTTCCTCTAACAACATGAAAACTGTCGTCCAAACTACTGGACAGAACGCGATCTATTAAACCGACGAAATTCAATCTACCAAACGACATCAACCGCAACTACTACGCAACAACCAACGAAGAACACACGATGTTAACCTTGTAGAATCGCAGCAAGGTGAAGGTTTGGCCTTGCGAAGGTGATCTCCTCTCCTTTCTTCACTTGATCGGCAGCAGAGAGCACCGACGGCGAGGAAGGGAGGCACCAATGGAGGATGGGGCTGCTTGGGGAGGGGAGGGGGTGATCACTGTAGCGGCGGTGTGCTACAGTAACCCTAGGGGTTTTGACTGCCCCTAATGGGCTAAGACTATGGGCCTTTGGCCCAAGATTTAATCCCCTTCAAGAGAAATGCTGAAATCCCTTTTTAAATCCTGATAAAACGGTTGAAATTCAAATAACTCTCTCCCGTTAAATCTTTCTAATACTTTTAGGGTATTACAGGTATGATCCGAAAGTCAGTGATTTTGTTAACCAGAACTTGTTGGATTTGCGCGACTGTGTAAGGGCTTTGAGGAAGGAGAACAAGGAATTGAAGACCTCGGCTAGCGATGAATAGGCCAAGGAAGAGGCGTGTGCTGATCTGAGGAGATTGCTGGTTGCAAAATCAAAGGAGTGTGCTGAGTTGAGGAGAATTGTGGTCCAAAATGAGGTTGCAATTGTTCATCTTAGTGATAGGGTCAAAATGCTAGAAAATAATAGAATTCTGATCATCTCAGTGTTTGCATGTACTGTCTTTGTTGTAGTTGGCTTCATGTTCTGGTAGAAATGTTGTTAGTTTGTTGATATAAGTTATGAAATTGAATGATCACTGGAATAGAAATGTCATTTTGGATTGCTTGTCAGCATCTTGCTAGCTATACTATCTGGTTGATCTCTGAGCCGAGAAACATTGAATCTTGGTCCTTGAATTCTATGCTGGTTGATTTTGGTATTAGTTTCTGAGTATGATAATTTCCACTAGCATTTTATGTGCGATGATATTTATGTGGGTACCATTGTGGACCTCTTTTTCCCATTAGGGTGCATTTGGTTCATTGAATTATCTAGTCCTATACCAGACGGTTCAAGAAATGAGGACGTTCATGCGTTTCGTTGAAGGGATGAACCAATCCATCCCGGATGAGATGGTTCAAATTTAGAATATTCCTTAGAGATGTTGCATCAACTCATTCTAAACAATTGGCTGAACCACACCGTCCCGGTCGCGCTCACTCGCATGGCTTCGTTGTATTTGGAGTTAAAAAGAAATAATTATGCAATTTCAAAATTAAATGATTTTTTAGTGCAATAATAATTCATTTTAGAATTTATAAATGCATTAAACCCCGTAAGTCCTTATAAAGACCTCTGTAAAAATAAGTTATTCAAATACTATAACATTTATCATGATTAAATATAATTTTCTCCAAATTTTTGGAACTCCATTCAACACACACAAAATTTAAACTCTATTCAACAACCTAAGCTAGGTTTGAATTTAGTTTAAGAAAATAACACTTGAACAGTAAGGTTTAAAATTTTATTTGAGTATTAGCACATCCTAGGAACCTCCCTAAATTATTTCAGGATTTTAAGATTTTTTTTTTGGCTATTTTTTTGTATTTTATAGCCGGTGCATTGCGATCGTCCGATCGAATGGATCGTCGATCGGAGGAGACGTTCGGACTGTCCGAACAGGTCGGTCTGTCTGGACCATCCGATTGAAATCGGATGGTCCGATCAGAGGAGACGTTCGGACTGCCTAAACAGACCCTCCGATCGGACGATCGATTCCGATCGGACGGTCCAATGAACTCGACTCTATAAAATAGCAAAAAAAATTCTAAAATCCTAAAATAATTCAAGGAGGTTCCTAGGATGTACTAATACTCAAATAAAATTTGAAACCTTGCTAGTTAAGTGTTATTTGCTTAAACTAAATTCAAGGAGCCAAGCGACCAGGTTAATTGCAAAATCTTCTTGGTGAGTTTAGGAAGCCGTCGAGTGACAACATTGTGCGTTGTGCCCAGTTGTGCTACTAGTTCACCTAAAATGTGTTGCTCAAAGATTTCTAGATCTGTTCTAGTTGAACTTTTTGTTTAACTTGCTCTCCATCAAATGAAGCATACAACACAGAATTCAAGAGTAACAGAGTTTATGGTCGATATGAAGAACTATCAAGAGATCAAACAGTAGAATTGACCTAATTTCTGGAATCTAGATTCTGGACTCAATCTGATCATGGTTGATCACACAAGTTCACATACTACATAAGTACAAGTTCACTAATGCAAGTACAGACAAGTTCACATACAGATAAGTTCACAACAGGTTACAAACTAGTTGAAAATGCATAAAAGTTCACATCAAATACACACAAATTGCCAGTACAGACTTTCACTGCTTGTTATTGTTCACATCACTGGTGGACATTAGGAGCTTCGGCAGAGTTATGGACCTCTTTTTTGGAGGTTTCTTCCTTGGTGTCTCTTTAGCACTGACATTAGCTGAAGCATGACCAGAGGAGAGTTGAATTGTGGCATATGAACTATCCTGAGAAGTAGGGACAGTAGCCTCTAGTCTTATAGATGTAGAACCACCTTTTGATGTTGTCACACTAACCTTAGCAAATGACTTGATCATTTCATTTGACACACCATACTACAAGAACACATGAACAATGCTAAGTCTTAGAACTGAGTAGGGTCAAATATATGTAGTAAACTTGAAGATGCTTACATGCTAGATTATAGTTGCAGAATTTTGTGAGTACAGAATCCCAGTGCACTTCTTTTTGCCCTTTTGTAACACCCTGGCTTTTTGGAAGCCAGAATGCTACCTAAGGATCTAGCATGCAACCTTATATTGGAATAATTTTCAACAATAAATCATCAACAAAGCTAAACAGTTCAACATCAAACGAAACATGAACTAAACGTAATAATGGATCCATTTAGATAATTCTATCAACAGATAATCAATGAACGTAAATGATTATTTAAACGAACTCAACGATAGAGAAGGAGTCATCCCAAACTGAATTTATTTATTACATCCATCAATTAATGAAAGAAGAATAGTGATAGTTACATTATTGAAACTAAAGCAAGTGAAGTGTGTTGAGTAGTGCTTGTCTACTCCTCCCAAGAGAAACTTCATCAACGATCACCTAAAATAAATAAATAAACAAGGCAAGGTGAGTCCACGACTCAGCAAGTACAATGGCTAATAGAATAGGCAATCAATATGAATAAGACAATCTCGTCACCACTCGTAACATACAACAAGTGATTATTTATGTTGATATGAGATGAATGCTCAAAATCAAGGAATTTGGACCGCACACATGCATATATCGCAGTATAGCCGGTGATACACCGTCGGTGTTCACTCAAGCCCGCATCTTAACAAAAATATGGGGATCCACTTCCGTATGAAGAATGTTTCATACGGTGTCCAACACTGCCCATCCCGAAATTAATGGGACTTGCGCACCCATCCCGGAATTGATGGGCTCTCATGCGCACCCATCCCGAATTGATGGGCTCACTCACCACTCCGTGGATGGTAAATGACAATGAATGCATGAAATGACTTATCGAATGAATAATGACATCATCTCCAATCATGGATTCAACACATAAGAAATATCATAGACAATTCATCATCTCTTGTGTCATAAGACATCACAACACAATCACATAAACATTCATCAATCACAAGCAATAAGATAGCAATGCACTTGCCTTCCGCGATGCGACGCGTTAACCGAAAAAGGTGATACTCCTAAACTCGAGGCTTCACCGCCTAAACAAGTAAAATAATTTCAATAAGAACAAAATGTACCCAGCACTACTAATCAACGTTCTACAACGCTTCCACGGTGACTCAAGACTTAACTACAAAGCCTAATCTGAAATATCGACAAATCAGTCACAACCGATCTTTGGACAGCAGCACGGTGAAAATCATATCTAATGATCTGGAACTCGAAATGAGGTGAATCCAATTTCTGTGGATTCATAACTAACATATCTAAAATTCTCAAGTTGACAAGATAGACCAATTCGGCCAAATTAATATGCTATTGAACAGATGAACTTTCAGAACCGAAATCTGCCCTAAAGAACAAATAGTAATTACTAAACCGATCAAAACTTTTAATCTACAACTCTGAATTAAGTGTTCTTTACCAATCTAGAAAGGTTACGAAAAATTCAACAATAACCTAGTTGGGTGGAATCTCTGATTTTTCCTTTAAGTTAATCTTATTCTTAGAGACAAGTTGACAGTTCATTATTATCAGAGTTCTGGACAGCAGAGGTAAAACGACCATAACTTTTGATCCGTAAATCGGATTCAGGTGTTCTTTGCGTTCAATGAAAACTAAGAACATTATCTACAACTTTCTAGGAGATGGAAACCCCCAATTCGGAATCTAACAATCCCTTAAATAATAAACAAGACGACTGCAGAATCTCGTCAGGATTTCGGGACAGCAGCACTAAAATCAACATAACTTTTAACCGTAACTCGGAATTGAGTGATCTTTACGGCTACTGAAAGATAATGACGGATCCCACATAACTCTAGGAGATGGGATCCTCAAATTCTGCATCTAAATACACAAAATTACCCACGCAACAATCTGGACAGATTCAAAATTAATGCTGACAGACTTTGATTCAAACGATTCTAATCGGAAACACTTCTACGATTAAACAAACAACAACAACCGACGTTCGTTACCCTTGGAGAACCGCTAGAGATCACTGATCAAAACCCAAGAAGATCTCTCTTCTCCTTTCCCTTTCCTCCTCCTTGTGGCGGCTAGTTGCAGGAGAACTCAAGAGATGGTAGCAATGGAGTTTGAGGGGAGGGGAAAGGATATTATGTAGCGCATCTGTAGCGGCGGCGCTACTGTAGCTACAGATACCCCAAGCTAGGGTTTCCTCTTCTTTATAGGTGGCGGCCCTTCTTGGGCCTCCCGGCCAAGGCCCGAGGCCCAGTTGGCGAAAAACTGCATAATCCCCTTTCCGATGTCTAAATCTTTGTTGGATACTTCCTTTGCAAGAATAAATCTGAGGTATTACACCTTTGAGTTGACAGGTAGGCTTGCCCTTTTTTTTGCCAACACTTGCAGAGCTCTGTTGTGATCCTTGCATCATTATATTTGACCCTACTGCGTAATTTTGAATGCTGTAAATCCCCAAATCCCCACGAAGCCTAAAATCCCTAAATCCCCAGAACCCTAAAATCCCTAAATCCCAAAATGCATCAACACTCACCTTCACGATTTTTCCATAGATCTGCGATGACCTTGCGCTATTGAATCATCAACACCCTCCAATCGACCATCGCCGCCCTCTAGTCAGCGCCTCCTGACCTGCGCTGCCACCAGAGCCAAGTTCAGATGAGAGTGAGTGCGAGAGTGAGGGACTTGTGCGCAAAGGGGACAGGGTGGGCCGCACGCGTGTTATACAGAGCCTCGTCAGCATAAGGATGCCAGGTGGACCTCCACATCAGCACAAAACCAGGGTGAAATCGGCGCGGGGGGTATTTTGTCTGATTTGCAAATGTCAAGGTCCTATGCTGTCTGGTTTTCAACTTCAAGGTTGTTTTCCAGACTTTTTGAAAAGTTCGAGGTTGGAAAATAGACTTTTTCCTTATTTTTACAGTGTGATTTCCATATACATAATGAACAGAAAGGTTTAGACATTTAATTTGCGGTAGTTTCTATCATTGTTGTAATTAATCGCTGGCGTAGCGCATGAAATGCTTGTTACAACTTGTTGATCATTTTTAGAACCATTGGCGGAGATCAAGATCGCATCCTCGAGGACCTATAGGGCCTCTAAAACAAGCATCCTATGTTGTGTTGGGAATTGGCCCATTTATGATGACCAATTCCTTTAGAAATTCATGGCTTAACCAAGTGGTGGGAAGCAGAACAACTGTGCCTTGTTTCAGGCCACTGCAACATAGGTGGTCGTAAGGAGTTAGAGACTAGTTATGATTCGGTCGTGCAAGACCACAGATTGGTTGGGATAAGTCACAACCAGTCATAAGAAGTTACAAGATGATCATAAGTGACTACCACCTGGTCGGGAATCGTTACGACCTGATTGTGACTAGATATGAACTGGACATAAGAAGCTACGAGCTGATCGTGACCAGATATGAACTGGTCGTAAAGAGTTGCAAGCTAGTTGTAACTTGTCAAGAGCAGTTAAAAGTGACTTAATTCAGGTTAATTATAGTAATTACTAGAGAGTAAATGCTTTGTCCTTATAAGGGCACAAAGACGTCCAGAATGAATCTGAAGTAGAATTCCTCCATTCCTTTATGACATTGTCTTCTTCCTCTAGTGAATTGTGCTGAGTGTTGAGCAACTGAACCTCACCGCTCTTTCTTCTCGGCGTGCATCGGGGAGGAAGGAGAGCGGCTATCTCCAAGCTATTTTCGCAAAGAATACCTACACGGGGTGGCAATAAGGTTTCTAGGCAGCGCATCTGCGCACACTACTACAAAAAGGCTAATAGTAGACACCTCATCACAGATGATTGACCAAAACCGTCAGTATTAAATACAATCACAGATGGTTTTGGTTTAGTGACCGTCTCAGCATCGATCGCTAAAAACCATCTCGTGAAGAGTTAATATCATGACGATTTATGTTAAAAACCGTCAGTGAAGTATCACAGACGGTTCTTTTTCAGAACCGTCTGTGATACTTCACAGAAGGTTTTCAACATGAACCGTCTGTGATTTCCCATTCTCATCACAGACGGTTTGTATTGAAAAACCATCTGTGATAATCTCACTTATTACAGACTCGACCCTCACAGATCTTTCTTAAATTCCAGATCTCATCTTGGGCTGCTTTGAGGAGATGAGGCTTTGAGGCGATTTGGTGGAAGAAGACCGCGGATCAGTTGGGAAGAGTGATTGTAGATCCATTTGTTGTTTACTATGGTTAGTAATTTGTTCCTAATTAGTCATAAACCTGTGCATCCATAGAGGCTACATTTTTTGCAATGCACATGATATACATCTTGTATAGTGCCTTTAGTGTCAATTAGTATTTTTTTTTTAACTACACATATAAATTGGAATAGCAGGCTCTGAATTATAAAACTCTTAGAATATGATATTCTAATTTATTTTTCAAACCATGAACCTAAGTTTACATATTTTTATGAAAAAGCCATTTGGAGTTCTTTTTTTAGAAAAGTAATAATACATCTAGCCTCCATGTTATTCTTAAGAAAAAATGCTAGAAATTCTAATTTCTCATCTGTTTGCATGTTGTTCGATGATTCTAGAAAATCCATCGTGTCATAAGCCCTATTTGTATTTGATATCGATGCTTTTTTTTGTGGTCTAATCCAGCTCATGCTTGCAGTTATGTACATCTTTCATCATATTATCTACTAACACGATAGTAGACATAAAACATTGCTGTGTGAACACCTAGTGCAACACAAGCCGTAGAGTGCACTAACATGTAGAAATTTACATGACCAAGATTTTTTTATAAGGTTAATGTGAGAAGTTTTAGCCATAATTTTTTTCCTTTTTTCAATTAATGTGGGAATTTAGCGAGTAGCCCCATTCTTTTTTCTTGAAAATCGTCTCAAAACTTATGTACTATCGTTTTCTTGTTTGTATGAAGGAACACGATGAGCACACATGGTTTAGGATTACCTGATTAAGGTTTAGCAAAGCTTATGTATTATTGTTTCTGGGATGTCTTCTGACACGTACAAATTAGTTTCGGACATGTGCAGGTTGTACACTGCTAGGTTTGCTATATGCACACAAATAATGAACATGTTTGTATAATGTACATCGGAGCTTGAGGCTATAATTGGATACGTGTGACATTTTGTACTGTTTATGGACTCCCTATAATGATTTTTTGTTGTTTGCTTCGTTGTAATCGAACTCAGATGATGTGTTTTTTTAAGATTTCTGTCCTAATTTCTTACGTGTTCGATTAACGTTGCAATTTCTATTTTTTTCCTTCTGTAATTAACATAAGGCTTTTTGGGAGACTCGGTTAGTATATATACTAGTCATCAACCCGTGCACTGCACGGTTCTAATTTGGAATTTTAGGTGTGAATATTGAATATTTCTATTCAAAATTTTATTTTATTTTTTTTGCTAAAGTTCAATTTATGAAGTGATATACATTAGGATTATTTTTTAAAAAAAAATAATTCCAAATTTATATATTTTTGGATACTTGTTTTTTGATCTAATTCAAGCCATTATAACAACTATTGTGTTGGTAGTTTAGATTTTGTAACATTTTATCCAACTAATTGGGAATATACATACTACCTTTATTTCCAAATAGATGTTGTTTTAGACATCGACATGGTTTCTAATGCACAACATTGGTTACTACTTTTTCTAATTACATATTATTAAAAAAAAGCAGAAAATATAACCATATGAAAGTATTTTTTATTACAAATCTACTAATATAATTTCTTAAAAGTTTTACTACAGGTATTCTAATATGAGAGAGTGCATGTTTTTTTTTTTTTTTGATTGCGTTGGAATTTATACCTCATTTATTAGTAGTTGTATCTATAAAAATATATATATAATTTTTAAATTTTTAGGGATAGAGAAATATATACTTGTAGCATGTAAATTTTACTAAGATGATCTTTTACCTTAATGATGACACTAATTCTTTAACATGATAACACTCAAGCCACACCGGCATTAAAGAGAAGAAAAATGGAGAGATTGTATTACATAAGGAAAGCAAGGTCAAAATGGATCATATGCATCCAATTTGGGTTGCAAATAGCTCCTACCTTTTTTTGTATCCTTAGCGGTTATTGTATTGAATCCAAGTCGTCTATTATACCAATTTAAGAAATTGAATGGATGAGATTTTTTTTCTTTTTCTCTGATTAATACGTGGATCTCTAGCTATTTGTTTGTTTTTCTGATTAATGTGGTAATACCTAGAGTATGTACAGCAAAGTACAGGGTGCTTATAGAATCCGTGGCCGGGGAGGAAAACGAGTCCAGATGAAGAGGTGGACGATGGCCTGGTACTCGGAGCCAGGGATGCCGAGGTGCTCGCCATCGATGTCCATGAGCTTCATCTCAAAATCCACATTCTTATCTTGATCTATTCATTCATAAGAAAACCATAACCACCATTGAGAGCCACCCAAAGCAAAAAGGCAGGGGGAGACGACAAGCGATTGATCACTTAGTGGCATGGGGGATATCAACAAGGAAGAGTGGAGAGGGGATCGGATGGGGGATATCACCGGCAATGAAGGAGAAGTGACCGTAACGCCACCGTTGTGTCACGACGGTGACACTGCAAAGGACACTCTTACGACAAGAGTGCCTTGTGTAGTGAACCGTGGCATCACAACCAGAGGCGGAGGAGCTCACGGCGGTAGTCGGCGTCGTCGGGGGGACGGGGCGTCGCTTCGATCGGTCCTATGCGGAGCTAAGCGTGGGGAGGGGAGAGGGAGAGACTGATAGAAGATAAGGCAGGGGTGGCTATAATATGTAAGGATAGTGCAAAATATTTCGCTTCCCGTGCACGCGTCCAAAAATTTCTGCCCTCCCGTGCTGCGAATTACAAACAGTTTCAAACAAAAACCATCTGTGATATTTAGTAATATCACAGATGGTTCTTGTTAAATATCACAGATGGTTCTTGTTAAGAACCGTCTGTGATTTTACCATGACTTGAAAAGAACTGTCTGTGATTTTACCATGACTTGAAATCACAGAGTTGGGCATTTCAAGTCATGGTAAAATCACAGAGTTGGACATTTCAATTCATGGTAAAATCACAGAGATATTTATCACAGATGGTTTTTAATACAACTCGTCTGTGATGAGATACTTATCATAAAAAACTGTCTGTGAAGTATCACAGACGGGTCTTATTAAAAACCGTTTGTAATAATTGCAATATCACAGATGATTCTTGTTAAGAACCATATGTGAAGTATCAGAAACAGTTTTTATTAAAAACCGTCTGTGATAATGATGTATCACAGATTGTGCTAGCTATCGCCAGTAACATAGACGCTCACGCTTGTAAATCCGTCTGTGATAATTACAACAC
Organism: Ampelocalamus luodianensis; assembly: GCA_036346255.1. Taxonomy (NCBI): domain Eukaryota; kingdom Viridiplantae; phylum Streptophyta; class Magnoliopsida; order Poales; family Poaceae; genus Ampelocalamus; species Ampelocalamus luodianensis. Next base: position 21,522,372 of record CM070627.1, on the reverse strand, counting down.
TGACGATTTACAGAAACCATCTGTGATGAGGCGTCCAGTATAGCCTGTTTTGTAGTAGTGACATTCAATACATGATTAGGATTACTTTTCATGGATATATTGACTGGAATAGTAAGATTGATTTAATCTCCTTAATTAATGTTGTACTCCGACTCATACACTTATTTGCTTGAGCGGCTGACCGATTCATCCAAGTGCATGAATGTTTTCTTCTCTGATACCAACATCGTACACGAGCCAGGGTACGTGTTGGTTTATATCTCATCTGTTGAACTCTCATCAATCTTTAGTGCGTAATCCTAGCCACATATTATAAAAAGTTCACCATTCTGATGGTCATGATGTTGTCTTTTTCTCCAATTAATGTGAGCTTTCTAGTTCTTTTTCCTTTTCTCCAATTAATGTGGTATTTTCTCATAGATAGGATTAACTTATGGGCTTTTAGGAGAGCCTCAAATTAGTATAGAGATATAGATAATCTAATAAAATAATTACTTTTAATTCCTCAAAAACTAATAATAATCACACATATAGTGGCAATCAGATTTTGTAGCTTACGTGATTCCTTTTCTAAGTTTGCTTTGATCTGAATTAACATGGTAAAGACATTACTAAGTGTACACATCCAATACGTGATCAGGATTACTTTTCATGGATATATTGTCTGGAATAGTAAGATGTGATTTAATCTCCTTAATTAATGTTGTACTCCGACTCGTACACTTATTTGCTTGAGCGGCTGACCGATTCATCCAGGTGATGCATATTTTCTTCTTTGATATGAACAACATGCACATGCCAAGTGTACGTGTTGGTTTATATTTCATCTGTTGCACTCTCATCAATCTTTAGTGCATAATCCTAGCCACATATTATAAAAAGTTCACCGTTCTAATGATCATGATGTTGTATTTTTCTCCAATTAATGTGAGAATTTCTAGTTCTCTTTCATTTTCTTCGATTAATGTGGTAGTTTGTAGCATTTTATCTCTTAGAATTAACGTGGGGGCTTCGGGAGGAGCCTTCAATTAGTATAGATATAAATTGCATTATATTCTAGATCTACCTTGGTAAAGGGAGAATTGAAGATGGTTTAGATCTAGCTTGATGTAGAGAGAAGATTATTTAGGCCCTGTTTGGTACAACTCATACTCTTAGCTGCTCGTTTGGATCTCGTGGAGCAGTACCAAACACCCAGCTTCTCAAAACCACCAGATTCTGCTTTTTGCGAGGAGCTATCTCAAAAATGAACTAACAACGAGGAGCAGCTTTTCCACAGATTCTTGTAAAAATCCAACCTTGCAAAACGAAAATACCCCTTAAGTTGAATGTTGTTACCTGCAAAATGCCATCGAGATAACCCCTCCCATCCCATAGCGACACCCCTACCGTGTTTCCCCTCGCGTCCTCGTCTCTTCCTCCTGCTCGCGCAACGGCGCCCCGGTGTGCACCCCCGTCGCCGCCGATCCTCCACTGCGCCGCCACCGGACCCGGAGTGCGTCGCCGTGAGCAGAGGACATCTGCCAATCCCCTCTGTGACTCCTTCCCCTCGCCTCCCCACCCAAATCCACCCACCCACGCACCCACCCCCACCTCCCCACGTCGCCGCCGCCATCCGCTGCGATGGACGCCGCTGAGGCAACGGACCTCCAGGCGCGGCTCGTCACTGTCGTGCACATGCTCAACCACGACCGGAGCGGCTGCCTCCTCCCCCACGCCCCTCGCCACCGTCCTCCCCGGCTCTAGTATTTGTGGCATTGAACCGCTCAGGTAGTCATTTGTTGCAGTATTTTCCTTAGCTTGTGCACTTGTAGTCATGGTTTGATGTCCTAACCTCAAATAACCTCTATGTTGCGGTATGATCTTTGCTCATTGCGGTATGATCTGACTGTTACATTTTCCCTCTATGTTGCCATGAATGGCATAAGTACATTGAAGAGATACCCGATAGCAAAAGTATATAGGAGAGATAATCCATTGAAGGGAAGATATCGGGAATTCTACCAGTGTGACTTCGACATTGCTGGAACATACATATCAATGGAACCAGATTTTGAGGTTATCAAAGTTTTAACTGAATTGCTGGATCAGCTCGATATAGGCACATATGAGATAAAATTAAACCACAGAAAGTTGCTCAATAAAATGTTGGAGATTTGTGGTGTGCCCCCTGAAAAGTTCAGAATAGTTTCCTCAAGTATTGACAAGCTAGAAAAGCAAACATTCGAACATGTGAAAAAGGAACTAGTAAGCAGAAAGTACCTATTTGACTTCTAGCTGAGGGCTCATTATATTTTTATTTGATGTTTCTGACTTGATGTGGATATATTGATTATAGACCAAACTGTTTATTACGTTGACCTAGGTGGATGAGAAAGGTATATCAAGTGAAACTGCAAAAAAAATTAGCACTTTAGTGAAGACTAGAGGACCACCATTGGAAGTTTTGCTGGAGTTGAGTAAGGGGGATAGCAAATTTATGGAGAATGATGGGTATCATGTATCCCTTGCCTTTGCTAATCCTAATCCTGGTTACTATTCTAATTTGTTGTTCTAAATTTGTGTTCGACTAGTTCCTTAGAATGACACTCTTTCTGCCAAAAAAAAAGGACATGATGGTTAAGTGGAACACTATATCATTGTTTTGCGAGTTCGTGTCTTCTAGTACTAGAACTTGGGAAAACTTTCACATAAACTGATGTGATGGCACTCTTGTTTTTCAGCTTTGAGAACAATAGCAAGCTCAATGGCCCAGAGCTTCAAGGATCTGTTCCTTATGACTTCAGATGTTAATTAGGAGCTCCCCTTCATGCTGGTGCACAATAATGCATGCCGTCCCTAGTTGAAAGGAAGTCAAAATAGTAGTACAAATAGGAAACCTAGCAAGGAGAATATCGTGAGTTATGATATATGCAGCAACAGAACTGGAGAGAATATGTGAGAGTAGATCCTGAGATAATGTACTCAGACAACATAAAGAAGAATGTATTCAGAGTTTTACTTGGTTAATACAGTTATTATGTCATGTAAATTGCAAGCTGCTTTACCGCAGCTGTGTTAACCTCCAGTGCACCCTTTAAATCCATTTAGTCGCCTTGCTACTCTTTGGAGTAGGGGATATATGCTCATGACCGCATTGCATTGCATTACGAAAGTATTTGCTTAAACGTTGCATTATTTGTACACAATCAATGGTTGTGTGTCAATTCGTTATCTGCCAACAGTTGTAATCCATCATGAAGTGTAAATGCAATGTAACCTGGTATTGTGTACAAATACAACATATATACATTCATATGGTCTAAACAAATTTGGGGGGGGGGGGAATCTATAATTTGTGTACAAATATATAGGAGAAAGACACAAATACAATTGAAGTATTACAACCAGGGGTAACATGGTCTATTTGCCTCTAATCCTCTCTAGTATGGTTTTTTGGAGCCAACCTATCAGCCAAACACTTTCTTGAGATAGCTCTAGATTCTCAGATAAGTGGATTCTCAGATAATCAGAAGTAGAATATGATAAATAAGAATCTGGAGCTCTATCAAACAGGGCCTTACATCTAGCATAGTTTAGGGTTTTGCCAAGGAGAAGAGAGTAGCAGAAGTAGAGAAGTGAAACCCATTCTTAAATGCAGGGAAGTGAGTAGTGGCTTGTCCTGCAACGGTGCAAGAAACCACCATCACTTCCGCACTACTCCACTAGACACTACTCCCACTCTATTCCTCCAGCCATCTCTTCTCTCACTCTCATCTTCATGGTTTATTTCTACTTAATTATTCTATTTAATTAATTCTTGCTATATATAGCTACTTTTGATCATATATATATATATAGTATACTAATTAATTAATTCAATGTTTAACACCAAATTGTTATATGCATAGCGTAGTTGGACCGAAGCCGGATGTACGTAGAGAACCGTGTGAGTGAAGAGTATATTAATGACATGTCTGCTTTTACAAGAGCTGTCGAGGAGGATATGTTGAATAAGGGGGTGGAATATATGTACTGTCCATACATTGACTGCAAGAATATGAAAATGTTTAAGAACTGAGCACAGATCGAAGCACACTTGATTCGAAAGGGTTTCAAAAAGGGGTATACACGTTGGACCAGTCACGGTGAAGAGTAGATTATATAGGAAGGTAGTAATAACGACATCGCCGACGAAGTCAACGATATACCGCCAGATGATGTCAATTGTAGTTTCGATTCGGATAGGTTGCACGATGACAATCTGAATCAGATGCTTCGTGATGCAGAAGAGAACTATGATGAGAGAGAGTATGATAAATTCTGAGGCTTGATGGAGGACTCGGAGAAACCTTTGTTCACGTGCTGCAAGTCGAAGTACACAAGGTTGTCATCCGTGCTTGAACTGCTGAAATTGAAGGCAAGCAACGGTTGATCCGACAAAAAGTTTTATGACACTATTAGGTCACTTAGCGGACATGCTTCCGGAGGAAAGCGAGTTTCCCAAAACCACCTACAAAGCCAAGAAGGTTCTTTGTCTATTGGGAATGGAAGTAGAAAGAATACATGCATATCCGAACGACTGTATCCTCTACCGTAAAGAGTACGCCAACATGCATGTATGTTCGGTGTGCAACGTATCCTGATACAAGTGTAAGAATCAATCAGATGATGGTGAGAGAATCGAGGTGAAGAAAGGACCTCCTGCTAAGGCGACATGGTATCTTCCAGTAATTCCCCGTTTAAAGCAGTTTTTTGTGAACCCAAAGGAGGCAAAACTACTACGTTGGTACTTGGAGGAGCATTAGGAGGATGGAAAGCTAAGACACCCTACTGATTCGGCCCAGTGGAGAAACATCGATAGGAGGTTTGCAGACTTCTATGCAGAATCGAGAAATATAAGGTTTGAATTGAGTACAAATGGAATGAATCCTTTTGGTAATATGAGCAGCCAACATAGCACTTGGCCTGTGACTCTCTATATCTACAACCTTCCTCCTTGGTTGTGTATGAAGCGGTAGTATATTTTGCTGTCAATACTTATCCACGGGCCGAAGTGTAACGTCCCAAAATTTGGCTTTTCAAAAATCTTTTGAGTAGTTTAGGTCCCTGGAAAATTTCACCAATTTTATTTGAATTAATAAAGCTTAATTGGAATTTTCCTAAATTAAAAATATTTAATTTGACTAATATAAACATTAATTAAATAAAAATATAAACCGATCTAATTTCGTCGCAATCTCCAAAAAACCGAGCTCCAACCAAAGGTTTTCTCCGGCGAACTACGGCTTCATCCGACGTCCCTACGAACCGCTCTGCGGCGTTGGCTTGGCGTCGTCGCGTTTCACGTCATGGTTCCTTCCTCTTCGCCCAAAGATCACCGAGCACCGTTGGCCATGTCAAGCCCTAAAGCGAAACGTGTTCATCGCGTTCCTCGCTTCCTCGGTGAGTTTTTCCAAAATCCGATCGCGTCATCTTGTGCCTCGTCAATACCTATTTTCCCCTCTTGTAGATTCAAGTTTCATCCACCGTGCGCGAGAATTTGACGTTCTCTCACCTCTTGTTCGTCCTCCTTCTCGGTCAATTACTCCTCAACCATTGATCCCCGCTTCAACTCCACCACCGTTGAGTTCGCGTCGCGCGTTTCACGGTGCTCACCTCCTTTTCGCAGATTATCACCGGAAGTGTTACGCGCGCGTGAGGCCGCCGTCGTCGGCGTTCTTGGCGCTGGGCCGTCGCATGGAGCAAAATCTCGATGTCGGACGCGTCATCATCTCCGGCTCGTCGTTTCCTTTCCGTTTTGCCCTTCGCCAATGTTGGTTCGCCTCCGTTCATCGGAACGCCGTGAGCAAGAACTAGCCACGCACATTTCATCGTTCATGCTTATGATGCGATGCGTGTGTTCATTACTTCCTATTGATTCTTACTTCTGTGGATACTCACTTCCTCTCTTCCATATGGGCCCAAGTAAAATATATCTTCTCTGTTATTTGATGTTACTGTGTTGAAGCACATTAGCGAAGCACGTCTCTCTTTGTCCATCTTCTCTATTTATTGAGTGGGTCCCATATGTCAATGCAAGATGTACACATTAATTCTCTCTGACACCTTTCTTTCTTTTTGTGATGTATGGTTCCCATATATCGAGTGCATCAAATAAATATCTATCCTCCCACTTACATGTAGACCCCACATGTCATCGACCCACATTAAAACTCTAATATTTTCCCTCACTTACATGCGGGTCCCGTATGTCAGTCAATCTTGGTCAAACCCTATTCATGAGCTTGGTCCACCGTGGACTAGCATATCTCCGTGGACCTGGTCTATAGACCAGTGGCCCACATGTCAACCCATAATCCTATTTTCGGGAATTAATTTAATTCTCGAAAATCCTTTTATCTTATTGGTCCCGCTTGTCACTTCTCTACCTTATTTCTGGAATTATTTTAATTCTAGAAATCCATAAATACCAGTCGGCCCCACCTATCATACACTCATTCTTTTTCTTATATTTTCGGAATAGAATATTTTGAGAATATTCCGTAGAGCTTTTTCATCATTTCATGTGAATTCCAATCTTCCAAAAGCCATATCTTCTTCATCCGAATTCCGATTGAACTCATTCAAGTTTCTAAATTCATCTAAATTCAATATCTACCTTCCAGTACCATTCAATTTCAATTTGGAGTTTATTTGATTTGTCTTTTGAATTTAGTTTGTTTTCGCTTTCTTTCGTTAGGACGAAGTCCGGAATCGTCCAAGGAGCTGAAGATCAAGCAAGTAGAAGATTGAAGATAAAATAAGATCACCATTGCTATAGCAAGGCAAGTTATACCTTTGATCATATTGAATCCCAATTTTTAAAATTACTTTGATTTAAATTATTGCATTTACTTTAAGTAATTGTTTAAATGCTTTTGGGTTTAGCTATTAATCCAATTTGTTATATCCACTTTGTCTATTGTATGTCATAATCTTTTGTCACCCTAGATTGGTTCATATTTAGTTGGTGCTATGGTATTACCAACGTGGGTTGGTTAGTACTGAGTGATTGCTTAGCCATGCTACGAGTCTCACATCTCATGTAAGTTGCAATTATTAAATGTGACTAAGTGACTATGGAACTTTGTGTAAAACGTGTGCTATGTGTTATTACCGTGATGGCATGTATCGCACTAAAACCAACCGGTGGTAAAGGATTTGGACCGAGGCAAGTGGTGGAAGTCGTGTGATATGGTGGACTATGTGACGGGCTTGATAATCTTTGTGACTTAGTTAGAACATGGAAGTCTTGCCTTGGTCAATTAAGGACTTAACTTGTGCGCCATTGAATCGAGCCTTCAGATGCGACCACATGTCCGATAAAGCGGGCCTAACTTAGTAAGTTATGGAGTCTTGACATTGATGTTCGTGGATAGGTTAAGCTATGTGATATGGGTACTATGTGAATAAGAATGTCAATGTCGAGATGAAGTTTCAACCGCTTTGTTATGATCGCGCGCCACACTTGGTTATATCGTGTGGGTAAAGTGTACAACCTCTGCAGAGTGTTAAACAATCTATTCGAATAGCCGCGTCCGCGGTCATGGACAATGCCCGGGGATTTCACACGAGGGGTAGTTTTCATAAAACAATTGAGAAGGGACAGCTGTGTGATTTAAGTCATATGGCTGTGTGAAAGAATTTGATTAGGCTATGTGTATTTGTGAAAATAAATGTTAAATTAATATTGTCTATTTGTTTTGAATTATGCTTTCAATCTATTATTCATATTCAATTGCAAATGTTGTATTTCTGCAAAATAACCACAGAAGCCATTTCCTTTGGAATAAGCCCGCATCTATACATTGCATTACGTGGTATGACTTGCAGTGCGATTGTGTACTCACGCTTGTTGTAAAACTTGCGCCCAAACCTACGAAATGGAGGAATCGTCGGTCAACAAGGTCTACTTCAAGGATCAAGGAGAACTAGGTCGCGCACTCCCGTAGATTGCCGTGGGCATATGGATGGGCTTCACCGGTTATTCCGTTTCGTTCATTGCAGACTTCATTGAGCTATTCGCCTCCGAGGTATTAATTGTAAGCTTTGACCTTAAGGTCTTTACTCTGATAATTATTGTTATTTGCCTATTTATTAGTCATCTTTGTATATGAAAATGATATTTCATCGATGTTGCCACTGTGTGCACTAGCGTGATCCTGGACTAGTGCAGTATACACAGAGGGTCCAGAATTGTAATTTTGGGTCCCGACACGAAGCAACCTGGAAGTGATATTTATGTGTACCTAGCACCACTAATGGAAGATCTAAAAATACTGTGGATCGAAGGGGTACAAGTATGGGATGCGTACAAACGAGAGATCTTCACTTTACACTCCTTGTTGTTCTGCACTATAAATGATTATCCTTCCCTTACTAACCTGTCGGGCCAGAGTACAAAAGGGGAGCCCAAGCCTGTACCCATTGCTTAGATGATACCGAGAGTGTGTGGCTGAAGCACTCGCGTAAAACCATGTACATGCGTTACCATAGGTTCCTTCAAAGGGCTCACCCATACCGTAAGATGAAGAAACAATTCGACGGAGGGAAGGAGAACAGTTCAGCTCCAAGGCATTTAAGTGAAAAAGAAGTCTATGATGTATTTAAAGATTTAGACGTTCTGCTCAGAAAGAGACATAAATCGAGGACCCGTGAGAAGAACATCTGGAAGAAGAGATCAATATTTTGGGACTTACCTTATTGGGAGTACCTAGAAGTTCACTACTGCATCGACGTCATGCACGTAGAGAAGAATGTTTGTGACAGCTTGATTGGTCTCTTACTGAACATTCGTGACAAAATAAAGGATGATGTCAATGCACAGCTTGACTTGATTGATATAGACAACAGACCTGAGTTAGCACCGACAAAGACCGATAAAGGACGAACGTAGCTTCCCCTTGCTTGTTACACTCTATCCAAGGCCGAGAGAACTGAACTATGCCAATGCTGAAATGGTGTGAAAGTTTCGTCCGGTTACTCCACCAACATGAAGAAACTTGTTTCAATGGAAGATTTGAAGTTAATTGGCATGAAGTCTCATGATTGTCATGTGTTGATGACACAGATGCTCCCTGTTACAATTAAAAGTATTTTGCCGATCAAGGTCTGAGAGACAATCATGAGGCTGTGTTATTTCTTTAACACAATTGTTCATAAGGTCATCGAACCCGAAGGACTAGATGCTCTACAAGACGAGGTGGCGACGACTCTATGTCATCTTGAGATGTATTTCCCTCCGTCTTTTTTTGAAATCATGGTCCATCTCATTGTTTACATTATGAGAAAGATAAAGATGTGTGGATCCATGTTCCTACGTAGCATGACCCGTTTGAGAGGTTCATGGGAATTCTCAAGTCCTATGTACAGAATCGATCTCGATCAGAGGGCAGCATCATCGAAGGTTATGCAACCGAAGAGGTCATTGAGTTCTGCGTCAATTACATGGCTCAGGTTAAACCGATAGGCGTGCCTTGATCTCGCCATGAGGGGTGGCTCGAGGGTATCGGGATAGGGATGTGTATGTTCAAGCCCATTTCACATTCTTAAAACACATGACTGAAGTATCCCCTATATCGACCAGCACATGGACGTGCTTTGGCAATGAAACTGGAGCGGTGGGTGTTTAGATCATGAGATAACTGTGATCAGTTCAACCAATGGTTGAACCGACTCGCTAGGAAATCGTCAAGTAATATGTTGACATGGTTGGCAAAAGGGCCAACATTTACAGTTGTGACATGGCAAGGATACAATATAAATGGGTACATATTCTATACGTAGGCTCAGGATATAAAGAGCACTAACCAGAACAGCGGTGTCCCCATTGATACGTTCAGTACCGATGGGTTGAGGAGCTTCTACTATGGGCTTATAGAGGAGATTTGGGAGCTCGACTACGTGCTTTTCAAGATCCCTCTATTTCAGTGCCATTGGGTCTATATCCCATAGGTGAAGGTTGACAAGTATGGCATCACTACCGTGGACCTCGAACGTGTCGGATACAAAGACGAACCATTCGTACTCGCTAACTAAGTTGTTCAAGTCTTCTATGTAACCGACCAGAAAAATAAGAAGCTGATGAGGACATCAGCCCCTCGGATATGACCGCTACTCCACGTCATCGTACAAGGAAGGTTTCCATATCACTTTGTGTCCAATCCAAGCAAGAGTTCAAGTTGAACACGTTCTGGAATCTAATTCGACCTCTGGAGACAGCTCCAACTTCAAACGTGGATAACTTTCATATACGGACTCCGTTTGAGGTCCACGAGTACTTGATTGAAATTTTATCTCATCCTCTTTCAAACGGATCTAGCCTCACCTCCAAAATCCTTCTGTGTGCACTGCAATCATGAAAAGAAGGTGTACGTTACCTATTTGGGCCGCGGGCCTTGTAATTCGGATAGAAACCCTAGGCCCAAACTATTCATGCAGTTACTGTTCATGCATGAATAATACCGCTGCCCCTCCCTCTTCCTCCTTTACATAGTGGCCGCCCCCCTATCTAGTTCGTTGGGTTTTATTGATTGAAGTTTAGCTTTGCTACTTTATACTTTGTCCTCTTGCTCGGCGAGATCAACAACGACATTGTCCTTCAGAACCCCACTTATCAATTCAATTTTAATTCCTATTCGCAATTTTAGATTGCTATTTATCTTGTTCTAGCGTGCTTCTTCGGTGTATGCAGGAATTGATCTTCATGATCAGGTCATCCAGGTATTTGTGCACGGTTGATAACGACTTGTCGAGCAGTTCAGCGATTGTGTGGTTTTCAGCCTTGCGAGTTCATAGCCAGGATCGTGAGAGTTGAGCGACTACTAACAAACTTACATTCTCATCGAAAGATCAGGCCAGAACATCATTAGAAGCGCTACGTAGTTCTTCATGGAAAAAGGAGGATTGTCAGAGTTGAGAATGTAGTGAACGAGGAAGAATACAATCAATTTGATCGATTGCCTCCTTTCGAAAATAACATAAGGGTCGAGGAAGAACAACATGACAAAACAAGCTACATACACGTCGATCATCGTGAAAGGCTAATTTTTAAAGGAAATAAGTAAGTAAAATGATGAATGAAATATTTATGTGTCATATGTTCTGAATGGTTAATTTTAGTTCATTTGAGTTAATTGATTTGTGAAATAGATGTGCTTGTTTCTTAAATAAATGTGAATTAGATGTACACATGTACTTGTTGTGTTTCTGCTTATTTCAGAGGGTATGGCTAGAATTTCCTGAGGCTAGCCTCTAAACAGAAATAGATTTAACAATACAAAAGAATATGTCAGACCCGGGTATTAATACACCCAGATCCTTTGTGCATTTCTGGACTAGTCCCATGATCAGTAGCTAGTCCACACAGTAAACAAAATGATAACAAATTCATATCACTACTTTATTAATAAATAATGACAGAGTTAATTACAAAGGAGGCTTATAGGCCCACAATAAAATAAACACAGCGGAAGACGAAGAAGTAGTAGGGTCCAGTTAATCTGCCACAGACAATCGACTGGGGAAGCGGCCTAGTCGTCGAGATCCACATCGGTAGCAAAGTTCTTCTCCTCTGAAATTTTGTTTGCATAAGCAAGAATGAGCACAACTTCCGTGCTCGCAAGTTACACCCGTTAAATAACAGAATGACATGCATATATGGATTTAACAAAGGGTGGCTTATAGGGTTATTTGCATAAAGCAGCATTTTCTTTAAATACTGGTACTAGATTCCAAAACCGTTATTCTATAACTAAAAAATCATTTTATAAATTCTCACTTTTATAGTCAGATAACATTCACACATGAATGGTGAAGGATACCTTCCTATCACAAGGGCTGCCCAATTCCATCCGATAAACCAGTTTTGAAGAAGTTTACTTTCAAACAAAACCAAAGTCTAACTTTGAGCGGTTCGGCCAAGATGTCCATAACCGCGGACACGGCTATTCGAATAGTTTTACACTCTGCAGAGGTTGTATGCGACTTTACCCACATGACAAGACTTCTCTAGTTTGTCAGGCATATATCTATGCCACCGCTCACTACCTTTGGTAAGCGGTCTAGAGCACGTGCCAAGGCCTTTACAAAGCGCCATTCCACCATAGTTACCCTCGCTAAGGTTTCGCCACCCCTTTGGAATAAAGACCTCGGGTTCGGGCCCCTCTTGCGCTAGGTGGGACTAACATAAGTCGTAACATGACTACCCATTGCATCAGAGGGAGCGACCACGGTGGAACATTGCGATTAATTAGCTGAGTCCTACTCCCCACACCGAGGACATGTGGTGATGCGGTATGGCATAGCTTCATACACTCAAGACCGGTCCTTAAGCGACTGGGAAACTTTCCAACAAAATCCATGGGCCTCAACCATACCCGATTGAGCGTGCATAAACTTGCACCCACCGAACATCCATTATGCCCAAGTCCAAACTATTTTCATTTATTTCATTTTTCAAAGTCATAAACTTCCATAACATACCGATGCCATGGATACCATCTAAACAACAATTGATTTCTGGCTGAAGTTCCCAAAATAAACATGTTTGGTCTATAAGCATGGCTAAGCATGATTTTTCTCAAAATGTTCTAGTTCATACTATCGTATAAACTAGGTTTTATCTATGGTGACAATATGTTTGCTTCAATTATCAAAGTTGGCCATACAAAGGATTTTAGGCATAACTATACATTTAAAGCAGGAATTTAAATTACTGATATAAATAAGCATGCAGTAATAATTTAAAACAGAATATAAATATTTTTAAATAATGGGATCGATATGATCAAGGGTATAACTTGCCTTGCTTGATTACTCGATGCTCTCAAACGGTGTTGAAATCCGGTCGTCCGAAGTCGTCGAAATCTATACGCATAAACGTTCCGAATTCAAATAATACTCAAATAAAATGCAAATAAAATCCAAAATAAATACTGGGAGGAAGGTATTGACTTTATATGAATTTACGAAGTTGAATCGATGGAATCGGAGTTCGTATGAGGGGGAACGAAATTGTAGAAAATGAGATGCATGCATAGAACACTATGCTGCATGGCACTGTAGCTTGCATGCACATGAACAGTAGCTCATAATGCAAAGTTCATGGAGAAATGGCAGGATAGATGGCCGGTGAACCACAAAAATGGAATCCCGGGAGCAAGACGGACCCACTGGTGGTGGTCGCGTCGTCGGCGAAGGTCCGGTGTGGCGGCGGCGACGTGCAAAATAGTGTTAGATGAATAGTAGCACCGATGAGCTGGGGTATTTTGGAGGAACGGAAGGAGCATCGCGTGAGAACGTTATGTAGGCGGCCAGCGGTGTGGATGATGTCGTCGGGAATCAAAACGGCACGGAAATGACGATAGAAGGTGGTTCGACGCTCATGAAAACTTTGCTCGAGGCGAGATAGAGGCGAATTCGGGGATATGAAGAGGACGCCGAGGGGCACGCGCGATACGGTCGGCTCGGGAATTGAGTGACCGAGGAGAGAGAACGGATAAGAGATTAATAATGGACCAAAATAAATGACAGAAAATAAATAAAATCTAAAAATTACGAAATAAATACTAAAAATAGTAGAGGAATTTAGGTGAATTTAGGAAGAAGAATCAACGGATTTGGAGTTTGTATGTGAGAGAAATAATTTTTGGAAGATTAAACATGTGTATGTACAAAGGATGAAGCGACTAGATAATTTTTACTGTTCATCGTCTTCTTCAATTGGCAGCCAGTACAGAACGCATAGAAGAAAAAGAAAAAATGGTGGCACCGGTGAAGGAAAAGGGAGAGGTGGCCGGCAAATAACGAAAATGGGTTGCTTACCTCGCGACGATGCCGTAGGAGGTGGCGGTGCGGCGAACGGTGACCGGTGATGGTCCGGCGGTGAGGGAGGGTGCACCACGTAGATCACGATGTTGCGAAGCCGGCGGTGGTGACAAGGGTGGTTGAGACCCACCGGAGGCGACGCTAGAGGCGAAAGACGGCGATCGACCGGTGGTAGAAAAATAACTATTGCGGGTTGGAGAGGAGAGGAGAGGGCTTGAGATTTTGGGGGTGGAATGAGGTTGAGATGGGGCACCCGATGCTCCTTTTTATAGGGCCGGAGAGGAGCCGAGGAGGATGAACCGCGTGCGTGTGTCACGGCCGGTCAACAGCACGAATCGCGAAATTGGGTGATTAAGGAAAGCATTTATGGCCGAGGACGGAGGAGGTGATGATCGGGGAATTGAATGCAATCAATTTCGTGAAGAATGGGGAGGAAATCACGGGGTTTTGAAAGCTTCAATGGCGCCAACAATGGCGGTTGGGCTATTTTGAGCTCTCTGGACAAGCAAAAAGAAAAGGGAGGGAAGGCAAGGGAGAGGAGAAGGCAAGATGGCGCGGTGGAGTGGGACCAGGGCGGTGCTGTCGGCGGCGAGGTGATCGGAGTTGGTAGCCCCTGGTGGTTCGGCCATGGAAGACAATGGTGGCCACCATGCCTTCGGTTAGAGAAAAACCAACAGGGAAGAATGCTAGGAGGAAGAAAGCTTTTTGGGAAAGGTGGAAGCAAGTAGATATAAAAGAGTTGGAGGGGGCATACTAACAATTGAAAGCAAAAGCCTATGTTGGCAGCATGCATGGAGATGCCTTCACGTTAAGTGAGCTTGCTTTGGAGAAATCTAGGATGGGTGATCGAATGGGAATTGAATTACAATTTTTTTATTTTAATTTCGAAATTAATCGGACAGTCCGAACAGCCACAAATCACTGTTTGAACAATTTCTGATTTTCGGATTTTAAATAAATCAATAAATCAAATAGATTTTTAGAAAATAGCAAATAGAGTCCAAAAATTCTATAAAAATTCACAAAAATACCTTGAATTATTTTTGACTTAATAAAAATAATTCCAACTTAAAGTTGACCTTTATTTTTGAACAGTAATTATTTTTGTTTTAAAATAAATAGTAAAAAACTTTTAAAATTCCAAAAAATTCTAGAAATTAATTAAAATTTTGTTTTTCAGTTTAAATCAAATAAAACTTCAAGGATTTCAAATAATTTTTTACTTTTGCCTTTTTAAAACTTCAAAGATTCAATTAAAGCAATGTAACTCTTTCAAATTTCAGAAAAACCAACAAAACAATAACTTTATTTATTTTATTTTGGTAACATAACCTTGGGATGTTACAAACTACCCCCCTTAAAAGGAATCTCGTCCCCGAGATTCAGAGAGGCTAGAAAGAAGTTGGGAATACAAAGCTGGGAATACAAAGTTTTCAACTAGAGTTATCATCGTCTGCATCCTACTCCTTATTGGGCGAGCACAGGTTCGACATCCTCTTTCAGAATTCTACGGCTTCTTGTTTTTCTTGCGTAGCATTGCACCTTGGAGCTTCTTTCTGTCACGCTTCTTTGGACATTTGTTGGCATAATGTCCTTTCTCTTGGCAGTGGAAACACGTGATGCCTGCAACATGAGATGGTTCTTTCTGTGATTGGCCTCCAACAGAGGTGTTGGGGAGCAACAAGCTGGTCGGTTGGTCCATGGTCGCTTCTTGAGGCATTGGCAGACCTAAACTTATGTATTTCTGCAACTGGGACATGTATCTTCTGTTATTTTTACCTCCTGCTTCTGGTGTTATTGTTGCGATCAGAGTAGCCTCTGAAATGTTGTCGAAGGTGAGTGCTAAGCGTCTTTTTGGGCATCGATTGGCATAATGTCCCATATCCCGACAATTGAGGCATTGTACTCCTGCCCTTGATGTTTTGTTCTGCTGAGATTGGCCACCCTTGATGTTGCGGAATGTCTGCATCGGTGGATGTGATGCTGATCCTGGAGTCCTGAGTGCGGTCGTCATTGGTGCTTGGTTGGGTTGGGGTTGAATCACACGAGGCTTGGGGTTTCTTGCATCATGTTGCCCTTGATCCACTATCTTCCTCTTGGAACACTTGGTGCAGTAATGTTGTTCTTGTGTCGTAGGAGCAGTGGCTGAGAAAACATTGTTGTTGCTCATTTGTTGCATCAACTGTTGCATTAGTTGAGTCTGGGTGACAAAAAATTGGTTCAAATTCCGAAGGGTTTCTGCTATCAGTTGTTGGTTGCCTTGGCAGAGGACATCCTTGTTGGTGTTGGTATCATCTTGAGCAGCGGGTGTTCTTCATCTGCCGGTTATCCCAGAAGTTTTAGAGAATGAGACAAAGGATAGGAAAGAAGCAAAGAAGAAGAACTAAGGAAATAGAGCGAAACAACACTCCCAAACAAAAGAACCAACAGAAAAAGCTTTTCAGAACAACTTTACAAAACGTTCTATCGATCGAGATTCTTAATCTGGTGAAGTGACTCAGTACACAGAATGAGCCATGGCAAACTTAAGCTATATGGTTGGGCTGACATCGCGATCTTCGGTTTACGGTCTTCGATGACGATGCTTCCTTGACAGCTTCATGTCTTGTGATCTTGAACATAATGGTTAAGAACGTGTTGACCATCTATAGAAATTTTCAAGGAAAAGAGGATCCATTTAGCATTATAAAATAGTGAAGAAAGAATTGGGTAAGGAAGAATTGCTATAAAGAAGCTATAGATAGATGACCAAGATGAGGAGAGAACAATTTGTTTTTCTTGCTATAAAATAAGTTTTGAAGTTTTCAACTAATGACCATTCTAACTAGGTCGCGACCTACAGTCGATATGGCTCTGATACCACTTTGTCAGACCCGGGTATTAATACACCCAGATCCTTTGTGCATTTCTGGACTAGTCCCATGATCAGTAACTAGTCCACACAGTAAACAAAATGATAACAAATTCATATCACAACTTTATTAATAAATAATGACAGAGTTAATTACAAAGGAGCTTACAGGCCCACAATAAAATAAACACAGCGGAAGACGAAGAAGTAGTAGGGTCCAGTTAATCTGCCACAGGCAATCGACTGGGGAAGCGGCCTAGTCGTCGAGATCCACATCAGTAGTAAAGTTCTTCTCCTCTGAAATTTTATTTGCATAAGCAAGAATGAGCACAACTTCCATGCTCGCAAGTTACACCCGTCAAATAACAGAATGACATGCATATATGGATGTAACAAAGGGTGGCTTATAGGGTTATTTGCATAAAGCAGCATTTTCTTTAAATACTGGTACTAGATTCCAAAACCGTTATTCTATAACTAAAAAATCATTTTATAAATTCTCACTTTTATAGTCAGATAACATTCACACATGAATGGTGAAGGATACCTTCCTATCACAAGGTCGTTCGCCCAATTCCCTTACGATAAACCAGTTTTGAAGAAGTTTATTTTCAAACAAAACCAAAGTCTAACTATGAGCGATTCGACAACATGTCCATAACGCGGACACGGCTATTCGAATAGTTTTACACTCGCAGAGGTTGTACGACTTTACCCACATGACAAGACTTCTCTAGTTTGTCAGGCATATATCTATGCCACCGCTCACTACCTTTGGTAAGCAGTCTAGAGCACGTGCCAAGGCCTTTACAAAATGCCATTCCACCATAGTTACCCCTCGCTAAGGTTTCGCCACCCCCTTTGGAATAAAGACCTCGGGTTGGGCCCTCTTGCGCTAGGTGGGACTAACATAAGTCGTAACATGACTACCCATTGCATCTGTAGGGAACGACCACGGTGGAACATTGCAGATTAATTAGCCAGGTCCTACTCCCCACACTGAGGACATGTGGTGGTACGGTATGGCATAGCTTCATACACTCGAAGACCGGTCCTTAACTGACTTGGGCAACTTTCCAACAAAACCCATGGGCCTCAACCATACCCGATTGAGCCCGTGCATAAACTTGCACCCACCGAACATCCATTATGCCCAAGTCCAAACCATTTTCATTTATTTCATTTTTCAAAGTCATAAACTTCCATAACATACCGATGTCATGGATACCATCTAAACAACAATTGATTTCTGGCTGAAGTTCCCAAAATAAACATGTTTGGTCTATAAGCATGGCTAAGCATGATTTTTCTCAAAATGTTCTAGTTCATACTATCGTATAAACTAGGTTTTATCTATGGTGACAATATGTTTGCTTCAATTATCAAAGTTGGCCATACAAAGGATTTTAGGCATAACTATACATTTAAAGCAGGAATTTAAATTACTGATATAAATAAGCATGCAGTAATAATTTAAAACAGAATATAAATATTTTGAAATAATGGGATCGATATGATCAAGGGTATAACTTGCTTTGCTTGATTACTCGATGCTCTCAAGCGGTGTTGAAATCCGGTCGTCCAAGTCGTTAAATCTATCTGCGTAAACGATCCGAATTCAAATAATACTCAAATAAAATGCAAATAAAATCCAAAATAAATACTGGGAGGAAGGTATTGACTTTATATGAATTTAAGAAGTTGAATCGATGGAATCGGAGTTCGTATGAGGGGGAACGAAATTGTAGAAAATGAGATGCATGCATAGAACACTATGCTGCATGGCACTGTAGCTTGCATGCACATGGACAGTAGCTCACAATGCAAAGTTCATGGAGAAATGGCAGGATAGATGGCCGGTGAACCACAAAAATGGAATCCCGGGAGCAAGACGGACCCACTGGTGGTGGTCGCGTCGTCGGCGAAGGTCCGGTGTGGCGGCGGCGACGTGCAAAATAGTGTCGGATGAATAGTAGCACCGATGAGCTGGGGTATTTTGGAGGAACGGAAGGGAGCATCGCGTAGAACGTTGCGAGGCGAAGCCAACGGTGTGGATGATGTCGTCGGGGAATCAAAAACGGCACCGGAAATGACGATAGAAGGTGGTTCGGCCGCTCGCGGAAAACTTTTGCTCGGCGAGATAGAGGCGAATTCGAGGGGATATGAAGAGGACGCCGAGGCGCGCCGCGATACGATCACTCAGAATTGAGTGACCGAGAGAGAAACGGATGAGAGATTAATAATGGACTAAAATAAATGACAGAAAATAAATAAAATCTAAAAATTACGAAATAAATACTAAAAATAGTAGAGGAATTTAGGTGAATTTAGGAAGAAGAATCAACGGATTTGGAGTTTGTATGTGAGAGAAATAATTTTTGGAAGATTAAACATGTGTACGTACAAAGATGAAGCGACTAGATAATTTTTACTGTTCATCGTCTTCTTCAATTGGCACGATGCTGAGCATAGAAGAAAAAGAAAAATGGTGGCACGGTGAAGGAAAAGGGAGGTGGCGGCAAATAACGAAAATGGGTTGCTTACCTCGCGACGATGCCGTAGGAGGTGGCGGGCGGCGACGGTGATGCGGCGGCGACCTCAACCGTACACGGTGGTGGTGGTGGCGGCCATGGAGGGAGGTGATGGTCGGCGGTGAGGAGGTGCACCACGTAGATCACGATGTTGCGGCGGCGGTGGTGACAAGGGTGGTCGAGACCCACCGGAGGCGACGCTAGAGGCGAAAGGCGGCGATCGACCGGTGGTAGAAAAATAACTATTGCGGGTTGGAGAGAGAGAGGGCTTGAGATTTTGGGGGTGGAATGAGGTTGAGATGGGGCACCGATGCTCCTTTTATAGGGCGGAGAGGCCGAGGAGGATTAACTGCGTGCGTGTGTCACGGCCGGTCAACAGCACGAATCGCGAAAGTGGGTGATTAAGGAAAGCATTTATGGCCGAGGACGGAGGAGGTGATGATCGGGAATTGAATGCAATCAATTTCGTGAAGAATGGGGAGGAAATCACGGGGTTTTGAAAGCTTCAATGGCGCCAACAATGGCGGTTGGGCTATTTTGAGCTCTCTGGACAAGCAAAAAGAAAAGGGAGGGAAGGCAAGGGAGAGGAGAAGGCAAGATGGCGCGGTGGAGTGGGACTAAGGCGGTCACGCTTGGCAGAGTGATCGGAGTTGGTAGCCACGGTGGTTCGCCATGGAAGACAATGGTGGCCACCATGCCTTGTTAGAGAAAAACCAACAGGAAGAATCTTTGGGAGGAAGAAAGCTTTTTGGGAAAGGTGGAAGCAAGTAGATATAAAAGAGTTGGAGGGGGTATACTAACAATTGAAAGCAAAAGCCTACGTTGGCAGCATGCATGCAGATGCCTTCACGTTAAGTGAGCTTGCTTTGGAGAAATCTAGGATGTGTGATCGAATGGGAATTGAATTACAATTTTTTTATTTTTTTTATTTTAATTTCGAAATTAATCGGACAGTCCGAACAGCCACAAATCACTGTTTGAACAATTTCTGATTTTCGGATTTTAAATAAATCAAATAGATGTTTAGAAAATAGCAAATAGAGTCCAAAAATTCTATAAAAATTCACAAAAATACCTTGAACTATTTTTGACTTAATAAAAATAATTCCAACTTAAAGTTGACCTTTATTTTTCAACAGTAATTATTTTTGTTTTAAAATAAATAGTAAAAAGCTTTTAAAATTCCAAAAAATTCTAGAAATTAATTAAAATTTTGTTTTTCAGTTTAAATCAAATAAAACTTCAAGGATTTCAAATAAATTTTTACTTTTGCCTTTTTAAAACTTCAAAGATTCAATTAAAGCAATGTAACTCTTTCAAATTTCAGAAAAACCAACAAAACAATAACTTTATTTATTTTATTTTGGTAACATAACCTTGGGATGTTACAGAATATCACAGACGGTTCCTTCGGACAAACCGTTTGTGATACATAAGCTATCACAGATGGTTTGATCTACAAATCATATGTGATACATCAGCTATCATAGACGGTTATTTATTGGAACCATCTGTGATGTGTATTCATCACACACGGTTCTACTTTAGAACCGTCTGTGCTGTTCAACCCTATTTATATTCGGACTCTAGGGTTTGCACGCGCCCCCACTCAAACGATTAAATTTCTCTAACATCCCTCCTCCCTTGAGCCCGTCGCCACCTCCTCCTCAAGCTCGGCGCACCTCCTCCCCTGAGCCCGCCGCCTCCTCCCTGAACCTAGCACCCCTCCTCCCCCGATATCGGCGCGCCTCCTACCCGAGCCCGCCTCCTCCCCTTCCCTGAGCACGTACGCGTTGCCTCCTCCTCTCCCGAGCCGGCGTGCCTCCCCTTCGACACCGCCCTACTGCTTTGGTGCTTCTCCTCAGTTGCTCAGTGGCTTTGATTGCCATCTGCTTCATGAGTTTCACAACATTTCAATTTGATTACACCTTTGCATTTGATATATTATAGTTAGTGATTCATATTGTATTTGTTTTGATACTGCTACTGGAATATATTGCAATGTGGTGTGGTGGGCTTGAGATGAATGCTCGTGATGATAATAGTCTTGTACTGAAATTGTTTTTATAATCGGGTTTCAACTTGAGCTCTAATTAGAATGCTTACTACTATTGATTGATCTTTAGCATTTAGTCTGTTACTTTCGGTTGGTTAATTGGTTGAACCTCCAGGCCGAAAGTATTATCGGTTGTCTTTTGTTTAAAGATCTCGTCAGCAGATAAGTAAAGCACTATTTTAGTGCTCAATGTTTGAATTAATATTTGTCAAATTCAATTAATGAAGAGTTTAGACTAAAGTAGCGAGAAGGCCAAGATTAAATCTTCTGCAACTCTACATCTGAGAGCAATATCAAAATGTTAAATCTTAGCTTTATGCTGATTTCATTTGTTCACATGATGTTTGTGCTGAGTATATTATTTCTTTTAAATGATTTGGAGGATTTACATGTTTTTTTTGAAGATGTCGTCCACTCATTCTTCGTCATCGTCGCCTCATGCATCTGATGCGTCGTCCTTTGAAAAATCCAAGGTCAAGGAAACAGGAATATCGAAAAGGCCCGATGGCCGATTTACCATCAGAGAGGTTGATGCGTATGGGACCCCTCTCAATCCTCGCCGAGCAGTGTCCGCATTCCAGAGAACGGTCGGAATAGTTGCACGGGAACAGGTCAAGATCACCTATGATTCATGGAAGGACTTGACCAAAGCTCAGAAAGGCCAGCTGGTGACGGACATTTTTCGATCATTCAAGATCCCGGTAGCACACCAAGACTCTGTGCGATGACACGTGTTGCTAGTGACGTGCAAAGCGTGGAAGAACTTCAAGAGCACGCTTGTCAAGCAATACGTGGAGAAGGATCTGACGCCCTTCCAGAAGTATCGTTCGTGGAACTGTACTAGCAAGACATTATGGCAAAGAAGATGATAGATGATTTTAGGAGTGAAAGTGCAGTGCACAAGGCCCTCCAGGCAAAAGACACGCACCCGCATAGACTCAGCACCGCTGGGTACGCTGGTAAAATCCCGCAATGGGGGAATGCGGACGAGCAGGCAAGCCTGTGGGAGGCCTCCCCGCCATTTGCCAGGATCCCTGATGAGAGCGCTCGAAACTGGATAAGAGCGAGGCATCTACCGTGTCTTTCGGGGCTATCTCCTTTCCAAACCCCGCAGACGAGGAAGTGTCCCAGCTCCTTGTAAGATATCGAACTACCTATTTTGTAATTACTCCATAACTTCATAGGAAGTGAAATAACATGTCGGGCTCTTGCAGGAAGCGCTGAGTACAGAATCTTCCCAAGGCTCATTCCAGGCTGTTAGGGAGAGAGATATACTCTCCGCGGCCCTAGGAAACAAGGAGCACCCGGGTTACACGAGAGGCCTTGATCTTTATGTTCCATGGAAATATGGTTTCTCAGAGGACTCCGAAGCATATTGGAGTAGGAAGAGAGCCAAAGCCAGCTGCTTGCTTGCTACGAGAGAATATTTGTGTATCCCTCATAGAGGAGATGCGAGATGTCGCTCGAGATGAGACGCAATGGCAGATAGAGTGCCTTGAGGAAAGGCTTAGGGGAAATTAATTGCAAGCCCCCGCCGCTACTGTGCTAGCCAGCCCCCTAAACATATGAGTAGCTGTGCGTCCAACCATAACATAGAACGCGACAACAGATTTCCTATTGTTGACATCCTGTAATAAGTATTATCTCTGGAGTGCTCGGTCCATTGATAGGCCTGTTGGAGTATCTAATTTTGTATCGTTATGTAGATGCCTACGACGTGCAAGCTCCAAGTGAGAGATGCCTCAATTGACATGGACGTTGCTTGGAGACAAGCGTATCTATCCGGTGTCATGGCCTTGGTGCACGTTGTAAGTCTAGTGCCGGGTTTCGCAAAAGTGAATGTGGATGGTGTTCATGCCAATTTTGAGGTCGTCCCGCTGCAGAAGCCCCCAAACAACGAGGTCTTGACTCTAGGGCAAGCTATTGGAACATTCATCTAGTGGCCCAAGAGGGAGATCTTCCTAGAGCTACCTGCACCGGTGTCAACTTCATGGGAAAGTCCTGCAATGATGCCAAATCCACAGGAGCAATATGCATTAGAGCTACTTGCACCAGAGTTACCTACACTGATGCGGAAAGAGCCGGTGCATCATATGCACCTCCTCCTCATACTCGGTCGACTCTCGTGAAGTCGACCTCTAAAAAGCGAGGTGGTAAGGGCAAATCGAAGAAGCTCAATGATATCCCCTTCTTGTTGTTGGCCCGAAAATTCATGTAGGGTGAGCCGTTGGTCGAGACAGTAGATCCCCTCCAAACCCTAGGAATTGCTTGCACGAGATTGCATGAATGGTACATGGAACATGCCAACAAGACGGATAGACAATGGCGCACAGGTGTCAACGTCAAGTTCAAGAAGAAACATCTTAACCACAAGGTTCAAGACTATGTCTTCACGATGACATTCGAGGACTTGTTCTTTCTCTTCAACCTCGACGCCCTCGACGTCTCACTCATGCGATACTGGACACTGTAAGTGTGTACAATCACGATCTATGTTTGTGTATCTTGATAAATATTATATATAACTCCTTGCTTTTGTGTATATATATACACATGATTTTTGAAGCCGAATCAAGGCAATTATCGGTAGGTTTTATCAACCCACACTTGGTCTCCATGCAAAGCATCGAGGACAATGCATCCTTCGTCGAGACTTACATGACGACATCATTGCTAGCTAACTACAAGAAGGAATTCATACTTTTGCCTTACAACCAGGGGTAAGTGCTACACTAGTGGCTATACTTGTTGATTTGTATTTTATAAGCAACACGAACTTAGGTTTAATGACCATGGCAACATATCTGTGTAGGTTCCACTGGATTCTAATTGTAATTATACCATCACAGAACAGGGTAATATACCTTGATTCCCTAAAGAAGCCCGAACAAAACTTCATAGTTGTCCAACGATTAATCAACGGGTAAACACATTTCCTCCATAGACAACTCTATTGTAGTGATTCCTTCCTTTGCAATAGCTAAGGCTAACTTTTTGGAATCACGTAGGTTGTTCACCATGTACTATGTTAAGGGAGGGATATGCAAGGGAAGGATCTTGCGACACGATTTCAATTTCCCGATATTTGCTAGTACACATTAATCTTATATAACACTTTGAATTAATGCCTCTCGAACTAACTAATTTTATTTACCAGCAGCTGCTGAGCAACACCTATGGATACTATGTTTGCCACAACATGAAACTACTAATCGGTTCTGCGATGACCAATGATCCTCAGGTTTGTCAATCTTGCAATAATTATTTTGTACTTATCAATTTATATATGCACGATTTTAATCTTCCTAGCGACAGGTTGCGACCATCGCAGAAACTGCGTTGGAATAGGCTCAACTCATAAAAATTCGAAGACAGTTTGCGTCATTCTTGTTGCATGAGGTCATAAACTCAGATGGGGAGTTCCACAATGTATATTGAACTTGATTGGGATAAGATTGAACTTAATGGTACATGTGCGTATTTGTTCATTGAATGGTTAATTTTAGTTCATTTGAGTTAATTTATTTGCATGTGATATGGATGTGCTTGTTTCTGGAATGAATGTGAATTGAATGTATACTTTTAGTTCATTTGAGCTAATTTATTTGTGATATGGATGTGCTTGTTTCTGAAATGAATGTGAATTGGATGTCTACATACATGTACTTGTTGTGTTTCTACTTACTTCAGAGGGTATGGCTAGCATTTTCTAAGGCTAACTAATAAACAGAAATAGATCTAATAATACAAAATAATATTACAGACAATTTCTTAGGACAAACCGTCTGTGATACATTAGTTGTCATAGACGATTTCATCTACAAACCGTTTGTGATACATCAGTTGTCACAGACGGTTTCATCTAAACCATCTATGATACATCAGCTCTCACGAACGGTTTCATCTACAAACTGTCTGTGATAGTCAACTATCACAGACGGTTCTGAGTTAATAACTGTTTGAGATAGTCTTCATCACAAACAGTTAGAAAACCATTTGTGATGACATCATGTCATTACTGACCTATAAATTCAGACGACTCACAAAATCGTCTGTAATGATATTTTTGAACCATCTGTGAAGACCTTTTCTGTAGTAGTGGCAACCTCTCGCTTCACTGTTTCATCTACATTCTGAACTGCATCAAGCCTGCACTGCTTCCTTTTCTTCATCAAGCCAACAATAAGTCATCTGTGTGATCGAATGACTCTATTACATTCTGTTCTTTAGTATATTTCAAAGTACCTTTGTGTTGTGCATTGTTAATATTGTTTAATGCATCTCTAGTTATTTGTGATATTTGCCTCCTAATAAAATTTGAAATTAAAATATTATGCATATCTCCAACATTTGAAATCTA
Source organism: Ampelocalamus luodianensis (assembly GCA_036346255.1). Taxonomy (NCBI): domain Eukaryota; kingdom Viridiplantae; phylum Streptophyta; class Magnoliopsida; order Poales; family Poaceae; genus Ampelocalamus; species Ampelocalamus luodianensis. Next base: position 21,496,726 of record CM070627.1, on the reverse strand, counting down.
ATTGCGAATATTTTTGTAATTCAAAGAATGGTGGTGCTTATAATGCTATAAAACACGAGAGATTATCAGTCGAACTTTCGTAGATGGTAGACTAGGGCCAAGTTTTGGCCCATGTTTTTGGAACTCGGTGGGTGATCCATTGGAGTATCCATTTATGATTGAACAATATTTGTAGTTTGACAATGCGAACAATATAGCTCTTGGCGCATTACGACCATACTAGCAGATCGGCTCTAAGATGTGTATATGGACTTCAAATCGACACAAAGTTGTGGAATGCACTAAAACAAATATCTGTAAGAAGCGAGGTCGTGACTCTACATGTGTGAGCAATTTTTTGACTTTAGCATAGTTGATGCTAAGTCGATAGTTACATAGGCTCATGAGCTTTAGCTGCTGGTCGACGAGATTGCATATTTAGGTTGTGTTTTGCCTTCTAAATTTGTGGTCACAGCATTATTATCAAACTTCCTACTACATGGTGAGATTTTGCCACTAGCTTAAAACACAAGAAGGAAGATATCTCTGTTGAGGATCTCATTGCTTCCGTGATGTGGAAGAAAAGGCAAGAGTAAAGATGCACCAAGCATTTCTAGCTAAAACAATCGAACAATGCCAATATCATAGAGAAAAATATGGTAAGAAAAACAAAGACTTTAAACCAAACAAGATAACTTGACTTTAAGAAGAAGAAAACTAAGAATGACTTGAGGACATCACTTGCTTCATGTGTGGAAAAGACGGTCATATGGTGAAGGATTGTTGCTTTAGCTAGAGCAAGGATGTTGAGCGACCTAAGAAGAAGGTTATCAACGTGACCATAGGTGTGGCCTCAACGGAGGTATGGTAATTCACCTATTGTTTTTAGCATGTTAATCCAGCGATTGATGGGTTGATCTTGGTGCTAATGTTCATGTATGTTCGATATTTTCTTATTTTCTTCTTACAAGGTAGCCGAGGCTTCCTCGGTCCTAATGGGGAATGGATCGCATGCTTCTGCTCTTGGTGTTGGCACGGTGGATCTAAGGCTTACCTCAAGGAAGATTGTCCACTTGAAGAACATGTAGCATGAGGAAACAATAAACAAGAACCTCGTTAGTGGTTCACTCCTATGTAGCTATGTTTATAAGCTAGTATTTGAGTCAAATAAAGTTGTAATATCTATGTTTGGGAACTTTCTTAGTAAAAGCTATGAGAACGGAGGCTTGTTCCGCCTAATTGTGAGGCCAATGTTTGACATTCTCATTTCTGTCATATTGATTTTGATAGCATTGCTCGAATATTCATATTAGAATTAATTCCAAAATATCGTTTCTGTCATATTGGTTTTGATAGTCGCATATTTAGATTAGAATTAATTCCAAAATATGAAATTATCAAATGATCAAAGTGCCAAATTTGTGTGCAAGCAAAGAAGCCACGAAAACCCTTTAAGGGATTGAAGGAAGAAAAGAACTTGGCACTATTAGATTTTGTCCATTCTAACTTGTGTAAGATGAATGGATTGTTGACAAAAGGAAGCAAAAGATATTTTATAACTCTTATTGATGATGCATCACATTATTTGTCAGGACCCGGATTACCACATCCGAAACCCTCTGTGTATTCTGAGCTAGTCCCATGATCAGTAGCTAGCTCACACAATACAATGCCGATGAATATCATATCCATATAACAAAATAACTAAGAAGGTAGCAAATTATTATTAAATAGTAACAGCTGGACCTTATGGTCAAAGTTTACTTAACTTGCCACGTAGAGCTTAAGAAACAAATGAAACTATTGCAGCGGAAATAAAATAACTTGTGGTGGCCATCCGACATGCCCACAGGCAATTGAATGGGGATCGCAGTCTTCAAAGTACTCCTCATAGAACTCTTGATTAACTTGTCCTTGTTTAACTGAGCAACAATATATAAAGCTGTGAGTACATAAAGTACTTGGCAAGTCGTAGGGAACAATATACAATTAATATTCATCCTCTTTTGCCGAAAGCAAGTGTTGATAATAAATACAGTAAATAGATTGTAAAGCATATTTGAAAAGATGTAATAAATAAAGTAAACAATTCATTTGAAACAACTAGTGAACTTTCCATGGACTTCCCAACCATTCTACCAAGTGAACATACCCATTTACCTTCCAATCATTCCACCATCCAAACTTTTTATGAAAATCTTATACCTTGTGTGAAATCACCAGGCATTTTTTATAACCGGGGACATGGCTATTCGAATAGTTTTACACTTTGCATAGGTTGTACAACTTTACCCACAAGATACGATCACTTGATCAGAGTAAATCACAACAAGGCTTTTACAATGCTCCCTCTCAACCCAGTCCTACCCGCTGAAGTTTAAACACCAAATGGCATCGCACCTAGATGGGGATGCGGACACACCGTCCGACGTTCGTGATGCTTCTACGACCGGGGTGACAATCATTGTCGGCATTGGCAATGCGGGCGCAACTTCTGGCATCGGTGGCGCCGCTATGTCTGGGAAAACAGTATTGATTGGCATGGGAGATGTGCACACATGGTCCGACGTCGGCGCCTTCTTGCTCCATTTGGCCCTTCTCATCTCGCTTGCAGATGCCTCTACTGTCGCGAGCAATGCCTTGAGAACGCTAACCACTTTCGTGCGCATAGTCTCAATTCTCTATTAGGCCCTCTAGATCTACCTCATCACCCTCCCCACCTTGTCGCCAATTTTTGCGAGTCTCCATCGAAAGCCATTGCTTGCATTGCCCATGGATCACCCAGTCGCCGGCGGTGTGCATGGCTCGTGAATTGCCCAATGGCGTGGGGGCTTCATCCAGCGGATGTGCATGTCTTGTCGTCTTGGCCTAGTAGCATGTCCCTCCTTGCTCCTCGGCTAACCATTTGATTTCAACGTTATTGGTAAAATTATTGTTTCCTTTGGCAAACTTTCTGCAACGAAAGACTTATATTTCGCTAAGCGATAAAGTAGTAGACCACTCATCTTGAGCTTGCTAAAGGTCACTACTACAAAATAGGCTATAGTAGACACCCCATCACGAGGCGGGTTCATTTGGGCCTATGCGTGTTGGTCTGTTGAGACGCGGCATTTGTGTTGCGGCCTATCACGAGCGGTTCTTATTAGTAACCGTGCGTGAAATATCCTGACAGTTCTATTACTGACATTTTTCGATCATTCAAGATCCCAGAGCACACCAAGACTACGTGCGATGACACGTGTTGCTAGTGACGCAAAGCGTGGAAGAACTTCAAGAGCACGCTTGTCAAGCAATACGCGGAGAAGGATCGACGCCTTCCGTAGTATCGTTCGTGGAACCGCACTAGCAAGACATTATGGCAAAGAAGATGACAGATGATTTTAGGAGTGAAAGTGTGGCGCACAAGTCCCTCCAGGCAAAAGACACGCACCCGCATAGACTCAACACCGCTGGGTACGTCGATAAAATCACGCAATGGGGGAATGCGGACGAGCAGGCAAGCCTGTGGGAGGCCTCCCTGCCATTTGCCAAGATCCCTAATGAGCGCGCTCGAAACTGGATAAGAGTGAGGCATCTACCATGTCTTTCGGGGCTATCTCCTTTCCAAACCCCGCAGATGAGGAAGTGTCCTATCTCCTTGTAAGATATCGAACTACCTATTTTGTAATTACTCCATAACTTCATAGGAAGTGAAATAACATGTCGGGTTCTTGCAGGAAGCACTGAGTGCAGAATCTTCCCAAGGCTCATTCCAGGCTGTTAGGGAGAGAGATATACTCTCCGCGGCCCTAGGAAACAAGGAGCACCTAGGTTACACGAGAGGCCTTGATCTTTATGTTCGATGGAAATATGGTTTCTCAGAGGACTTCGAAGCATATTGGAGTAGGAAGAGAGCCAAAGCCGAGCGTGAAGCACTGCTACGAGAGAAGATTTGTGTATCCCTCATAGAGGAGATGTGAGATGTCACTCGAGATGAGACGCGATGGCAGATAGAGTGCCTTGAGGAAAGGCTTAGGGGAAATTAGTTGCAAGCCCCTGCCGCTACTGTGCTAGCCAGCCCCCTAAACGTCTGAGTAGTTGTGCGTCCAACCATAACATAGAACGCGACAACAGATTTCCTGTTGTTGACATCTTGTAATAAGTATTATCTCTAGAGTGCTCGGTCCATTGATAGGCCTGTTGGAGTAGCTAATTTTGTATCGTTATGTAGGTGCCTACGAAGTGCAAGCTCCAAGTGAGAGATGCCTCAATTGACATGGACGTTGCTTGGGGACAAGCGTATCTATCCGGTGTCACGGCCTTGGTGCACGTTGTAAGTCTAGTGCCGGGTTTCGCAAAAGTGAATGTGGATGGTGTTCATGCCAATTTTGAGGCCGTCCCGCCGCAGGCCCCAAACAACGAGGTCTTGACTCTAGGCAAGCTATTGGAACATTCATCTAGTGGCCCAAGAGGAGATCTTCCAGAGCTACCTCACAGGTGTGTCAACTTCATGGGAAAGTCCGCAATGTTGCCAAATCCACAGAGCAATATGCATTAGAGCTACTTGCACGTGAGAGTTACCTACACCGATGCGGAAAGAGCCCTGCATCATATGCACATCCTCCTCATACTCTGGCCGACTCGTGAAGTCGACTCTAAAAAGCAAGGTGGTAAGGGCAAATCAAGAAGCTCAATGATATCCCTTCTTGTTGTGGGTCTAAAATTCATGTAGGGTGAGCCGTTGGTCGAGACAGTAGATCCCCTCCAAACCCTAGGAATTGCTTGCACGAGATTGCATGAATGGTACATGGAACATGCCAACAAGACGGATAGACAATGGCGCACAGGTGTCAACGTCAAGTTCAAGAAGAAGATCTTAACCAAAAGGTTCAAGACTATGTCTTCACGATGACATTCGAGGACTTGTTCTTTCTCTTCAACCTCGACGCCCTCGACGTCTCACTCATGCGATGCTGGACACTGTAAGTGTGTACAATCACAGTCTATGTTTGTGTAATACTGATAAATATTATATATAACTCCTTGCTTTTGTGTATATATATACACATGATTTTTTAAGTCGAATCAAGGCAATTATCAGTAGGTTTTATCAACCCACACTTGGTCTCCATGCAAAGCATCGAGGACAATGCATCCTTCGTCGAGACTTACATGACGACATCATTGCTAGCTAACTGCGAGAAGGAATTCATACTTTTGCCTTACAACCAGTGGTAAGTGCTACACTAGTGGCTATACTTGTTGATTTGTATTTGATAAGCAACACGAACTTAGGTTTAATGACCATAGCAACATACCTGTGTAGATTCCACTAGATTCTAATTGTAATTATACCATCACAGAACAGGGTAATATACCTTGATTCCCTAAAGAAGCCCGAACACAACTTCACAGTTGTCCAACAATTAATCAACGGGTAAACACATTTCCTCCATAGACAACTCTATTGTAGTGTTTTCTTCCTTTGCAATAGCTAAGGCTAACTTTTAGAATTTGTAGGTCGTTCGCCGTGTACTCTGTTAAGGGAGGGATATGCAAGGGAAGGATCTTGCGACACGATTTCAATTTCCCGATATTTGCTAGTACACATTAATCTTATATAACACTTTGAATTAATGCCTCTCGAACTAACTAATTCTATTTACCAAAGAATTGTTTGAGCAACACCTATGGATACTATGTTTGCCACAACATGCAACTACTAATCGGTTCTGGGATGACCAATGATCCTCAGGTTTGTCAATTTTGCAATAATTATTTCGTACTTATCAATTTATATATGCACGACTTTAATCTTCCTAGCGACAGGTTGCGACCATCGCGGAAACTGCATTGGAACAAGCTCGACTCATAAAAATTCGAGGACAGTTTGCGTCATTCTTGTTGCATGAGGTCATAAACTCAGATGGGGAGTTCCACAATGTATATTGAACTTGATTGGGATAAGATTGAACTTAATAGTACATGTGCGTATTTGTTCATTGAATGGTTAATTTTAGTTCATTTGAGTTAATTGATTTGTATGTGATATGGATGTGCTTGTTTCTGAAATGAATAGTTCATTTGAGCTAATTTATTTGTGATATGGATGTGCTTGTTTCTGAAATGAATGTGAATTGGATGTCTACATGTACTTGTTGTGTTTCTACTTACTTCAGAGGGTATGGCTAGCATTTTCTAAGGCTAACTAATAAACAGAAATAGATCTAATAATACAAAATAATATTAGAGACAATTTCTTAGGACAAACCGTCGTGATACATTAGTTGTCATAGACGATTTCATCTACAAACCGCTTGTGATACATCGATTGTCACGCACGGTTTCATCTACAAACCATCTATGATACATCGCTCACGAACGGTTTCATCTACAATCGCTCGTGATAGTCAACTATCACGCATTTGCTCGAAGTTAATAATCGTTTGAGATAGTCTTCATCACAAACTAGAAAACCATTTGTGATGACATCATGTCATTATCGACCTATAAATTCGCACGACTCACAAAATCGCTCAGAATGACATTTTTGAACTGTCTGTGAAGACCTTTTTTGCAGTAGTGACAACCTCTCGCTTCACTGTTTCATCTACATTCTGAACTGCATCAAGCCTGCACTGCTTCCTTTTCTTCATCAAGCCAACAATAAGTCATCTGTGTGATCGAATGACTCTATTACATTCTGTTCTTTAGTATATTTCAAAGTACACTGTGTTGTCTGTTGTTAATATTGTTTAATGCATCTCTAGTTATTTGTGATATTTGCCTCCTAATAAAATTTGAAATTAAAATATTATGCATATCTCCAACATTTCAGAAATCTAATTGCGAATATTTTTGTAATTCAGCAATGGCCGGTGCTTATAATGCTATAAAACCTGAGAGATTATCTGGTCAGAACTTTCGTAGATGGTAGACTAGGGCCAAGTTTTGGCCCATGTTTTTGGAACTCTGGTGGGTGATCCATTCGGAGTATCCATTTATGATTGAACAATATTTGTAGTTTGACAATGCGAACAATATAGCTCTTGGGCGCATTCTGACCATACTAGCATATCAGCTCTAAGATGTGTATATGGACTTCAAATCTGACACAAAGTTGTGGAATGCACTAAAACAAATATACAGAAGCTGAGGTTGGTCGCTGACTCTACATGTGTGAGCAATTTTTTGACTTTAGCATAGTTGATGCTAAGTCGATAGTTACATAGGCTCATGAGCTTTAGCTGCTAGTCGACGAGATTGCATATTTAGGTTGTGTTTTGCCTTCTAAATTTGTGGCTGCAGGCATTATTATCAAACTTCCTACTACATGGTGAGATTTTGCCACTAGCTTAAAACACAAGAAGGAAGATATCTCTGTTGAGGATCTCATTGCTTCCCGTGATGTGGAAGAAAAGGCAAGAGTAAAAGATGCACCAAGCATTTCTAGCTAAAACAATCAGAACAATGCCAATATCATAGACAAAAATATGGTAAGAAAAACAAAGACTTTAAACCAAACAAGATAACCAGCTTTAAGAAGAAGAAAACTAAGAATGACTTGAGGGACATCACTTGCTTCATGTGTGGAAAAGACGGTCATATGGTGAAGGATTGTTGCTTTCGCTAGAGCAAGGATGTTGAACAGCCTAAGAAGAAGGTTATCAACGTGACCATAGGTGTGGCCTCAACAGGAGGTATGGTAATTCACCTATTGTTTTTTTAGCATGTTAATCCACTGATTGATGGGTTGATACTGGTGCTAATGTTCATGTATGTTCTGATATTTTCTTATTTTCTTCTTACAAGGTAGCCGAGGCTTCCTCGGTCCTAATGGGGAATGGATCGCATGCTTCTGCTCTTGGTGTTGGCACAGTGGATCTAAGGCTTACCTCAAGGAAGATTGTCCACTTGAAGAACATGTAGCATGAGGAAACAATAAACAAGAACCTCGTTAGTGGTTCACTCCTATGTAGCTATGTTTATAAGCTAGTATTTGAGTCAAATAAAGTTGTAATATCTATGTTTGGGAACTTTCTTAGTAAAAGCTATGAGAACGGAGGCTTGTTCCGCCTAATTGTGAGGCCAATGTTTGACATTCTCATTTCTGTCATATTGATTTTGATAGCATTGCTCGAATATTCATATTAGAATTAATTCCAAAATATCGTTTCTGTCATATTAGTTTTGATAGTTGCATATTTAGATTAGAATTAATTCCAAAATATGAAATTATCAAATGATCAAAGTGCCAAACTTGTGTGCAAGCAAAGAAGCCACGAAAACCCTTTAAGGGATTGAAGGAAGAAAATAACTTGGCACCATTAGATTTTGTCCATTCTAACTTGTGTGAGATGAATGGATTGTTGACAAAAGGAAGCAAAAGATATTTTATAACTCTTATTGATGATGCATCACATTATTTGCCAGGACCCGGATTACCACATCTGAAACCCTCTGTGTATTCTGAGCTAGTCCCATGATCAGTAGCTAGCTCACACAATACAATGTCGATTAATATCATATCCATATAACAAAATAACTAAGAAGGTAGCAAATTATTATTAAATAGTAACAGATGGACCTTATGGTCAAAGTTTACTTAACTTGCCACGTAGAGCTTAAGAAACAAATGAAACTCTTACAGCGGAAATAAAATAACTTGTAGTGGCCATCCGACATGCCTACAGGCAATTGAATGGGGATCGCAGTCTTCAAAGTACTCCTCGTAGAACTCTTGATTAACTTGTCCTTGTTCAACTGAGCAACAATATATAACGCCGTGAGAACATAAAGTACTCGGCAAGTCATAGGGAACAATATACAATTAATATTCATCCTCTTTGCCGAAAGCAAGTGTTGATAATAAATACAGTAAATAGATTGTAAAGCATATTTGAAAAGATGTAATAAATAAAGTAAACAATTGATTTGAAACAACTAGTGAACTTCCCATTGACTTCCCAACCATTCTACCAAGTGAACATACCCATTTACCTTCCAATCATTCCACCATCCAAACTTTTTATGAAAATCTTATACCTTGTGTGAAATCACCAGACATTTTTTATAACCGGGGACACGGCTATTCAAATAGTTTTACACTTTGCATAGGTTGTACAACTTTACCCACAAGATACGATCACTTGATCAGAGTAAATCACAACAAGGCTTTTACAATGCTCCCTCTCAACCCAGTCCTACCCGCTAAAGTTTAAACACCAAATGGCATCGCACCTAGATGGGGATGCGGACACACCGTCCGACGTTCGTGATGCTTCTACGACCGGGGTGACAATCATTGTCGGCATTGGCAATGCGGGCGCAACTTCTGGCATCGGTGGCGCCGCTATGTCTGGGAAAACAGTATTGATTGGCATGGGAGATGTGCACACATGGTCCGACGTCGGCGCCTTCTTGCTCCATTTGGCCCTTCTCATCTCGCTTGCAGATGCCTCTACTGTCGCGAGCAATGCCTTGAGAACGCTAACCACTTTCGTCTGCATAGTCTCAATTCTCTATTAGGCCCTCTAGATCTACCTCATCACCCTCCCCACCTTGTCATCGAATTTTTGCAGAGTCTCCATCGAAAGCCATTGCTTCGCATTGCCCATGGATCACCCCGAGTCGCCGAGCAGTGTGCGCAAGCTCGTGAATTGCCCAGCGGCGGCGTGGGGGGCTTCATCCAGCAGATGTGCATGTGCTGTCGTGCTGGCCTAGTAGCATGTCCCCTCCTTGCTCCTCGGCTAACCATTTGATTTCAACGTTATTGGTAAAATTATTGTTTCCTTTGGCAAACTTTACTGCAACGAAAGACTTATATTACTGCTAACTGATAAAGTAGTAGACCACTCATGCTGAGCTTGCTAAAGGTCACTACTACAAAATAGGCTATAGTAGACACCCCATCGCTGCATTTGGTTCATTTGGAACCGCTCGTGTTGGGTCTGTTGGGACGCGCATTTGTGTTGTTGCCTATCACAGATTCGGTTCTTATTAGTAACCGTCATGAAATATCACTGCATTTGCCGATTACTAAACCGCCTGCGATAATCTCCCTGATCACGCACGGCTTATAAATAGAACCGTACATGAAATATCATGGACGGTTCTATTTAAAAACCGTCGGTGATATTTGTATATCACAACGGTTCATATTTTGAACCGTATGTGATATCCTCGCACTATAAATTCCTGGAGTACCCCCTGCCCATTCCCATTTGAGCCGACACTAGGTAAACGCCCATTGTGCCGCCGACAGAGAGGGAGGGGAGGAGAAGGAGAGGAGAAAGGGAGGGAGAAGGAGAGAAATCTCAAGAGATTTGGTATTTTCGTCATGAGCTCCGAGGGTAACAATCTATAACCCTTTAGACATCTGAAATTTACGTGCTTAATTAGCCGGTTCAAATGGCTAGATTTGATGCTAGGAACTGATTCCACACGTGAAAGCTGCCTATTCCATAGCAAAACTCTAGGAACCGATGCAAACTTTTGCATCCGGATGCAAGTGAAATAGAATAATATTTTTCATTGGGTGGTTGGCATATGCATTAAGTTAATTCTATGAGGGGGAAGGAAATGGAGAGAGAGAGCGGTTGAGAGAGATTTTATTAATCTAATTTGACACCATATATTTTGTTACATGTGTAGCGTAGATGGACCGAAACTAGATGTATGGTATGAACCGTGTGAGTCAAGAGTACATTAATGGCGTGGTTGCTTTTAGAAGAGTCGCCGAGCAGGATATGTTGAAGAAGGGGATAAAATTTATGTACTGTCCATGAATTGATTATGTGTAATCAAGATGTTTACCAACCCGCGCAGAGTAGAAGCACACTTGATTCGGGGTTTCAAAAAAGGGTATACATGTTGGACCAGTCACGATGAAGAGCAGATTACACTAGAAGTTAGTAATAACGACATCGCTGAGGAAGTCAACAATATGCCAGATGTAGACTGTGCTTTTGATGAGGATAGGTCACACGATGACAATCTAGATCAGATGCTACGCAATGCAGAAGAGCACTACAGTGAGAGAGAGTTTTGTAAATTCGAGCACTTAATGGAGGACTCGGTGAGACCTTTGTTCCCTAGCCGCAAGCCGAATATACAAGGTTGTCAACCGTGATTGAACCGCTAAATTAAAGGCAAGCAATGGTTGGTCCGATAAGAGTTTCACGGCGTTGTTAGGTCTCCTAACGGACATTCTTCTGGAGGGAAACGTGTTGCCCAACACCACCTACCAAGCAAAGAAGGTTCTTTGTCCATTGGAAATGGAAGTAGAAAGAATACATGCATGTACGAACGATTGTATCCTCTACCGTAAAGAGTATGCAGACATGCATGTATGTCCCATGTGCAAAGCATCCCGATACAAACGTGAGAATACTGCTAGGTTGAAGCAAGGACCTCCTGCTAAGATGTTGTAGTATCTGCCTGTGATCCCACGTTTGAGGCGTTTATTTGCGAACCCAAAGGAGGCAAGATTGGTGCGTTGGCACTCGGAGGACCGTAAGAAAGATGGAAAGCTAAGACACCCTGCTGATTCTACATAGAATCGTCTGTGATACTCTGACTTCATAGACGGTTTTTACACAGAATCGTCTGTGATACTCTGACTTCATAGACGGTTTTTACGTAACCGCTCAGGATACTCGACTTTCACTGCACGCCGTAGTGTAACCGTATGTGATATCGCATTCGCGCACGGTTTTTATAAAAACCATCTCGTGATATTCATATCACGCATCGCCCGTGATAACCACCTGTTATCAGAGACCAACTTATCCAGACGGTTCGAAAATTGTCTGTGATGACGGTTCTGAACCGTCTGTGATGACTGTTTCTGTAGTAGTGGGTGTTCTTTCCATCCAGGGCCTTCGCCTTGTCGATCGTGACGATCTTGTTGACGAGCGCAGATGTGAAGTATGCGGCACGTGGGATCTCGATGGCGTCGATGCTGTGGACGAACCTTAGGTTGTCGAGGTAGTACATCTGTGATATAGTTTTTACTGTGTGTTAGCGTACGAATTACTGAATATAATCTACCAATTTACTAACAAGCCTTGGATCTTGATGAAAAAATAATAGAGTAAAGAAGGGTGTGGTTGCTGACAAGCAGAAAGGTGGCGCATCTGCTGATGGACTTGGTGGCCTTGTCCTTCTTGTTCCAATTGTGGGCAGCCTCCCTCAGGTCATCCACTATGGCCTTGCATCAGTCGATGCCGCCAAAGTTGTCGAGGTCCTTTGTGAGCACAACGTCCTTCCCGTGATGTTGATGTTGGTCGTTAAGAACAGCAGCATGCTGAAGACAACCAGGAAGAAACACCACATCGTCAGTCTGTCGGTGCCCTCGGTGGATATCTTCTTATGCAACACCTCATTTTTTATGTTGCCGCTCGGTGGCACCCCAAGTAGTTGTTTTAGCGCAGCGAGCTTGGTGGTTCCTGCGGCCAAGGACACCATCGGTGCGTCCCTGCCACTGTATGGGAGCCCGAGGACGCACTTTACGACATGAGGCGTGATTGGGATGCTTCTATCACTGCTGACCCGAAGCACCATTTCGTTGGGGCCTATTCTATCCATCAGGAAGCATAACATGTCCCTTCTCTCGAGGCCCTCGAGGTTGAACTTGAGAAGGTCGCTCAAGCCGAGGCTCGTAACCTCATTCATCTGGTCTATTGTCAGCTAGCCGATGGTTGAGATGACAAGGGCAAGGCCGCACCTGATGCACGTCGTATATGGTCCATGCTTCCTCTCCACCGTAGCCTACTTGAAAAAGAATGATTTACTGATGCTATGAATAAAGAATTACTGGAACTTGCTATGGAATTACTACTAAATAATGCATGACGATAACAGGTCAGTGAACCAAAATGAATTATTGTAATTTGAATAAGGATTTACTTCTATAGATGCATCGCTTTACCAGGATGGACTCAGCCATGGGTTCCGCGCAGGACGTTAGGGTAACGACGTCCTCTGGTTCGACAACCTTCCTCTTATTGCCCACATGTTTCTTTCAAGAAATACCATCGTGTGGATTCGTGATGGGTTACTATGATGTTTGTGCTTCTGTGGGTTCGGGTTGAGATGGGTCCATGAAAATCGCCAGTGCCGTCCGGCTATCCTGTATGGTGATCTTCCTCACCTTCGAGGGGACCTCGCTGGATGTCCTCGTTTACTGCCACAACGAAAAAAATATATCAAAGAAATTGTGTGATTTACTATAAGAACGTTGTGGATTTACTTCAAAAGCTTGTAGCCTTGCCATGGTTGAATGGTTCCACACACTGGCTCTCAAAAACACAAATTGGGGGGATTGAGGGGTTAACTCAATTGTGCGGAATTGGGGAAATTTTTGTGCGGAACCCTAAATATTTCCCCTCCGCTGAGAAATATGAAACAATGCATGGAGATTTTTTCTTGTTCATACCGGGAGACATATAGGTCACCTCTTATCCTGATGGGAATGCAGGTTGGTAGAGATCGCTGAGAGCCTACGATTCCACTACGGTTTTTTTGAGGATTGTAGCACCACTGATGAGAGAAATTCTAAATTTACTGCAGCTATGGATAATCCTGAACGATGTGGCCCACCCACACAATATATGCAACTTCCCACACTGGTGATTTCTGAAAAATTAGAAAAACATTGAAACATGTGATAGTTGCTTGGTAGTAAAATTGGGTATAATATTACTTTCGTACACATCCCAAATTACTGCCAAGCGTTGTTCCTTTTACTGCACAACTAATTTTACTGGACTTGGAGTTTACTTCCACATCCCCAACAAATTCTCATCCTACCATGTGATGTCATCATGAGCCTTGGGGGTCCGTGGGCCGTGGCACACGAAAAAACTAGGATGTGGCTGTAACACCCAACGAGCATTCCAATAAAAAACCGTGAAAATTTTGAAAACCGCCTTGTGATACATGACAGTAAAAACTGAGTATCACATTAACTTTAACAAAAACATTACAATTTACTGCCAGTTGGAGCTGGTCTTACTGTAATCACCTGTTTACTTGCCGTCTATTTAGACTTTACTACCACATCCCGCCGAAGCACACCTTGGGGGGGGGGTGTCAGGGGATCGCTAGCCCATAACTATTGGTATGGGCCGGTAGAATAAATGTTCTACACTCAGCTAAAGAATAGTGTGTGTGTGTTTATGCGCGCGCATGTGTGTGTGTGTGTAAAAATGGTATGGTATGTATGTATGTATCCTACAAGTCCTTCTTCCATTAATTTGTGCTATATGCCTAAGAGTAGGGGTCAAAACAATTTGGATAGTTTCCGACAGATTCGGGCCATTTTCAAATACAAATGCTATTGGCTCGGATATTTATCGGATAATGTTGAATTCGGATTATTTTTTGTGGAAGAGAATAAGGATTTGGTATCACACTATCCATCGAATACAATACGGCTTGGGTTATCTGGATATACATGCATCTTGGATATCTGACAGTCCATGCATCTCTGTTTGACACTGCAAGCACATTGTCTTCTAGAAACAACAACTTCCTTGTCCGAGTCCAAATTAGACAAATGAGTAGGCTAAATTATAGCTCTCGATGAGATCTACAACTTGTAATTGTGACTATTTTCATTTGAGTCCATTTAATTGCCTACAAATATATCCAAAGGTTTAAACAATATTTTCGGCACCCGATATTTCTCCAGTTTTGCTCAAACCTACTTGTTTCATCGTTCTTCATTCTTATGAGTTCCGAAACACATCCATTGTTCATATAAATAAATAAAATATGATTTTATAATGAATTATTCGATGTTATGAGCTAGGAAATAGATCTCGAGTTTTAAGAAAAAGTGACAAATAAAGCATATTGGAGAGCATATCGAGACATTTTGCATCAAAACCTTGTTAGGGTACGGATTAAAAATATACATGCACACTCAAGGAGTCTATCAGTGATGAACTATCTATAATTATATATTGTTCGATCAACATTCTTACTATTACTGTGGTTTTGTGCTTTCCTATATTTTTTTATGATATATATTATTTGATTGCTGAAAATACGCTGAATTGATGAATATTTTGATCACATAAACTAATTATTTGTTTCAATTGTTGGTATGCATACAATTTAAGTGGTTTTGATCCTGCCCGTCGTTTATTACCTTTGTTCCAAAAGTAATGGACGTATTGACAGGGATCAGAGCCGAGGCCAGTGAAAGTGCTGCAGGCTCAAGACTAATTACTACCCTATCCTGCTACATTACTAAACGTTTCTACGGTACTTCGGTAAGTCTCACATAGTCACATGTTGTTTTTAAACTGTTCTATTCAAGTGATTTGAGAGAGAAAAAGTTGGCAAACTAAACTGCCATTGCCATACCTTCATCATTCATCAAGCTGAAGAGGACAGCGGCTAGTGAGCGATCATACTCAATGGTGCAAGTTTCTCAATGCCACACTTGTATTTTCGCCGGCTCGGCCATGCTGTGCTAGGCCGAATTGAGGCTTGCCTTACTGTCAGGCCGTAGTTAGATTTGGGCCAAAATTTGGCCCATAACAAGTGGGACAAACTCCCTGCCCTTCCAAATTTTCTCTCTTTTTTAGACAAAAAGGCATGTTAATTGTGATATATCGTGGCATTAATAACAGGAATGGAAAACGAAATGCCAGCAGCACACGGCTTTATTCACTTCACCTGTATTAGTACCAAAACATAGCAACAAATGCATCTCCAGTGTATAATTTCAGATGGAGAAAGGCAAGTGCCATCTGGTTCCTCTAGGCATGATGAGATGACAGTGTGTGTGTTGGGGTTGGTCACCGCGACATAATGCTAGTAGGCATGTGGTTGCTTTCGCCCTACACCTGAATGCTCTTTTCCCCGTCAATTTGTTCCTCAGTTGCCTAGTCTCAGCTGAATGGTGTCGAATGAGAACATCCATCCTGGAGCTAGCGAAGCCCCGAAAGTAGCTTAAAGCATTGGTTCTTATAGGACGACGAATCTTCTGATGGGTCCCATTTGCAATGCATATCCAAAGTTGCAAACGTCCTATCGAAATGGCAGGCCAATTTACATGAACCAAACATATCCAAAGTTGCAAACGTCCTATCGAAATGGTAAGCCAATTTACATGAACCAAACACACTCAGCTCCTTTTCTTCTCATGACAATGACAAGTGCATTTGGAGTACAAGTCGTTAATTTCTGAAGAAGATATTTCCCGCAGGTGAACGTAATTCAAAAAAGAGAGAGGAAAGAGGATGAATATAATTTTCCTATAACTAAACTTTGAGTATAAATTATAGAGAAAATTCATTCCATGCCATTAAGAGTTACCCTGATCCCAAATATGTAATCGAAAACAATCAGTTTCCTCGTGTGCCACCAAGTTTCTACTTCGTGATTAAGTGGGTCATGAAAAGGCGCTATTGTCATTCTTCCTCGTCTTTTTCCCTTCCTCTGTCTCTCTCATCTCTCTCACCTAGCACCGCCACCCCCACTTCCAGTCGACCTCCTCCCCTCCTCCCACTGGCACCACCGCATTCCCACCTCACGCCGCCTCCCCGCATGAGTCGACACGAGATCCCCCACTCCCGCATCCCCTCCTTAAGGCGGGAGGTAGTGCTGGCTAGTCGACGCGCGCGGAGGGGCGGTGGCTCTGACGAGACTGGACAAGGGCGAGGCTGACGCATAGAAGGACAGCACGGCGGCAGCGGCGAACGAGCTTGAAGTGCACCATGGCGGTGGCAGGTTGACCGGTGTCAAGGAAGACCGCGGCGGTGGCGAAGCGATGGCCAATAGTTCCAATTGTGTGAGGGCTTGCCTGCCCTAACCCAGACCACTCCCGTGTCGTTCGGTTGGGTGACCCGGGAGGCGACGTCGAACCTCCCGAGAGCCCCCGACTCCAGCCCCCTTGCCGGCCGCCGCCGCTGCTCCGGCACCGACGGCGCCTCCACCCTTCCGTGTCTCCCCTCTTCCTTCCCCCCACCCTTCCCCCTCCACTGGTTCTCGCTGAGGTCTGCACCGCCGCCGCCCCGTCTAGCCGCTGAGGTGGCGGCGAGCCCTGGTGGTGCGCCGTGGTCGCGCCGCCACCCCTTCCCTCCGGGCTGGAGCCCCCTGGTTGTCGGCACCCTTCTTGGTGGCCGATCCAGTTCCAGATCTGGATCTAGATCCCCCCTTTTCCACCGGAGCTCTGGGGTCGGCAGCTCCCTCCCCGTTCCCGCCCAGGGGCGTCCACCTACAGCTGTTGCTGGGCTTCTTTGACAGAGCCTGGCGGCGGTGGTGGGACCACCGCCGACGGCGGCGACGGAGCTCGAGCGCCGACGCCATGTTTGAAACCGCGGGCGTGACTCGCCGCCCCGCCTGGGCGGTGTTCGGTCGCTGCTCGGCCGCGCCGCGCCGCTTCGCGATGCTCGCCCACGGGATGCCGCCGCGAGGAGTTCGCCGGCGGGAGACGTCGCTTTCACTCACGCTGAAGACTCAACGAGCCGCCGCCTCCTCGGGCCGTCGCCGCCGCCACACGCCCGGAGGCCTCGGTGCTCCACACCGGGGAGCTCCCCCCTTTGCCGACATCCACAGCCGGGTTGGTGCGTGGCATCGGTTCCGCCCGCCTGGGCCAGCTCGCGGCGCGGCCGGTGGTTTGCGCGGCCGCGCCTCTACCCGCGGGCTCCGTCGGGGACGCGGCTGTAAGCGTGGCGAGGCTGTGAGCTTTGGGGCGAGGCTGGGGTGCTTGCTGTGTTTGCTCTGGCCCCGCGCGGCATCGGCGTGGCTCATGCTTGCTGCGTTGGCTCTGTGTCTGCCCCGCGCAGTTTTCTCAAGCATGATGGTCAGTGTTTAGTGTATGCTCACCCTGAAGATAACTTTCGTTGAAATCTTGTTGCTCTAATACCTTTCATACATTTTTCAAAAATGAATATAAGCAAGGGTATTATGATCAAACCAACTAGATTATCACGACACAGAGTCTTACATACAAATATCTGATTACTCATCTGGAGATTTCTAGGATAAACACTATTCGACAGTAACATGCTTAACTTGTTAAAAACCACTATTTGTTTGCGCAACACAAGTAGATTATCCTTGCAGGGGATATGGGAGTAATATTAGTTGCAAAGTCGAATACCTTTCAGATTTGATTTATCGAAACATTTCAGGGTCTTAATATTTTGCAACTATCTCCAAATGGTTAAAGTTACAACCAATAGTCTATCCTGCAGATCTATAGAGTACGGTTGTACCACTCAAGAGTAAAATATAACCAGCCTTAGTTTTGGCATTTAGGGTATTAATTGTCAATATCACTAATGTATGTTGTTCCTTCATGGTACTAGAGGAAACCACAATGCCACTAACTTTTGGTGAAACATACACTTTATAAGCACTTATGTGGCGCACTTCTGGTCTTTAGGTTCCTTATTACATTCTTTCCGATCTTGATGAGTCCTTGTCTACTTCTAGGATCATATGATCATTGGTGTGATTAAAAGGTCGATGTGTAAGATAATTTCCTTCAGGAGATTCTCTTTCTTCCAGTGATGCCCTTTCTACAGTGTAAGAGACTATTGGGTATCGCTTTATATATATTGCAATTTTGTTTTCTTTCTTACAAGGAATTTTGAGTCCTTCAAGGATCTCGACATCGGTTTTTAGAACCCATTTAATGCATATTTTATTTATTCATTCATACCATGTGCTAGAATTATTATGCAACAAAATATTATTTTATTCATAATAGGAGAGTAACGGACTCTACGTGGACCTTTGAACCATAACTTTCACCACCTCATTATATTGATAATAAACCATCAAGTCTGAACTAGCTGGTTCCAAGACTTTATTTATCGATTATGGTACGGCCTCATAGGCTTTCATATGTGACCCGATATAAACGCTTCAAGCCTTCGACCATGGACTTTGGTTCCGAATCTGTGTTCTCATAAGAGAAACTTTAGCAATTATAGAGGCAAAGTGGTTGTCGACAACTTTTCTCCCATATCCTCCAAATTGATCGTATCTTAGTGTTAACCAGATCCTTGTCATTTCCAAAATAAAAGATTCTTGGTCATTCCACATTTCCAAAGATTGTAATATACACGCATCTAGTTGATGGGGTTTTCCTCTTCATGATGAGTCTCTTCATGAGGTATTTCACCTTCAAGGTGATTTCTCTTCAAGAGTGCTTAAAGAGTGATTAATAATTGTTTTGACTAATGTCGTTAGATCTTAGACCCGCAAGTGTCCCCGTAGATTTTAGATCAAGGACCAATAAGTCAATTTCGTATAGGTAGATATACTATTCAACTCGGGGCATTCCACTCTTAGCGATGTTTTTACTACAAGGAAACACTATGGTAACTCCTCCATAATTGAAAAATATCTAGTAGGCTCCCTGCTTCTGGTGTACAGTAGCATAAACTAAACCTTAAGTTTAACTTGACTAGTGCGTGTATCTTAGTACTAAAGATCTTTTCCTTCTAGAAAATACGGTGGCATTCAAACTTTTGGGCATTTCTCTCCCTGTAATGCTGATATTCAATCTTTATTAATAGCATACTACAAAATTCCCCTATCATGGGCGCATGATTGATCGAATTTCATATCCAACATCTCCAACAACTAGTGGTGACCCAAAGGTGTATACTATAGTAGTGATAACTTATGTGAAATATTTGATTCCTCTAGCACGCACTAATTTCAACAAGGGTTTGATAATTATATGTAGTGAGCTAGACTACTACATGATCCTAACATTCTCAGAGGTTATTCTAACTTCTAGTGGTTATTAATTTTCGATGAAGGTCCCACACGGGGATCCAAGAGTTGACAAACTTAATCTATAGTCTAGCTTCTTTATTGTTTGCCCCAGTTTTGATCCAATTAGTCATACAATATTTTAAATAATTTGTATCATTAAACTTCCACTTTATAATTATGCAACATATTTTCTTATTGTCATAAGTAGTACATTCTAACAAAGATAATTCTACACTGCTCTTCATGAACATAAATATAATGTCGAACAAAAAATTTGATCTGAGGTTATTCTCGCATGTAATATTATATTTTCTACTAGAGCATAATTATATTTTAATCACACAAATGGAATAATTATTTGATAGAAATATTTATTGTTCAACAGAACATCATATTTAATCGTGGGTGATAAATTTGTATGTCGATTTTGATTTGTAATGCCGTAATAAACATGGCCACAATTATGTCATTTAGGATCAACAAAAATATAATATGTCACTATATTTTATTTCGAGAGTTATATTAACTTCAAGCAAGTGACATGACTTCTGTTGGTAATGCAGTTGTAGACTGCATTTACCAATTATGCATGTATCATTTTCTATGAGTATGTCACACTTCGGTGTTTAGCCAACAAGCCATATGTGCGATTGCGTCAAGTGGTCGTTGGTTTGCTGAAGGCACAAATCAATTGCCGTTTGTAGTCTTCAATGACTGTGGTTACCAACAGGATGGGTATCGGCAAAGGCGTAAATACCATTTTCCATATCAACTAGATAAAGATAATAATCACACAATTTACTTTAATTATCTCCCAAATAAACTAAATTAATTTATTGTTTCGTGCTAATTTCCTTCTAGCTTTGACCTAGGATATGCCACTATGCCTACTATGACTCTTGTTTTGAACATTTCTCATATGCCTCTTAGGTTCTAATACCCCCACACATGCCCAATTTCCTCCCCCTTTTCACCCAATTATAAAAATCCCGAGTGATAGCTATGCATCGCATTTGTTTGAAATCAACTCGGAGTTTTAGAAAAAAAAATTCTAATCATACTTCAAGAGGAGTACAATTTTATTAGTGTGAAATCAATATATAATTTGTAACATTCTGCTTACAAAGTTCTTCAATTAAGAAATCAGTGTAGTAGAGGATAGTGTTATATAGGCTCCGAGTCTTAGGGCGTAAGTTATTATATAGTTATTTTAAGAATTATGGAGTTTTCTAGCCAAATTGATATGTCAGAGATCAGCATATGACTAGTATTGTTCTAGTGCCACTAGTAAAAATTGTCTCCATTTTGCCATTTGGGCATCTGTGGATTACAAGCTATTGAATTGAAGCTTATTAGATATTAAGAGCATATGCCCAATTTTTTGTTAGCAAGACTTGGAAAGTATTTTTAGTTTTCAGGCATACGGTTTACAAATTTTATTCTATGTAAGATTAATTATTTTACTATAGGTAAAATATGTTACTGACAATATGTTCTATTAAGTAAATTTAATCAACTATTTAGCAGGGGATAAGGTTTTAATAGAACAACTTAGACCATTATTTTATTTATGGCATCTAGGAAATAACAATCTGATGCATAAGTTTTCAGCCTAAAAGAAAAGATAAGAGATGCTCATCATGAGTAGGACCAAACTCAAAAGGAGCTAAATCTATACTACAAATGCGACTCCTATAGGAAAGTGACATATTTACAAAGCTAATGGATAACTAGGAGATTTCTATAGGTCTCCATAGAACATACCATCAACTTATCGTTTTCTTTGATTGCACCTACTTATCAATCAAACTAGCATTTAGTAACTTCTGAGTACATAATGTTAGTTGAGAGATAACACGGTGCAGGTAGAGTTGCACTCATTTACGAACTTCTAGTCCTAGGTATGTGTGCTCGAAGAAGCACAAGTGGCTTTAACAGCATTCTTTCAAAGAAAACCATAGAGCCAATGGGCAACGGGTCACTTTAGTCACCACGTAGTCATTCTTAAGGGCATAATAGAGGTGGTACCTCATAAACTACAAAGCATTTGCCTTTTCAATGGCAAAAGGGTCAGGTGTGCCAACGGCAGGCTTGGCAATGGTATGACATAGAGATAAACCAAGGTGATATAGTTGCTGCCATCCAGGGCAAGCAAATTTCCATTTAGTAATGTCTAACACATCCCACATAATTCGTTCAATTTTCTATATATTTACACCTAGTAAATAATTTCAAATGCATAAAATGAGTGCAAAATAGTACAGATTCATTTTATCTATTTAGTAGATAATTTTAAACATTCCCTAGAATTCTCCTAGTGTTTTTTGGATTTATCTAAAAAAAATATGGTCTTGAAGTAATTTTTCAGAATTACTAAACTCATTAATTAATTTCCCAAAACACACAATACCAGGAAAAATAAACCATAAAAATATGATGCTTCCAAGGTGTACTAGGTCTAAAGTTTTACAAATTTATGGAAGCTCATATACCCTAGAAATTCAGTTTCTAGGATTAATTTAAGGTTATTGCATAAAAATAAATATTATTAAAACAAATAACCATAGAACATAATGATCTGTCACAAAAAAAGACATATTACCAAAGGGTTATTCTGTAAGAATATATTAAAATCCAAAATACCCCGTACTTTCCCAAAACTCTGGGTTTTTTTTGCAAAATTTTCTTATCCACAAACTTTCCTCGTGATTTTTAGAATTTCCAAGGGCCTTTTATGCAAGTTTTTGGGATTTCATTTTTTTCTGAAAAAACTCATGGGCAAGCGCGCATGGAGTGTGATAGCGGCAATGCTCGTGTGTGTGGTGGCGACTCGGTGGGAGCACGACGCGAGGCACACACACACACGCAACGCGTGCGGGCGGCGGATGCATGGCGGGCGGCTTGGTAGGAGCACAACGTGGTACATGGCGATGCGGCTTCTTGCAGCGCGGCTGCACGGTGGCACTCAGCTTTGGTCGACGCGATGCATGGCGGCGCGGCTTCGGGCCGACGCGGTGGTGCTCGACCTTAGGCGATGCACGACAGTGTAGTTGTAACCCCATAGCTAGGCAGAAGCCAAGATGCAACCTAAACTACTATCACCAATCAACACTATAATTTTTTCTCATCATAACAACTAATGACAGCTAAACTTGATCACAAAAAATTCTAATATTTTAACTAATATAAAATTTAGCAAGGATCTAAGTACTAAAATTTCAATTTATAACATTTCATTCAAGAAGAACATTACCATGAACAGTTCGGGTAGATTAAGTCATCAACTAGCATGAATAAACTTGAAGGACGAATAATGTAAGTACCATGAATCCAATTATTATATTCAATAATTCCCAAATGAAAGATAGTAAGAGAAATATTATTTAATTGGTGAAGTATGTAGTAATGTGGGTTTCTTCATGTGATCTACTCCTTCCAGACGTGTCGTCCTCAACGATCACCTAAAAACAAAATTGGCAAGAGTGAGTCCAAGACTCAGCAAGTACGAATGAATGACATAGAAAACATTGAATCGAATACAAAACAGAAATATTGAATCTGATACAAATCATTCTCAAATTATCCCATACATATGAATATACTATGAATGCGATGCGAGATGCATATGTCTCCACTTCTTCTTCATATACCAGTATAGCCGTGAAACACCCGTCGGTGTTCACTCAGGCCCGTATTCTCATAAATGCGGGGATCCAAGGCCCGTATGAAGAATCTTTCATACGGGGATCTAGTTGCCCATATTGAAAATATGGAGATCTCAATACTCACTCCCATGGGTTAAGCATGAATGCTTGAAATGAATGAAATGAAATATATGCCATACTTTCCAATATGCATAATCAATTACGAAAGCATTTAAACAACTCGATATACTCATCATCCACAAGAATAATCATAACCACAATCATATAACCAATTTGTACCACCATATATCCACTATTACTCTAAAATGTACTTGCCTTTCAGTTGAAATGACCGGAATAGACCGAGGGTGATGTCAATCCCTTATCCACTCCGCCTACAATAAACAACCCACTCAAAACAACCCAAGGCAAGCAAAACAGTGATTAATATACAACGCCCTACTGCACTCAAAACCAAAATTCTATCTTGACACTGAAACTAGCATAACTTTCAGCTCCCAAAATAAAAGAAGATAAACCATGCTATTCTGGAATCCTTAGACAATAGCCTACAACTTCCTAGGTGATCAAAAGATCAGATTATTTCATCTAAACCCTTGTTTTTAACTCCGAAGACAGATATGTCATCTTCGATAATACCGACTTAGAAATTCCATAACTTTTAATTGGTTCATCCAAAAACAGTGATCTAAGACAGTATAGAATCTGCAAGGAATTATCTACCACAATAAATTTAGGCCAAATTTTCTATTCTGAAATTAATTTTGCAAACTTAACATTTCCCATTGTTCCTAATAGAAGTCGACACAAATGCATACTTCAAAATTTCATAACTCCTATTTTACTTGTCCAAAATTGTGTTCTTGGTCTCTCTAGAATCATCACAAAGTTATCTATCTATTTCATGTAGATCAAAAATCCCAAAATTCGTCCATTTTACAATTTTAATCTATATAACCATGCCTACCGCTGTAAACCAAAGAATTGAACACGTAGTCGGATTGCAAAAATCATAACTTTCAATCTATCTATCCACAAATTGTGCTATAAAACTCTATAGAAAGCTAATGAAATCATCTACAAATCTATAGGAGACTACAAATCTAAATGTCACAATTATAGAACACAAAACTACAGAGCAATATGATCAAAAAAATGATCTCACACCCAAACTACTGATTCTGTCCCTTCGGTTATGAAATTAGATCTCACAAACCACAGCAAATAATATCATGCAAATTGGTAGGAGTATACATACACAAGTTTTCCACAAGCTGTAAAAATTTCAGCCCAAGTCGTGATCGTTTCACCACTCAAACAGATCAGCTACCAACACCGCTTTGTGCTAAAACTGCAGAGTCCCGCTGATAAAACCCTCTCAAAACAGGTGCTCCTATCATCTAATCCTCAATCCAACCATCAAAATCAAAGAGTAACAAGTCGAGAACACACGACTAGGTTTGAGCCCGATCGGTTGAAGTTTGATGTCTGATCGACATCTTGATGAAAGCTGCGTGAGGAGGAGTGGCACCGACAGGGGAGGAGAAGGGGTGGTGGTTGGAATGTGGGGAGAAGGGGTGGCGCATGGGAGGAGGGATTGGGGTTGGTTGCCCCCTCCCATAAGGCTGGCTCCCCAATTAGGTTGCACATCGTGGGCCGAAAGCCCATGATCCAGGTTTGTTGATTACGCAAAATGCCCCCCGAAATAATTGCTAAATCCATTTTTCCTAAATCCATCCTCCTTTCTAATACACTTTTCTCTCTTAAATATAATCAGGATATTACAGCAGCCTTGGGCTGGCTCAGCGCATGACAGTACGGCCTCAGGCTGGCAGTTCAGCCACCGACACGACTCAACCATCGGCGTGGCGACTGACTGGCGCACACGACATGACGGTGATGGCGACGGTGATGGTGCATAACTCAAACCGAGCAAGCCCCAGGCATCACAGATGTCCGATGGTGTCTAGGCTCGCCACTGCGAGGAACATGGTGACAACGGCGAGTGGGTAGCACCGTGCCTACCGAACGAGTGATGAATAGTAATATAATCATTAAAACCCTAATTAGCCATTAACAGAACTAATTAAGTTCAAGTAAATTAATATAATATCTTAATCTAATGGTGAGATTAGGGATCAGAAAGGAGGGAGTATTACAGGAGTATGCACCTAAGGCAGCAAGACATATCCTCCGAGATAATCAAGAGGTTGAATCACTCGAGATTGTTAAGAAACCCTTGATTAAGGGTTGATGGGTATAATATTGAAACTACCACTAGTGGGTTTTAGTCTATAAATTGGACCTCACTATACACAGAAAGAGATGGATCTATGAATAAATAGGTTTCTCCATATTATGTCTCCATCTGTTACCTCTCTGTCGATTATCTATTGTTTGGTGATTGGTTGATTATCTCCCTGTGACGACTACGTCATTTAACAAGTTATCAACACAAATTGTTCTTCTGGCTAAACGGTATGTCGTTCAGGATCCTCTTTTCCAATCCTCGTGATCTATAATTTAATCTGGTAGATTAAATTTTTAGAAACCAAAATTAGTTTAGATTAATCAGCTAATCTCCTATGGATTCACTGTTCATCAGCGTTTGATGTTACTATTCATTATCGTTCACTGTTACTATTTTTATGATGACGGAGCAAACAAAGAAAAAATCGTACATGTCATGAGTACGCCACATTAGCGAAACTTGTACATGTGGATGCCACATCATCCAAAATCAGGGTGGTTTAGGAAGAGGGGGTGATTTGCTCTGGTTTCAATAATTAAGGGGTATAAAGTGGACGGTTTTGCAGTTGAAGGTGTTTTTTTGGACTCGGGTCATAGTTCAAGGGTGTAAAGTGGACTTATTCCTTTTGTTTATTTGTTGATTGACTTTGAATGCAACTAATTCTTCATCTCTTTTGAACTCATTTCAAGAATTATTTGTACAACAAATGTCAAAACAAGAATATACATTTTGGTGTATATTCAAAAATCTTTCAAATCATTCATATTGTTTAGGTTGTCATCAATTATCAAAAAGGGAGAGATTGAAAATATCTAAGCCCCTAAAAATGATTTTAGTAATTAATGTCAACAATGTATTACGGGACTAACATGTGTGCTAAGATGTTTTAAGATTTAGTTCGAGAGTTTGAATGATGACATGGAAATGGCAATGCAAAGATGATAGAAGATCGACATGGCTCAAGGCAAAGGTATCATATAGCCTAAGGATCCGTTTATAGTTTTTATCGGTCTCGGTGTTTTGAGAAAAGACCAGATTTGTATGCTAGATGCCGTACTATAAAGAGAGATCATGGCTAGTATCTTGAGGATCTATTTATATGCCATCTTGATCAACTAGGAGTCATGCATTGCATTTGGTTTTGCATCTCGAAAACTATTCAGAAAAATCGGTATGACAGCAGTTGATGAGCGGTAATACTACAGGTCGGTAGTACCGGATTCTAGTTCGCGGTACGTATTTTTCCAGAGAGCATGTTTTTGGAAGTTGTTGCCGAATTATGAAAATGGTATGACCACATTTCTTAAGCGGTACTACCGTAGTGCGGTAGTACCAAAGTTTAGTTGGATGCACATTTATTCTGCAGAACTTGTTTTTGGACTTTTCATCTCCTCTGACAATCGGTATGACCGCATTTGTTAAGCGGTACTATCGTAGTGCGGTAGTACCAAGTTTACATGGCGGTATGTTATTTCCAGAGAGGGTGTTTTTGTGTTTCTTTAATCCTTTAAACATCGGTAGTTCCGTTCTAGCTGAGCGGTATTACCGCTATGCGGTAGTACCAGTTTTTAGTTGATGGTAATACCGCACCTTTTTCGTAACGGCTAGCTCAGAGCATTAAATGCAACAGTTTCGACCGTTGATCGTGAAGTTCGGTAATACTGGGTTTGTACAGCGGTACTACCACAAATGCTGTTTTTTGGGAACTTGTTTCGAACGGCTAGTTTTGTTGTTGGGGGCTATAAATACACCCCCACATGCACCAAACTCAGGACCTTTGGCCATATTGAATACCCTTGAGGCATTGGTGTACTCTCTTCTACTCATTTGCATTCAATTCATATTTTGAGATAGTTGAGAGCATTCTAGTGCATTGCATCATTAGTTGATCATTTTGGCACTTGATAATCTTCAAGCAAGCTATGCGATTTGTTATTCTTGGTGCTTGCCGGCACCTAGACGGCTTGGAGAAGAGATTGCGCTATGATCACTTCAAAGAAGCTTGTGAAGTGACCTGGCAAAGAATTGTGAAGTTGTGTGCTCACCATCTTCGGAGAGGAGGAATAGAAACAATAGTGTTCGAGGGAAGTTCTCGTGTGGAGCTGACTTAATTCGTTCAAGTTTCCTCAAAGTGGACTAGTGAAGATTAGCAAGTTTTTGATACTATGGGAAAACATCAAGTGTCTACATTGTGGTTTCTCTTTATTTGTCTTTACGTTTCTGCATTTATAATTCTAGCTCTTTGTTGTGTAGAATTCTTGCTAGAATTGTTTAGCAAAATCTTAAGTTTTCCTAGCAAATATTGATCATAACTTGTAAACTTGTGCTAGTATTTCTTTATTAAGATCACATTTGTTAAAATTATTTATTAGAGCATAAGAATTTTTTTAACCTCCTATTCACCCCTATCTAGTCGGTCATCCTTGATCCTACACTCGTCGCACCGCTGGCCGTCGACTGCACGCTCGTGCGCCCATAGCCACTCGTCGACGCCACGTGCCCTACAGGCCCGCCGCGCTTCGTGCGTGAAGCACAGCCGCCGTTGCTGCCTCTGTGAAAAGGGCAAGGGAAAACCCTAACCCTCCCAACCCCTTTGATAGCGGTGGTTGGCACGGCCGGCGGCCGCTCCATCAACGGAAAACCAAAAAAATGAGAGAAAAAATTGGGATAAAAAGAAAATATAAATCCTAAAATTTTTGCAAAATGTCCCTCGAAGTTCTAAAAATTACGAGGAAACTTTCGCGGATAAGGAAAATTTGCGAAAAACCCTTGGAGTTTTGGGAAGTTACGACGATTTTTGGATTTTATATATTCTTGAAGAATAACCCTTGGGGAATCTGATTTTTATGACGAATCAGTATATTCTAAGGTTATTTTATAACCTAGACCCTTGACTTATGGCTATTTGCTTAATAATATTTATTTTCATACAATAACCTTAAATTAATCCTATAAACTGAATTTCTAAGGTATATGAGCTTCCATAATCTGTGAAACCTTAGACCTAGTACATCTTGGAAGTATCATATTTTTATTGGCTTTTTCCCTTGTATTGTGTGTTTGGGAAATTATTTAATGGGTTTAGTAATTCTAAAAATTCCTCCCAAACCTTAAAAAATATCAAAAAAAATCCCAAAAATACTAGGAAAATTATGGGAAATGTATAAAATTATCTATTAAATATATAAAATCAATCTTTACTATCTTGCACTCATTTCATGCATTTAAAATGTTTTACCAGGTGTGAACATACAGAAAATTGCACAAATTGTGTAGGACATGTTTGACATCACTAAATAGATATTTGTTTGTCCTGGATGACAGCAATGTTAAGCCTATATTATGCTCTATGGAGACCTGTAGCAATCTCCTAGTTATCCATTAACTTTGTGTAGATGTTGTTTTCTTGCACGAATTGCATTAGTAGTATAGATTCAGCTCCTGTCGAGCTTGGTCCTTCTCCTACTAAGCATCTCTTATATTTTCCTTTAGGCTAAAACCTTATGCATTAGATTGTTATTTTCCAGATGTCGTAAATAAATTAATAGCCTTAGTCGTCCTATTAAAGTCTTATCTCCCACTGAATAGTTGATTTAACATGCTTATTAGAACATATTGTTAGTAGCATATTTTACCTGTATTAAAAATAATTAATATTGCATGGAATAAATTTTGTAAACAGTGTTCCTGAAAATTGAAAATACGTTACCATGCCTTGCTAACAAAATATTGTACATGTGCTCTTGATATCTAATAAGCCTCAATTCACTAACTTGTAATGCACAGATGCCCAGATGGCAGAAGGGAAACTATTTTCTTAGTGGCATCAGAACAAGCGTAGTCATATATTGATCTCTGATGGACCGCTTTGGCTAGAAAACACTATATTCCTCAAATAAGTACATAATGACTTAAGCTCTAAGACTTGGAGTCTATATAACTGACGAGGATCTAATAATCCTCATTTTACTATTTATCTGTAATTAGTATTATGGGTAAATATGACGTCACACGGCTATTAAATATACCCATTATAGTTGTAAGGGAGAAGCCAATTAGGTGGTCGTAAGTACTTCTACGACCACCCCCATAGTCGTAAGTCCTTCTACGACTACCATATGATCGTAAGTTCTTCTACGATCACCTCTAGTCATAAGTCCCACTACGACCAGTAACCAGTCGTAAGGTTTTTTACGACTATGCCCTGGTCGTAAGTCCATCTACGATCAGACCTGTCACAACTTCCTCATAGTTAATTGGGTCCACTTGCCTGTAGTCCCAATTAACTACGAGATCTGAGCAGTCAATATACGCAGTTATTCTCTGGAGTAACTGCATGTAACGCACCATTATCTCTGATTGATAACCGTCAGGCAACGTAGGGAGGTTACTACTCCGGTGATTACTACTATTATTATGAAATACTGGGGCGCCTCTTGACCTGGAACAACTACCTCTGCATGTACTATAAAAAGACTTCAGTCAGAGAGAAATGGAGGGGCGATTGGGAGGCAATTAGTAGTAATATAAGCTCAAGTCTTTCCACTTATTGTAACCAGTATGCACAATACAATACACACAGGAGTAGGGTTGTTATTCTCTCTGGAGAAGGTCTGAACCTATAAAAAATCCCCGTGTCTTTTCTGTCTGCGTGATCAATTATGGAGACCCCCCGAATCAAATAATCTTTACGTAAAATCGGTTCTAAAACACCGACAGTTGGCGCCGTCCGTGGGGATCTTCTGGTAATTCCTTGTCAACAGTTCTTTCTTTTCTCTTTGATGCTTCCATGGCAGGAGAGTGGAACGAGGAGAACTAGTTCGACTTGGCCGATTATGCAGACATCGACATGGATGCCGGTTTCAATTACGAGTCGAGTATCGAACCATCCGATGGTATTGCCGCCTCTGGAGATCTTCTATCAGATCTCAGAGACCACACCACCGGCAGAGTTGAGGAGGGATCCTCATCCCCCACAATAGTACACCCAACTGAGGGACTAGTTTCCTTAGGGAGCAAGGGTCAACACGACCACAAACAGGGTTGCCCCAAGACAGACTCACAACACGACGAGAGATTTTCCTCCAAGTGTTTGAGTCCCCTTAAGGCAGTACGGCCTAGAGATACAAGTTCTGGAAGCCATCATTCCAGAGCTTCATCGACACCTGATGGTCCTTTCTCCCCAGCTAATCCCGTAGAGTGAGGGGATCAAACACGCTTTTCCTACAAGTTCATCCATCCCATCGCAGGGCACACCTACGGACGGAGACGATTATAACCCAGAGTTCCCCTTCCAGGAGGGGTTTACTCTAAGTCGCCAGATGGTGTCTCTTGACTACTCCTCAAGCGAGGAGGCCTCGAGTGCAACGAGGTCATCAATGGGAGGTCTTCGTCATTCCCTCTGATAAGGACCATTCTCCCAGAAGTAGGATTGACGATGCTCCCCGACGGGCACACACTACGTCTCCTCGTGGCAATGGCAAGAGCACCACCACTGATGAACGGGGTGAATACCCTGATGAGCGTGGGGGAAATCCTCAACATTCTCGCACTCCACTGAAACCAACTCAAGGGTCTGATATGGGTGATCTTGAGACAACTCGACAAAGAAAAATAGTGGCCCAGAAAAATCTCCCTGGGCGCACTTTTTATCAGTCAGAGGAAGCTCAAGAGCTCCAGCACATCAACGACTTGCTTGAGAATCCAACTCAAGAGCTCACTCGAGCACCAGGCTACGATCTCTTCGCCGAAGAGATCGCATGGAGGCATCGGAGCACGATGGAAAGACTTGAGCGTCCTCATTGGAGGCTTTCTTGAGTAGTTTGTCTTAGTTTTAGTTTTTCAGGCTTAGCCAGTTTCAGTTTAGTAAGTAGTCCTTTAGGCGGTAGTTTGTGTGCTTAGGTCGTTGTTTTTCTTTTATGCAAGTGTGAGCTACAAAGGCCCTTAGGCATTTGTTGCAGCTATGCTAAGTCCGTAATTAATAAAGGTATTTCATTTGAGTTTCTTGAGCTGTGTTTGCTGGGTTTAACCTACCCCTGCCTAGTTCTTAACTCATCTTGTGCTTGCTACCTTATCTAACCCATGGAGTTCCACCAGATGGTTCAGACTCGCCAGACTGTCGCAAGTGGTTCCGGTACCCTAGTACCAGAAGTCAATGCACAACCAGCCGTAGGAGCAGTTCCACCACAAGCACCCCCGGTTGACCTTCAGAATTTTGGAGCTTTTATGGCAGCACAGACGCAGATGATGTATACCATGATGAATCAGATGCAAGCCATGAACAATCAGAACAACAACGCCAATCACCAGCACAGAGCCCCAGCTGCTCATGGTCACTAGGGGCCATCCAAACTCGCAGAGTTTATGAGGACTTGTCCACCAACATTCTCTGGACATGTCTCACCTGTTGAAGCAGATGACTGGCTTCGTGTCATTGAAAGAAAATTACTGATCACTCAATGCAACGACCATGAGAAGGTTCTGTATGCTACTCACCAGATGGTAGGCATCACTGCCGAATGGTGGGAGAACTTCTGTGCCGCTCATGAGAAGCCACAGAATATCACATGGGAAGAGTTTTCTGTGGCATTCCGTCAGTACCATGTGCCGGAAGGGATAATTGACCTGAAGAAGGATGAGTTCCGCGCTCTGAAGCAAGGAGCTATGTCGGTGTTCAATTATCTTAACAAGTTTTCTCAGCTCGCTCGCTATGCTGCAAAAGATGTTGCCACAGATAAGGCCCGGCAGAGTCGCTTCCTGAAGGGGCTGAACTCTGGACTGCAAGTCAGCCTGATCGCCCATACTTTCCCTGATTTTCAAGAGCTTGTCAACAAAGCTTTTGTTCTCGAAGACAAGCGCAAAGAAATAGAGGACAACCGCGCACGGATGGCCCAGCGAGGAAGCCATCAGTCACAGCAAAGGACAAGGATAGTTCCGCCACAGTTCAACCGGTTTCCACCGCATAATTCTTTCAGAGCACCTGCACCAACTTCAGCACCCCGTCCAGCTGCTCAGAACTTCCGCAACCCTGCACCTGTCAACCCCAACCCGGGAAGCAATCAACAGAGTGGACCAAGAGTCTGCTATTCTTACCGTCAGCCAGGACACTTCGCCAACCAGTGTCTGCAAAAGGGGACAATCACTCCAGTACGCTTCAATCTTGGAGCTACGCCATCCAAGACGCCAGCGCCAGGCATCAACCAAGGAGCTTCATAAGTCGCCGGTCAAGCTGGAGGAGCACCGCAGTCTGTGGTTAGAGGCCGTGTCAACCACGTCACTCTGGAAGGAGCCCAAGAAGCACCGATGTCGTATTGGGTAAGTTTCTGGTTAATTCAGTACCTGCATCAGTTTTGTTTGATTCTGGAGCTTCACATTCGTTTGTTTCTGGAGTTTTTGCAACCAAGAATAAGTTGGAAGTTATGCGTCTTAAGCAAACTCTGTTAGTCCAGTCGCCTGGAGCAGAGCTAAGCTCTAAAGTTGGATGTTTAGAAGCTAAGTTACTCATGGCTGGAGTTGAGTTTCTAGCCAACCTAATTGTTCTAGACACCCAAACCCTAGATGTCATTCTTGGCTTGGATTGATTATCCAAGCACAAAGCCATGCTAGATTGTGGTCGAAGAGCCGTAATAGTTGAAAACACCAAGGGAAACAAGGTGGAGTTTCTAGCCACCTCAGTACGTGATGGACATCTGTTAGT
The DNA here is from genome assembly GCA_036346255.1 of Ampelocalamus luodianensis. Taxonomy (NCBI): domain Eukaryota; kingdom Viridiplantae; phylum Streptophyta; class Magnoliopsida; order Poales; family Poaceae; genus Ampelocalamus; species Ampelocalamus luodianensis. Next base: position 21,463,404 of record CM070627.1, on the reverse strand, counting down.
CAACAGCCTGAAGGCCCTTTCCTTGGAAGATGTACTAATCGTCAAAGAATATCCAGATGTGTTTCTAGAAGAATTACCAGGAATGCCACCGGACCGTGACATTGCGTTTGTCATTGATCTAGTGCCAGGAACAGCACCAATTTTAAAGAGACCCTATCGGATGCTAGTTGATGAATTGGTAGAAATGAAGAAGCAGATAGAAGAACTTCTTGAGAAAGGTTTTGTGAGACCTAGTTCGTCGCCATGGGGAACGCCAGTTTTGTTTGTCAAGAAGAAAGATGAAAGCATGAGAATGTGCATTGACTATTGTGCCCTTAATGAAGCACCATCAAGAACAAGTATCCATTACCCCGCATTGATGATTTATTTGATCAGATGAAAGGAGCCGGAGTGTTATCAAAGATCGACCTGCGATCAGGTTACCATCAGTTGAAGATTTGTCCTAAGGATATACCGAAGGCCGCTTTCCCAACGCGGTATGGACATATTGAGTTCTTAGTCATGTTCTTTGGTCTGACTAACGCCCCCGCATACTTCATGAATATGATGAATAAAGTTTTCATGGAATATTTGGATAAGTTTGTAGTTGTGTTCATTGATGATATTTTGGTTTATTCCAAGTCAGAGGAAGAACACACTGAGCATTTGAGGATAATATTGGAGAAACTCCGAGAGCATCAGTTGTATGCTAAGCTCAGTAAGTGTGATTTTTGAAAGAAGGAAGTTGATTTTCTTGGTCATGTGATAACAGCCGAGGGAGTAGCAGTTGACCCCGGTAAAGTTAAGGTAGTGTTACATTGGAAGCAACCCAAGATCAGAATTTCGATTCATAGATTTCTTGGGAATGGCAGGCTATTACCATCGTTTCATTGAAGGATTCTCATCGATTGCTAAGCCTCTTACGCAATTGTTGAAGAAAGAGAAAAAATTCACTTGGACCCTAGCCTGTGAAGAAAGTTTTCAAGAGTTGAAGAAGCGTTTGACCTCAGCCCCAGTGTTGATTTTGCCAGACATTCAGAAAGATTTTGATATCTATTGTGATGCTTCACGTCAAGGTTTGGGATGTGTCCTGATGCAAGAAGGAAGGGCTGTCGCTTATGCGTCAAGACAATTGAGACCTCATGAAGAGAATTACCCTACCCATGATCTGGAATTAGCTGTCGTAGTGCATGCTTTAAAGATTTGACGTCATTACCTCATCGGTAACCGCTGTGAAGTCTACACAGATCATAAGAGCCTGAAATATATCTTCACTCAGTCAGATTTGAATATGAGACAGAGAAGATGGTTAGAATTGATAAAGGATTATAATCTTAGAATCCACTACCATCTTGGAAAAGCCAACGTAGTCGCAGATGCTCTAAGTCATAAGAGCTACTGTAATGCTTTGGAAGTAAAGGAAAGTTGCCTGGAACTTCATGAAGAATTTCAGAAGCTAAAGCTAGAGGTTGTATCTGAAGGATTTGTAGCCAGTTTGGAAGTACATTCTACCCTGGAGAAGCAGATTCGTGAAGCGCAACCAAAGGATTCCGTGCTGTCAGAAATCAAGCTCAAAATGGCAGAAAGGAAATTTAAAGATTTCACCCAGGATGATCAGGATATACTGTGGATAAATGGCCCTATCTGCGTACCAGATGTTGATGGTTTAAGGCAATTAATCTTAAAGGAGGCCCATGACTCAAAGTATTCGATTCACCCTGAAAGTACTAAGATGTACTAGGATGTTACGAATAAGTTTTGGTGGCCAAATTTGAAGCGAGAAGTCGCAGAGTTCGTTGCCTTGTGCGACGTATGTCAGAAGGTAAAGGCAGAACATCAGAGCCCAGCAAGTTTGTTGCAACCCCTAAAGATTCCAGAATGGAAGTAGGAAGACATCAGAATGGATTTCATTACTGGTTTACCCAGGACTCAATCGGGTTATGATTCAATTGGGGTAATAATTGATCGTTTGACAAAAGTTGCCAATTTTCTGCCTGTCAAAACCACGTACTCTGGAGACTGTCTTGCAGAGTTGTACATGGCCAGAATTGTCAGTTTGCATGGTGTGCCCAAGAAGATAGTGTCGGATCGAGGATCACAGTTCACCTCTCATTTTTGGCAAAGTCTGCACGAAGCTTTTGGTACCCATCTGAATTTTAGTACTGCTTATCACCCCCAAACGGATGGATAGACTGAAAGAGTTAATCAGATATTGGAGGATATGTTGAGAGCCTGTGCTTTAGCTAATGCTACCAAATGGGATAAAAGTTTGCCGTATGCGGAATTTTCATACAATAACAGTTATCGAGCCAGTCTACAAATGTCAACATTTGAGGCTTTGTATGGTTGTGCCTGCAGAACCCCTTTGAATTAGTTAGAAACAGCTGAGCGTGTGGTATTCGGGCCAGATATTATTCAAGAAGCAGAAGAGCAAGTTGCCATAATCAGAGAAAGATTAAAGATAGCTCAGTCTAGGCAGAAGAGCTATACCGATAATCGTCGTCGTGATATCAGCTTTGAGCCAGAAGATTTTGTTTATCTTCGAGTTACTCTACTCAGAGGTGTCAAAAGATTTCATGCCAAAGGGAAGCTTGCCCCTAGGTATGTTGGTCCGTTCAAGATCTTGGATCGCTGTGGAGAAGTTGCTTACCAGTTGGAGCTACCATAGTCGCTAGCAGGAGTGCATGATGTCTTTCATGTCTCGTAGTTGAATAAGTGTCTTTGCGTGCCAGAAGAACAAGCCACGTTGGAATCAATTGAGTTGAAAGAAGATCTCACTTACAAAGAGCAGCCAGTCAAGATTTTGGATGTCGCAGAGCGTCGCACCAGAAGCAAGACTGTCCGTTTTTGCAAGGTTCAGCGGAGCAATCAATCAGAAGGAGAAGCAACGTGGGAGTGTGAAGAGGAGCTGAAAGCCGAGTTCCCTATCCTTTTCTCCAACTAGCCTGAATCTCGGGTCGAGATTCCTTTAAGGGGGGAGGTTTGTCACATTCCAATTTTCTGAGCTTTAAAAATCCTTTGAATAGTTGGTAGGAAGAAAATTCACCATTTGGTTTTTATTTGAAATTAATTCAAAAGCTTAAACATGGACTTTAGCATCAAAAATATTTAATATGATTAAAGCCAACATGAACAACTGTCAAAACTATTTTATTTGGATTCTATGTGCTCAGATATATTTTTTAGATTTTTCTAGAATTTTTTTGAGTTCATTTGCTATTTTCTATTTCTTATTTGAATTTCTTCTATTTTCTAAAATAGAAAACCTATTTAAAATCTAAGAAATCCTTGTTTGTGAGCCATTCGATCAGATCTGGACGGTTACCTCCTTTGGTCCGGTCGTGTGCGTGTGTGGGCTTTCGCTGACAAGTGGGACCCATGCGTCAGGTCTTCGTCTCCACCGCTTTCTTCTCCGCGCGAGGCAGCGCCCGCGTCCGCCATTTTCGCCTCGTGAGCTTCGTCCGACAACGGTGTTTTTCCAACTAAACCGCTCCCGTTTTTCGCGCGCACGTGCGCACGATCACCCCGCAATCGCCTCCGCCACGACCCACAACCCCCTCGTCTCCGCATCCGGTGCGCCCACGGAGCCGAAAAACCGCCGCCACGATCTCAACCCACGACCTCCTTCCCGGTGCCTCCCGGCCCCTATAAAAGGCACCCCTGGGATCACCTTGTCACCCGCATCCTGGAACCGCCACCCTCACCTCCTCCGAAGCCCTAGCGCCGCTGCATTTGAGCTTTTAGGGTTTTCCGCCGCCAGCCTTCATCTTCGAATTATGCCGCCGCCATCGCCGCTGCGTCGTTGTCGAGCACGCCGCTGTGTCCGCTGTCCCTGTAGTTACCTCCAGCGACCACCCGCGTCACTAGAGAGTCGTCGGGACCCTCGCCCGACAATACCCGAGGACCTCCGCCGCTTCGAGCTTGCCGCCGACCACCACCGTCGTCTTCTCGCGCACGCACACACAAATAGGTTCACAATAGTTCCCCCTTCAAGCTGGTTTTCTATTAAGAAATAATTCGGAAAATCCAATAATTCAGTTTTTAGGGTTTCTTTTAGATTCAAACTTCCAAAGCTCATATCTTTTGCATCCGAACTCCGATCGAGCCCATTCAAATTCCTAAATTCATCTAAATTCGAGATCTATTTATCTGAGATTTATATTTAATTTTTGAAGTCTGTCTTGCCTCTGTTATTTATTTATTTTGTTTATTTGCGTCGTTTGCGAGTATACGTCGATACTTCGGGGAACTTCGAGGAAGAAGGACTGCACCAACACCAAGATCAATACCTAGACCTGTTCCAAGGCAAGTTATATCGTTATCATTTTGAATCCCGATTTTCTAAAAGTACTTTGCTTCAAATTCTTGCATTTACTTTAAGTAACGTTCTTAAATGCTTTTGGGAGTAGTTATTATCCCAATATGTTATACCCACTTTGTCTTTGTATGTCATAATCTTTATCACCCTAGCTTGGTTTATTAATGAGTTGGTATTATTGTAGCACCAACGTGGGTTGGTTAGATACGAGTAGTATTGCTTAGCCATGCTACGAGTCACACATATCATTTGAGTTGCAAATATTAAATTTGACTAATTGATTATGGGACTTTGTGTAAAACTGTGTGCTATGTGTTATTACTTTGTGATAGCATGTGTTGCACTAAAACCAACTGGGTGGTAAAAGATTTAGATTGAGGCAAGTGGTGGATACTAAGTGATATGGTAGACTGTGTGAATGGGAAGGTTAATATGTGTGGCATAGTTAGAAAATGGAAGTCTTGCCTTGGTCAATTAAGGACTCAACTTTCTGCGTCATTGAACTGAGCCTGACTGTACGACCACATGCCTCATGGTACGGGTCTAACTTAGTAGGTTATGGAGTCTCGACATTGATGTTCAGGTTGATAGGTTAGGCTACGTGACAGGATGGAGGTGTGGACTACTACGTAGTACACATTTATGAGCGGTTCGCTGTCTTCAGGTCCAACGGTGTGTGTTGGACTAGCTTTCTGTGTGGGTTGGTTTGGCGGTAAAGCACACTGGGAATGTCAATGTTTTGAGACGAAGTTTCTGAACTGTTTTGTTACGATTAGTGTTTGCAACACTAGTTGTATCGTGTGGGTAAAGTGTACAAACTCTGCAGAGTGTAAAATCAATCTATTCGAATAGCCGCGTCCGCGGTCATGGACATGCTCGGAGATTTCACACGAGGGGTAGTTTTCATAAAATGTTTGGGATGGGAGCTGTGTGATCTAAATCATATGGCTATGTGAACAACCTGATTAGCTTTGTGTCTTTGTGAAATAACTGTTAAATTATTATCGTCTATTTGTTTTGAATTACATTTTAATCTATTATTGTATTCAATTGCAAATGTTGTATTTCCGCAAAAGAACCACAGAAGCCATTTTCCTTAGAATAAGCTTGCATTTATAAATTTGCATTCTGTGGTATGACTTGCGTGTACGGTTGTGTACTCACGCTTATTGTAAAACTTGCACCCAAACCTACAGAAGTGGAGGAGTCTTCGCTTGCCTTCGAGGAGGAGTTCGTTGAAGGTGCTGATCGTTAGGGTCTGGATCCCAGTTGGTTGCCTGTGGTGATTGATGGAATTTCCGCTGGAGTTATTTCTGTTCACTGTTTTTATTCTCTGTTAGCCCTGCGTGGCTCTTTAGGTTGTAAACTCGACCATAAGGTCAAAACCTTATTTGTTATCTAAACTAATCGTTTACTTTATTAATCGCTTATGTGGATCGATATTTGCCTATGTTGACACTGTGTGCACTATCGTGATCCTGGACTAGTGCATGATACACAGAGGGTTCAGAATCGTAATTCTGGGTCCCGACAACTAATTTCACCCTAAAGTGCTCGAGTACGAGTGTGAGAAAAGGGTGAGCAGGCAATCGGAGGCCGCACTCACAAGACACACGGAAGATAGGATTTGCCCGGGCCACGACGGCGGTGTTGCCCAACCGCCGAAATCCACTTCACGAGTACCTTCTCGGGAATCTTCTCAGCAGCTACCAAAGTGTTCATCTTTGCCATGTCCATCTCCGATTCAGCCTACTCAGAAACAGTCCTAGCCATTTTTTCTCACGAACGGAGGTTTGGATTTTGAAAGGTTTCAAGAAAGTATACGGTTTTTGCTGGGGGCAGAGAGGACGAGAACTCGATGAACAGTCGAGGTGAATTGAGGAAAAGGTAAGAACCCTAAAGTCACCCCTGCGGTCAGTTTTTATAACCGCGCACTTGAAATGAAACGCCGTGGAAACTCGACGGTTCCCACCGCTTCGGGAATTGCTCTAAAGGATAGATTCTCTTAAATCTGCCTATTCGAGAAAACCGAGGCTATTTTCACACCTCAAGCGAAATTACCTTCTTGGTCAAGTATATTTCTGGTCAAACGAAATACCAGTCGAAAGGTTTTACTTCCGATCATTGTACCACACTAGTCGTAAGATTTTCTACGGCTACCTTGTAGTCGTGAGATTTTCAACAAACTTTCTTGACCAAGTATATTTCTGGTCAAATGAAACACGTGTTGAAGAGTTTTTTCTTCGACATTTACCCTACGGCTACCTCATGGTCGTAAGAACATCTATGATTCCTTTCCCAAGTAAGTTATTTTCACTCGAAGCTGGGGGGCTAGATGACGAGGATCTAATAATGCTTATTTTACTATTTATCTGTAATTAGTATTATGGGTAAATATGACATCACACAGCTATTAAATATACCCCTTATAATTGTAAGGGAGAAGTCAATCAGGTGGTCGTAAGTACTTCTATGACCACCCCCATAGTCGTAAGTCCTTCTACGACTACCATATGATCGTAAGTTCTTTTACGATCACCTCTTGTCATAAGTCCTTCTACGACCAATAACTAGTCGTAAGGTTTTTTACGACTATGCCCTGGTCGTAAGTCCTTCTACGATCAGACCTGTCACGATTTCCTCATAGTTAATTGGGTCCATTTTCCTGTAGGCCCAATTAACTACGAGATCTGAGCAGTCAATATACGCAATTATTCTCTGGAGTAACTACATGTAACGTACCATTACCTCTGATTGATAACCGTCAGGCAACGTGGGGAGGTTACTACTCCAATTATTACTACCATTATTACGGAATAATGGGGTGCCTCTTGACCTGGAACGACTACCTCTGCATGTACTATAAAAAGACTTCAGTTAGAGAGAAATGGAGGGGCGATTGGGAGGCAATCAGTAGTAGTATAAGCTCAAGTCTTTCCACTGATTGTAACCAGTATGCACAATACAATACACACAGGAGTAGGGTTGTTATTCTCTCTAGAGAAGGCATGAACCTGTAGAAAAATCCCCGTGTCTTTTCTGTTTGCGTGATCAATTGTGGAGACACCCGAATCAAATAATATTTATGTAAGATCAGTTCTAAAACACCCACAATAACATTATCCCCCACCACACTATTTTCTCAATTGAAGTACTTTGTAAGTAGAATGTTGCAAAGTATATATTGGTTTCACGCCAACAAAAATTGTACTCCTGTTGAAGTATGATTGAAAATCTTTAACTCTAAGTTGATTTCAAGCAAATGCTTGATGCACGCACTGTCACTTGGGATTTTTATAGTTGGCATGACAAGGGGGAGGATATTGGACTTCAGTAGGATATTGAAACCTAAGAGGCATAGAAAAATGTTCAAAACCAGAGTCATGGTAAGCAAAGTGGTATCTGAGGTCAAAGCTAGAAGCAAATTAGTCCAAAGCAATAAATTAATCTAGTTTATTTTGGGAGATAATTAAAGTAAATTGTATGATTACTATCCTTATCCAATTGATATGAAAAATGGCATTTACGCCATTGCCGATACACATGCTATTGGCAACCGCAGTCATCGCTACCCACGAAGGGCAATTGATTTGTGTCTTCAGCAATATGTTAACCGCCAGTATGCGGGAATGCACACAGAAATTAAATCAACGGCCACTTGATGCGGTCGCACATATGCCATGTTAGCTATGCACTGAAGCGTGCTATACTCATCAGAAATGACATATGCATAAATTGGTAAGTGTAGTCTACAACTGAATTACCACCAGAAGCCATATCACTTGCTTGAAGCAAAATATAATTCCCGAAATAAAATATAATGACCTATTGAATTTTGTTGATCCTGAATGATCTAAATTTGTCCATATTGATTCTAGCATTACAAATTAAAACCAGATACAATTTATCACTCTTAATTAAATATGGTGTTCCTGTTGAACAATAAATATTCCCGTCGAATAGTTATACTATTTGGGTGATTCAATTGAGATTTGAAGTCTAGAAGAAAAACCAGTATTTCCATGCAGATTAGCTATGGTCAAATATTTATGTTCCTGAAGAGCACCCTGCAGTTTTATACTGTTAGAACACACTGCTTATAACCATAAGAAAATATGTTACGTAATTATAAACTTGAAGTTTAATGACCCAAATTATTTAAAATTGGTATGAGTAATTGGATCAAAACTTGAGAAAATAACAAAGAAGCTAGTCTATAGATTAAGTCTGCCAACTCTTGGAACCCCGTATGGGACTTTCGTCATAGATTAATAATCAACCCGAAGTTGGAATATCCTACATAATATTAGGATCATGCAGTTTTCTTGCTACTACACTGATAAAAGTCTAGCTTACTACATATAATCATCAAACCCCTTATTGAAATTAGTGCGTGTTGGAGGAATCAAACATTTCCTACATGTTATCACCACTGTAGCATACACCTTTTGGCCACCACCAGTTGTTCGATATCATATTGGATCTGAAATTCAATTAATCATGTGCCCATCATAGGGGAATTTTATGGTATGCTATTAATAAAGATCGAATCTCGACATTAGGGGGAGAGAAATACCCAAAAGTTTGAATATCGTCGTATTTTCCAGAAGGAAAAGATTGTTAGTTCTAAGATACACACACTAGTCAAGTTAAATTTAAGATTTTTATTATATTCCTGTCCTCCAAAAGCGGAGAGCCTGCTAGATACTTTCCAATTATAGAAGAGTTACCATAATATTTACTTACATTATGCGAAATTGCTAGGTGTGAAATACCCCAGGTTAAATAGTATATCCACCTATGCGAAATTGATTTATTGGTTCTTGATCTAAAATCTATGGGGACACCTGCAGATCCAAGATCTGTTGGTGCTAGTCCAAACAATTATTAATCACTCCTTTAACTCCTTTGAAGAGAACTCACCTTGAAGGTGAAATATCTCATGAAGAGGCTCATCATGAAGATGAAAGCCCCATCAACTTGATGTGCACATATTACAATGCTGAGAATGCGGAACGACCAAGAATCTTTTATTTAGAAAATGACAAAGATCTGATTAACATTGAGATACCCTCAATTTGGAGGATATAGGAGAAAAGTTGTTGACAATCACATTGCCTCTACAATTGCTAAAGTTTCTCTTATAAGAACACGGATCTGGAACCACAGTCTATGGTCGAGCGCTTGAAACATTCATATCGGGTCACATAATGAAAGCATATGAGGCTGAACTAAAATTGTTAAATAAAAGTCTTAGAACCAGATAGTTCAGACTTGATAGGTCATTATGAAGATAATGAAGTGGTGAAAGCTATGATTCAAAGGTCTCCGTAGAGACCGTTGCTTTCCTATTATGAATGATATAATGTTCCATTGCATAATAATTCTAGCAAATGGCAAGAACAAAATATGCAGTCAATGGGTTATGAAAATCCTTGATGAGATCCTCAAAGAACTCAAAATTCCTATTAAGAAAGGAAATAAAATCGAAATATATATTAAACTCATACCCAATAGTCTCTTACTTATAGTAAGAACATTTCCTAAAAGAAAGAGCGTCTCCTAGAAGGAAAATTATCTTACCAGTCGATCTCTTAATCACATCAATGATCATATGATCTATAGTGTGTAAAGGACCCATCAAACTATGAAGATACCTTATACATTGGTGATATTGACAATTAATCCCCTAAACACCAAAAATAAGACTAGTTATATTTTACTCTAGGATGATACAACCATACTTTATAGTTCCCCAGAGATACTTTATACTTTGTGGTGGTGCAGCCATCTCTTGGCAATCATCTTAAGTAGACATTGGTAGCTACTTCTACTAACCACTCAAAAATTATTGAATTATATGAAGTCTCACGTGAATGTGTTTGGCTCAGACGTATGATTAACCATATTCAGAAGGCATGTAGCATTAACACCATCAATACCCCCATAATTATCTATGAAGATAATAGTGCTTGTGTTGCACAAATGCAAATGGGTTATGTTAAAAGTAATATCACGAAGCATATTGCTCTCAAATTCTTCTATCCTCATAAACTCTAAAAGAACGATGAGGTGAAGATTTTGCAAATTAGATCTTGTGAAAATCTGGTTGGTTTATTCACTAAGTCTTTGCCTACATCCAGTTTCCAACGATGCGTTCTTAGTATTGGAATGAAACGGTTTAGAGAGTTGTACTTAATCTGAGGTCCTGAATGATAATCCACTTAAAGTCCTGAAGTTTTACCTTAATCTGAAGATTAACCTGGAAGGTAAAAAGGTTGCACTCTTTTTCCCTTAGTGAGTTTGGTTTTTAATGAGGTAACAATACAATACAGCTTGCGGATGTAATATACTCTTTTCCCTCGTTCCTTTTTTCCACTGGGTCTTAGTGAGGAGTTTTGAATAAGATATGTACATGATGCAGTATTCGTCCAAAGATAGTGTTAAAAAACCCTGGATTAAAGGTTGACGTACATAATATCGAAACTACTCCGGATAAATTTTAGTCTACGAGTAGAACTCCTGTACATAAAGAAATGGATCTAACGATAAAGAGATTCATCAGTACCGAGGCTCCATCTGTTTTCTCTGTCGATTGTCCCGACGACTACGTCATTCACCATTAACAAGTCAATCATGCTTGGTTTTGGTTATGACTTACGAGCAGCGGTGGCCACACGTGCTACAGGAATCGACGGCCCCAGTTCTAGCGAAAAAGGCCTCGGGGTTATCGGTTTGGCTGGGCCGTGCTACGGTGGCACGTGTCAATGCAGAGCTTTCCAGCGAATCCCGGGGTCCGCGTGTGGTACTCCGCAGCCGCCACATCGGCACAGCACCATGGTGGGGCCCGGCGCCACTGCATCTCCGTCTGCCGCCACGTCCATACTGCCGACGGGATTAGGCGCTCCGTTACATGGGCGCAAGTAAAATCGCTAGACGTACATCAGGTGGCTATTGTTTCGGGGCATGTTTTAGGTGTAGAATTTTGCATGAATGTTGCATGAAACAGTAGTCACCACACGAATCATACAAAATTTCGTGTTTGGTGTTAGAAACATGGCCTTGCCAATTTTAATGGGTACTTTCATTTGATAAAATTAGAAAAAAATAGAAATATTTTGTCTTATTTCATATTAAGTTGATGGTTTGAAATAGAAGAATCAAATGTAACAATCGCATATGTACATGTAGAGGTGAAAACAGGTCAAATACGAATCGAATAGTGGTTAAAAAATATTTATATTCATGTTTTTAAACGAATACGAATTCAAATATACTCGAATACGAATCAAACATCGTAACGAATATGAATGTAAATCGAATATCTACTCAATTCGGTCGGATCCATATATCCTCATAACTTAATAATGTGAAGATATTAGTGGCTCTCTATCCTTGTACAATTACACTTAACCATTCTACAATATTTATTTCACCAAAACGAACATGAATTCAGGTTGAATTAGAAAAACTCATCCAACTAATTAAGCATACTGAAATAAAATACTTATATTACTTCATCGAATCCGAATATTAATACAAATAGTTCGGATAAAATAACAATTCGGATGAGAAAATTATATACCATTTTTGTATCCGTATTTTTTATGCGAATTCGAATACGAATATGAGAGAAATTGTTAATCGGATGGGAAAATCTATACTGTATTCGTATCTTATCGAATACGATAGAATATACGGATAGTTCGTATCCGTTTTTTATCCCTATGTACATGGATGACATAATATTTGTACAATGTAGTTGAACCATGGACAATTAAGATAATATTTATGTATTTTGTTTTGCACCAAATCATCGGTGGTTTGACAAATAATAAACAATAATAATGGGTGAGAATATGGTTATAAGATTTAAAACACATCTTTAATAAAAGAGAGTTGTAGACAAATAGTACTGAAAAAGTTTCCAATCTAGAAATACTTCATTTACGAAAAAGTATATACATACCTAATAATAGTTTTCTAATGAAAGAAAGCTAGCTTGTAGCCAGATGGCTAGGCATGTAGGTGTGTACCTAGTCCATCAACATAGTGTTTTAGTTCCATGCTCGGCGTTGGGGTCCATCGATTTTAGAGTACACGTACGCTTGCACGTTCAGTAGAAAAGCATGTGTCTGTGCTCCATGAGGTTCTAGGCGCCTTTGATAAATTCACATCATATGTAGGGGACGTACATGCGTGTGTGGATGATGTGATTGTGACGTGTATTGATTGTGTGCGTCTATCTTGTACTTTAAAAATAGTTTTCCGATGGAAAATGTTTTCGAGGTCGCGCTGGTAATCTTTGGGGTGCAACATACAGCTTCACCACAAAAGCGGCAGCGCGCGGTGACGCCGCTAACGGCCGTCCCTTTCGCGCCGTATTCTAGAGATCTATCTCTCCATCCATCTCTCCCTCCCTCTTCATCCTAAAAAGTCAAAAAAGAGGCGACGAGAGCACAAATCCCACATAGTGCGCGCTCGCTTTACGAGAGCAGAGAGAGAGAGAGAGAGAGAGAGAGAGAGGAATTCGTGTTTAGCTTTTCTTGTAGCTTGGTTTGCTTCCGCAGCCATGGCCGATCCGGCCGAGGAGACCGTCGCCGCGCCACCGCCGACCCCTGCGGCGCCCGCCGAGGGTGGCTCTGGCTCGGCCCCGCCGCTGCCGGTGGAGCCGCCCGCCGACGCCGCCGCCTCGCCGGAGAAGGTGGCCCCGCCGGCATCTGCGCCGGCCACGACGGCGAGGGCCCGGGGGTTCAGGCTTCTTGGGGAGGACACCTCCGTGCATAAGGCTCTTGGGGGCGGTAAAAGTACGGAATTCTCCGTTCCTTTTCTTTTCCCTTGATTCTTTTTGTCTAACACGCACTTACGCAGTACTCCTGCTTAATTGCTTCATACTATTAGTACTGGATTTTGTTTCCTCCTTTGAAGATCAGTTCGTACTACAGGAGGGCGAGTTCCAGTGGGTTTATTTCTTGTGTTGTCTCGATTGGGAAGTGCTTAGCTAATTTCCTAGACAAAGTGCCTGGGTGGTTGTTTATTTGCTTACTTTTGATATCTGCAGGCCATGATGTATGCTAAGTGCTAGCAGTCTTGGCACTTAGTTAGATCTTCCAGTATTTGCAATTGTTTTGTTGTTGTCGGAAAATTTGATCATATACCCTCCCCTTAGATGGAAATTCAGGATATACCCTCCCCTTTGTTGTCTTATATGTTTTTCGCTAATTGGATGTTGAGTGCTCAACTTGTATTGCCGAGTGCGGATTGCGTGAAGGAGAGAAACGTTTACTCCGTCTTTGTTAGAAATACTGGATAGCTTTGCTAAAATAACAAGTTCAAAAGGCGTCTTTTACCCAAAGAAAGCACCCACCTATGATTTTTTGAATTTGTGATTTCTTGCGAGTTCCTCCATATTATCTACGCAGTTAGGAACCCGTTGGTCTCACATCTATCAAATAAAAGGGGCATGCTGTCACTCAAAAGGTTTCCTTGTTACCTTCTAGGCTGAACAAAGTGTAAAGTTCATGAACTGTTTGACCGAGACCCCTTCGTTTTTTATTTTATTTTGTAGAATACTCTTGGGAAACCTTATAATTCAGAAATACGATTCAAGAATAGTCGAATATGTGCTACTAGTAAGCAACATATTGATAAAATTAGTCAAATCTAAATGTAAAGTAAGTAGCTACCTGCTTCCTAGGTAACAAAAAAAAACTACAGAAATGTTCAATCCGATGCTTTAAATAGCTTTGCTATTTGATGGACCCAGTAGATGTAATGATGATGGTAAGTATCAAAAAGAAAGGTGGGCGTCTCTGTTGGAATCAATACCTTTTTTATCCAGTTTCCCTATGGATGATATGTTACCCCCGAAAAGATTGTAATGAGTCTTGTTGGTGACTTCTGGCAAGTGGCAACACCAACTATATTATAACAGCGAATGCACCTTTGAATTATGGGGGCCTTTCCCTCCACTTCATCTAGATCCATATGCAACACCAACTTAGTCCACTTTGCTGAAGTGTCAATTTTAATCTTCTTGCACCTTGATCTAAGCAATGCTGTGTGATCTGTTGCTATAGACAGCAATGCTTAAAACTATACGTTTTATTTTAGCAGAAGTGTAGCCGATGTCTTTGGAGGATCATCCTCTTTTCTCTTCCTATGGCAGTTCCTTTGTTCTTGAAAAGGGAAAAGGTTTATCGTGCTGAAGTTTAGGGGAGGTCAGGGTCAGGCAGGAGGTTGCCAGTCTCAGGGTAGTGAAATAGATACACAATAATTCTTAAAATCATATTTTTGATATTAGCAGAAGTGTGGCTCATATCTTGTTTTGGGGCCTGTTCCAGTCTCCTAAACCCTGGGCTCATGTCCTTCGGAATTTGCCACCCTCTGATCTTTTGCCATGGTACCTTGTTTCCTTGTTGAAAAGGGATAAAGAGCATGGCGCTGTAGTTTAGGAAGGTCAGGGGTTGGGTGGGAGGGTGTCAATGTCACGCAGTCAACGTAGCAAAAGAGAAGAAAAAAAACTGAATCCTAAGTACATGCTAAAATTCAAATGTGATCCACAATATTTTATATGCAGGCCCTACTACAAGATTGGAAGGTTTAAATTGTTATTTGATGGTGAGTTCAAATAGTCAGAACTTGTAATGAAGTTTTTTTTTTTTAATTTGTGTTTAGGGGTGTGTGCAGGGTAGATTGATCTCACATGTTTCAGCAGAAACACCCAAAATAATATTTATATTGACAATTTAACACTTTTTTAGTTGTGACCCCACAGGGTATGAGTCGTGGATTTGCAACTTTGCCACTGGGTCGGGGTTATTAGTGTACACGGGACCAAGCAAGCAAATGAGAGAGAAATAGTTAAATAGATATGCATCAAATCAGTGAGTAATCCAGAATTCCAGATATTATATTTGCAGGCCTACTTATGATTTGCTTATTCCCCCTCTGGTTAATGATCATAAATTGATGTATGGAGACATCTGCAAACTCATAACATACCTAAATTTTTTGCTGTTGTTGGTTAGAGTAGTTCTATGTAGGGTTCAGCTGCAAATTGTAGAAAATCATAAACTAATTCTGTGCTTGTCTGTTTTAAAGATAATTTTTTACAACGTCTGCAGAGGTTAAGTTGTTCTTTTTCTCAAGGAAAAGGTTAGGTTCGTTTTTGTACATGACATGGCTGATAGATGTGTAAATTTGAAGTTTTTTTTTTCTGCTATAGCTACAATAGCTCGAGGATATCCTGATGACATCGTGCAGTATTGTAAATAAAATTATGAAGTCGTAGCAGCATGGTGACGGTTCTAATTGCTCTCTGTTTCTTTTGTTACACTTGTGTGCAGCTGCTGACGTACTGTTATGGAAAGACAAGAAGACCTCTGCTGTAGTGATCGGTGGCACAACTGTCATATGGGTTTTGTTCGAAGTGCTCGATTACCATCTCTTAACTCTGCTATCCCATGTGATGATTGGTGCTCTGGCCATCTTGTTCCTGTGGTCCAAGGCTACCACCTTTATCAAGAAGTGAGTGAGATGTGTGATGATATCCACATGTTCTGGTTGGCACTGCTTCCATCTTGTTTACATCAAGTGTTCCTTTTTCAGGAGTCCACCGGATATTCCTGTAGTCCAGATACCTGAAGATGTTGCTGTGAATGTTTCAAGAGCATTACGCAGTGACATCAACAGGGCACTTCACTTGTTTCGGGAGATTGCTATGGGGCATGATCTAAAGAAGTTTCTGGGTGTATGTTTCTGCCATCGAAACTATTAGCGGTTCTCTTTGCTCTGTTGAGGATTGCCTAACAGTTCTCTTGCGCATTTTAGGTGATTGTTGCTCTTTGGATTCTCTCAGAAATAGGAAGCTGCTGTGACTTCCTCACCTTAATATACGTTGGTAATGAATCTTTTTACTTGCACAATATTGTTGAGAACCTGTGATGTTCTAAGCTATTGGACTGATCAATTTGAGATCCCGAACAGCTGCTCTGATGCTCCATACCGTGCCGATCTTGTACGACAAGTACCAGGATAAGGTGGACCACTTTGCTGGACGGGCGCACACAGAGGCCTGCAAGCATTACGAGGTTCTGGATGCCAAGGTTTTGAGCAAGATACCCAGGGGTCCACTGAAAAATAAGAAGCAGAACTAGATAAATGGCTGCCTGATCCGAAGACTGGCATCTTCTGCATTGCATGTTTGGTTTGTGGTTTCCGTGGTGCATACATAATCTTTCTGCTGGCTGCGGCTTCCGCTAGCCGTGCTGCTTCTGGGTGGCTACTGCTGTTTGTTTTTGTGATGCCGGTTAGTATTACTCCTACCCTGTATGCCTGTATTAAAATGTGACAGAAAAATGTTCGAATGCTACTTTTCAACTACTGCGGTTGCTTGTAAATATCCGTGATAAAAACAAACCCTTGTTCCTGATCTGCAATGTTCGAATGCTACGTTTCTACTACTGCGCCTGCTTGTAAGTATCCGCGATAAAAACAAACCCTTGCTCCTGATCTGCAATGCTCGAATGCTACGTTTGTACTACTGCCGTTGCTTGTAATATCGGTGATAAAAAGAGAGAATTCCATCTGTAGCACAAGTCGAAAATTCCGTCTATAGCACGTCTGAGTCTGGTACCAAATAATACTACAAACGAAGCCCAGTTCCAAGTAATACCATTGTTCCAAGTAATAGCATGTTGTTTTTAGCGCCATTTGGTAACCTCAATTAGAGAGAAGAAACAGAAAAAGGAAAGGAAAATAGAAGGTGGGGCCACCTGTCATATCATTGAGAAAGAAGGGAAGGATAGGCGTGCAGCGGGGGTTTTCCCCTCTCGCCGCCATGTGGTTGGGGCGGCCCAGGCGCTTTGTGCGCTAGCCATTGGCAGCGGTAGCACGGTCACCTCATCCTCCTCTTTTTAAAGCAGTCTCCCTTTTTCTTGTTTGCCTTACCTGGTACATAGTGAATTTGTTCCCTTTTTTGGTTCCTCCTCTCTTCCGATTTGGTTTCGGTTTTGAGCGGTGTGAGCTGCTGCACCGCCGTGGTTGGTCATAGCACCGTCAATAGTGAGGTCCAGTTCCTCCTTGCGCACTCCCTGTTCGGTTCCTTACACCATCTCCCTGTTGAGGTCGCGGTGAGAAAATTGGAGTGTTGCGCCATTGAGGCTTGGACACGGCCGGTTTGGGCCTAATTTGGGAGAGAAGGCTTCGGATCAGTGCTGATTGTTTGCTCCTTGGGTGCATTTGACCAGTGCATTTTCATGTGGTTCTTGTGTGACACTCCTATATCTTGATTTCACAATTTGGTGTGTCCCGAATTATGGATTGGTATAGTATCTTCGACGACTTCGTTCGTTCATCGCGGCATAGCGGGGCGATTTGTTTTCTGAGCCAGCGCTTTCACGTGCCTTGCCCGGTTCTACTCGGTGGTTTCGAATGCCATCCGCTTTGTAAGTTCTCTATTTTCCAGTTTGCATTACTTTGCTAAGTGTGCTGTGCTAGCTGAATTACTTTCATATTATTGTCTAGCACTGGGAGACTTTGCTTAGCGATGTTGTGGGCTCGATTAATGCTCGATGATGAATTGATGTCAAATTGAGATTGAATGTAACAATTGAGTATAAATTGGTCTTGAGCTAGGATATTACTTGTTGTTTTCTATTGTCCAGTACAATTGGTTCATTAGATTATATGCTTGTTGTCACTGTGATTCATTCAATACCTTTTGTTTTCGATGATTCACTGTGATTCATTAGGTTTTGTCATCGGTTCATTGTGATTCAATTTCAGTCACTGTTATACTTCTTGTCAATTGATATTTTGAGTATTAGAATCAATTGCTTGTTGTTGAATGAAGTTAGAATTGATGATTTGCATGAACATGATTGATTAGAATAGCATATTTTTATTTTGAGCTCAATGCTTAATCAATTTCAAAGTAATTGTCATATTCAATATATTTTACGGTCCTATCTTTTGAGCATATTATCATGTTTAATTGTCATAAAGAAATTACATGTTTATGTGTCAATTTTGTCATTTATATGCTGCCGGAAATATGCTTTAACTATCATAATTGTTGCTGAAATTATATTTGCATATTTGCTAAAATCGTTAATTTTATAACAATTCAGAAAACCAATAATTAAATAAATGTCTTCCTCATCTGATGTCGTTAAGCGGGAAGTATTCGACGATGCTAACTTTAAACATTGGCAGGCTAAAACAAAACTATGGCTAACTGGCCTCAGACTTTTCTGGGTCATTTCAAATCCTCCAATATTCCCATTGGAAACCGCTGCTATGACACGGTGGGAGGATGCGAACAATTTGGTCTTAGCTCGTTTATTAGCCATCCTATCCAACCGGATGTTTGACGTATAAGTTAACTTCAAAGATGCCAAGCAATTCTTGGACGAACTTGATGAGAAATATTTCGAAGAGGATAATGAGAATGAGTCATTCATAACTGCTACCTACTTGAACTTTAAGATGGTTGAGGGTCAATCGGTGATGGAGCAGCTTCATAAGCTATAACTCCATGTACATGACTTAAGTCAGTACGCCTATAGCCTACCAGAGAAGTTCCAAGTAAATATCATCCTAGCTAAGTTACCACCCTTGTGGTGTGACTTTGTGACCGCTCGTAGATATATAAAGGAGCGCTTACTCTCAATGAGTTATCAGCTGCCATTAATATCTAAGAGCGTGCAAGACCCGATGATGGTACATGAAAGACTCAGCTTCAGGCTCATCAGGTGGAGATCAAGAATTGTAACAGCCTAAATTTCAAGTTTCAGTAAAAATTTAAAATTATTTATGTTTGTGGTTTTTCTGAAATTTTAAAAGCTTTTTAATAAGTATTTCAAAGCTAAAACAAATTTAATTGCAAAATTAAAAATCAACAAATAGTTGAAAATAATTTTATTAAGTCCAGAAAGAATATGGGAATTTCTGTGAATTTTTCCATAATTTTTGAAAGTATTTTGCTATTTTCTAAACCTTATATGAATTATCAGAATTTAAAACAAATAGAAAAGCAAAAGAAAATCCAGAAATAGCCTTGGGCCGAAACCCACCGGCCTCGGCCCAAAACCTCCCACGCACGGCCCGCACAGCCCAGTCGCTCGCGCCCGCCTCTCACCCCTTCCACCGTCCGATTTGAATCGGACGGCTACCGATCACCCACGCCTCTCCTTTTCTCCCCTTCTCTTCTGACCGTTGGATCAAATCCAACGGCTCGTGTCTTTCGTCCAACTCCCCTTCTTCCCCGCGCTGCCTCGCGCAACTGCCGCCATGACCGAGTCGGAGGAGCTCCGATTTCGTCGCATTTTCTTCCCCCTCTCTCCCCATAGACGTGCGCAACTGCTTCCGCGCCTCAAACCGCCCCACTCCCCACCTTCTTCCCCCCTTTCTCCGCGCCGGTGCACCCACGATCGCCGCAAAACCGCCGCCACGACCTCCACGTCGCCCGCGCTCGAGACTTCCCGCGCCTATAAAGGGAGCCGGGTAGCCTCTCCACACCAAAGCCGACGCCCTCACCCACTTCCACTCTCTCTCGCTCGCCACGCCGTAATCGGAGTTTTCGTCGCCGCCAGGCCGCGAGCTTCCGCCGCCGATTTCGTCACCGTCGTTGGAGCTTCTTCCTCTCCGTCCGCATCTCCAGCATCGCATCATCGTCGCGAAGCTCGGGCGCGCACCCATTCCGCCGGAGGATCATCGGAGTCGCCACTTCACCAACGACCGAAGCTCTTCGCCGCCAAAGCTCGCCGCGCGACCAAAATGCCTCGCGTCGCCGCCCAAGGTAGCGATCGGATCCCGTGTCCTCCTCTTGCTTTTGGTACCACTCGCCGCCGGTGAACCTCCGCCGCTGGCCGTTGTCGGTCGCACCCGAAAACGTCGCCGCCGTCAAGTCGACGTGGCGCGCCACCTCACCATCCACGTCGGCGCCACGCCACCATTCCTGTTGCGTCAGCGCCCACGCACACGCACACGTGGCACGGTCCACCGTGCTAGGCTACCCAAAGCTCAGTGAGCTTGGTCCACATGGGCCGAGTCACCGACACGAGGGGCCCACCTGTCGGAATTTTAATTCCAATTCTTTTAAATTCCGAAATACTGTAGCTGGCGTCATCACTGCGCAATAAATAGATTTTCAGTAGGAAAATAATTCGGGAAATTCAATAAAATTTCAGATTTAGATATAAACTTCAAAAATTCATAACTTTTGCGAATGAACTCCAAATTGGGTGATTCAAATTGCAAAATTTGTATAAAATTATAATCTAGCTAACTAAACCAAAATATTTCAATTTGGAGTTAATTTGAGCTGAGTTTTTGAATTTATTTGAATTTGAATTTGAATTTGTCGTATTTTCGCGTTTAGACTTCGACGACTCCGGAGAGCTCGACCCCACTGAAGACTTAGACTTTCAGGACATCAACGAAGGCAAGTTACACCATTGACCATATTGCTCCCAGTATTTTAAGTTATTTTCAGTTTTTAAATTCTTTATCGCATGCATATGTTGTTATAAATATTTTAATATCCTGTTTTACATATAGTTAATTCCATGTGTTATTGTATGACCAATTTGAATGTTGTATCTGACTACTTTGATACCATAGGCAAAATATTACCAAAATTAAATATATGCTTAGCCAAGCTTAGTTCACATTTATAGAATTTGGGAGGGTTTACACCAAATTTCTACAAATTTGTTTCAAACTTGATATTGTGGTATTGTCTTACCACATGGGTTTATAAATGGAGTTTCATTCAAAATAAAATCAAAAATGGGTTTGGACTTGGGCGAAATGGTCGGAATGGTGGGTGCAGGTTTATGCACGGGTTTGATCTGGTTAAGATCAAGGCCCATAGTTTGTAAGAATGACGCCCAAGTCAGTTGAGGACCGGTCTTTGAGCCGCTTATTGCTATGCCATAACGTACTACCACATGTCCTGTATGGGCAGGATTTGGCTAACTAATTTGTGATGTTCTAGTATATTTATGTCATGTGATTATGTGGGTGTCGGTTAGACGTTTTATTCCCACTTGGCGCAAGAGGGCTTAGGAGGATGGTTAGTCAAAGGCGAAACCTTAGCGGGCATGAACATATTAGACGAGAACATTGTAAAGGCCTCATGGTAATTGCTCGATCACACGCATACAGGCGTGAATTGGGCGACATAACGAGCATGTCACCTCGTGTGGGTAAAGTTGTACCAACTCTGCGAGTAGAAACTATTCGAATAGCGCGTCATGGTCATGGACATGCTAGAAGGGCCACTTAAAGTTAGAATTGTTTTTGGTTTTTAAATGTTTTATTAAATGTTGAGGATGGTTAATCCTTATGAAAAATTGGGCGGGAAGCCAAGTGTTAGGAGGGGATCCTTCACTTTATCATTGGAGGTTATCCACATTATAACATTGACATTTCAAAAAAATGATTTTAGTCAAGTATAAAACTGCCTTAGAAAATACTATGTCTATTTAAACTGGAAATGTTGTTTATGCAAAACAACCCCTGCCGTACTAACTTGTTACCTTATGCATGCATTTAAATTCAATATTGGGTGTGACTTGCGAGCACGGAAGTTGTGCTCATCCTTGCTGAATAAATCTTATTCAGGAGAAGACTGCTACCTTGGCGGTGAGGACCCGGACGAGTAGGCCTTTTGACCCAGACGATTGCCTGTGGCGCATCGTGTGGCTCCCACTATTATTATGTTTCCGCTGTGTTTATCATTTGGCATTTGTTATTATTATTCAGAATCATTGTATTAAACAATTATTTAATTAATGTCATTTACGTTTCGTGATATGATTGTGAAATTCATTTTTGTGAGACTGTGTATACGGAAATCCTGGACCGGTATATGAACACAGAGAATTCGGGATCCTTCGCTCCCGGGTTCGACAAAAGTGGTATCAGAGCCAGGTTTCGATCCTGGGACCTGTGGGTTATGGGCCCACCATGCTTCCGCTGCGCCACTCTGATACCACTTTTGTCCATGTCGGGTGACCATGTCGGAGTTCATGCGCATGCGTCCTCCGACATTCTCCAGCAGCACCGAGCCGATGGATGCTGACGATTGGCTTCGTGCCATCGGGAAGAAGCTGGACATCGCCCAGTGCACAGACCACGAGAGGTTACGCCGCCTCCCATCACTCAATGGACCCGGCCGAGTGGTGGGACAACTTCTGCATCTCCCACGCCAATGCCCAGGCCATCTCGTGGGACGAGTTCGTCAGAGCCTTCCGTCATGCACACATTCCGCGGCGGATGACGTTGAAGAAGAAGGAGTTTCATGCGCTCCGCCAGGGAAATCGCTCGGTGGCGAGTACCTCCACGAGTTCAACCGGTGGCCCGCTACACCCGTACCGATGTAGCCGAGATGAAGATCGGCAAGAAAGGTTCTGGAGGGGCGAATGATGATATCTCCGTCCAGCTAATCTCCCAGAACTTCACCGACTTTCAACAGTTGGTGGACAAGGCGATCCGCCAGGAACCCAAGCACCATGAGATGGAGAACCGCAAGCGGAGGATGGCAGCCCAGAAGTTCAATGCAGGAGGCTTTCCCAAGCCTCGATTCATTCAATCACAACCACCGCAGCGTGGAAAGTTCCATCTTCCACCTCCGAGTTCGATGCAGAACCAACGCCCCAACACCTCCAACTTCGCGGCGCATCAGCTGGAGGCGGTTTGTGAAGAGCTCCGCTCCTCGGTGCGAGGAGTGACTGTTTCCACCGCAACGAGCAGGGCACTACGCCAACAGATGCCCCAAGCGTGGCGCGGCATCTTGCCAAGCCGGCACGAGAGCCACGACCATCGGCGGCATTGCAAAGCCGTTAGAACAGTTTATTAAGGGCGTGTGAACCACGTCCACGGTGAGAAGCCTGTGCGGCGCGGATGTTGTGCATGGTATGTTTCTTGTCAATTCAATACCGACCTTGATGCTATTTGATTCCGGAGCTTCGCATTCTTTCGTATCAAATAAGTTTGTGGGTAAAAATGGGTTACCTATATCCCCCTTAACCAATCCTATGATAATCCATTCCCCGGGCTCAGAGATGAGAACTAGTTCCCTATGCCCGAACCTCACTCTAGAAATATCCGGAGTATCTTTCCTGGCAGATTTGATAGTTTTGCATTCCCAAGGTCTGGATGTTATTCTTGGAATGGACTGGTTAGCCAAGAATCAGGGAAAAATAGATTGTGCTAATAGGTCTATCACCCTTACCAACGAAGAAGGTGTATCAGTTGAATTCAAACCCAAGACCTGCACCAATGGAAGTTCTATTCTCACTAGCATGAAGGAAGTGAAACTTGAAGACATACCTGTAGTCCGTGAATATTCTGATGTCTTTCCTGATGATCTACCTGGCATGCCACCGGATCGGGACGTAATGTTCTTAATTGACTTAGTCCCAGGGACAACTCCAATATCGAAGCGACCCTATAGAATGCCAGCTAATGAGTTAGCAGAATTGAAGAAATAAATTGAAGAATTGCGAAGCAAAGAGTACATCCGACCCAGTTCATCACCTTGGGGAGCACCAGTGCTGTTCGTCAAGAGAAAGGACAATAGCATGAGGATGTGTGTTGATTTGAGATCACTCAATGAGGTGACTATCAAGAACAAGTATCCGTTACCGGGATAGATGATCCATTCGACCAACTGAAAGGAGCAAGTGTCTTCTCAAGATTGATTTGAGATCCGCTATCACCAATGAAGATCGGACGGAAGATATTCGAAGACAGCCTTCACCACGGATATGGGTATGCGAGTTTACAGTGATGTCATTCGGTTTGATGAACGCTCCTGCTTATTTCATGAATATGATGAACAAAGTGTTCATGGAATTCTTGGATAAGTTTGTGGTTGTTTTCATCGATGACATTCTCATCTACTCGAAGGATGAAGAAGAACATGAGAAACATATCAGGATGATATTGGACAAGCTCAGGGAGCACCAACTCTATGCCAAATTCAGCAAAAGTGAATTTTGGCTCAGTCAAGTGGCATTCCTTAGACATATTGTGTCAGCAGGAGGAATTGCAGTAGATCCTGCCAAGGTTGAAGCAGTGTCAGATTGGAAGCAACCCACGACAGTCACCGAAGTGAGAAGTTTCCTTGGACTAGCGGGTTATTACCGCAGGTTTATAGAAAATTTCTCTAAGATTGCAAGACCCATGACTCAACTTCTGAAGAAGGAAAAGAAGTTTGAATGGACAGATGCCTGTGAAGAAAGTTTCCAAGACCTGAAGAGGAGATTAGTCTCGGCACCTGTGCTAGTTTTACCTGATATCCGTAAAGATTTTGAGATCTTCTGCGACGCATCCCGTCAAGGTCTCGGATGTGTATTAATGCAGGAAGGCAAAGTAGTAGCTTATGCATCCAGGTAGTTGAGGCCACATGAAGGGAATTATCCAACCCATGATCTGGAGTTAGCAGCGATTGTGCATGCCTTGAAGATCTGGCGGCATTATCTCATTGGTAACCGCTGTGAGATTTTCACGGATCACAAGAGTCTGAAGTATATATTCACACAGGCGGAATTAAACCTTGGACAGAGAAGATGGCTAGAGTTGATAAAGGATTATGATCTCGGGATTCACTATCATCCGGGCAAGGCAAATGTAGTTGCAGATGCCTTGAGCAGAAAAGCTTATTGTAATAGCATGATGGTGCAGAAGGATCAGCCAGAACTACATGAAGAGTTGAAGCGTCTGAACCTGGAGATTGTTAGTCAAGGTGGTGTGAATGCTTTGGAAGTACAACCAATTCTTCAAGGTTAGATCAGAGAAAAACAGCTAGAAGATGATGACATCAAGGAGATCAAGAAGAATATGCGAAGAGGCAAGGCTCGAGATTCGCCAAGATGAACAAGGCTGTGTGGTTTGGGAACCGCATTTGTGTACCTAACCAACGGGAGTTAAAGCAGATCAATTCTGAAGGAGGCTCATGAAACGCCTTACTCCATTCACCCGGAAGCACCAAGATGTACGGGATCGAAGGAGAAATGCGGTGGGTCGACATGAAGCGAGAAATTGCTGAGTTAAATCGCGCATTGTGATGTGTGTCGGCGAGTTAAGCGAGAACATCGAGACCAATTTGGATTGTTGCAACCACTACCAATTCAGAATGGAAGTGGGAAGAAATTGGCATGGATTTCATCACGGACTTCCTAGGACCCAATCGGGATATGATTCTATACGGGTGATAATTGATCGGTTGACCAAAGTAGCTCACTTCATTCCGTCAAGACTACATACTGATGACGGCCGATTGGCGAGTTATATGTGGCTAGGATTGTTTGTCTACACGGGTACCCAAGAAGATCGTGTCCGATGAGCTTCTTAGTTTACATCAAGATTCGCGAGTCCGCATGAAGCCTTAGGCACGGACTCAACTTCAAGATCTGACCTATCATCCTCAGACAGATGGTCAGACGGAACGCACCAATCAAGTCCTCGAAGATATGCTCCGAGCCTGTGCCCTGGAATTTGGACAAAGTTGGGACAAGAATTTGTCGTACGCAGAATTCTCGTATAACAATAGCTATCAAGCTAGTTTGCAAATGGCTCCTTTTGAAGCATTGTATGGCAGAAAATGCAGAACTCCACTTCTGTGGGATGAAGTAGGAGAGCATCAGCTCTTTGGACCTGAGTTAATCAAAGATGCAGAAAGTAAGGTCAAAGCTATAAGAGAACATCTGAAAGTGGCACAAACCCGACAAAAGAGTTATGCTGATAACCGTCGGAGGGATTTAAACTTTGAGGTAGGAGACTTGGTCTATCTCAGAGTCACTCCACTCAGAGGAGTAAGAAGGTTCCGAACAAAAGGAAAACTCGCGCCCAGATTTGTGGGACCATACAAAATTCTAGCTAAAAGAGGTGAAGTAGCATATCAACTTGAGCTGCCAGAAGCCTTGTCAGCAGTGCACGATGTCTTCCATGTGTCCAAGTTGAGGAAATGTTTGCAAGCACCAGAAGACCATACCTTCTTGGAAAGTTTTGACCTTCGAGAAGATCTAACTTATGTGGAGCGACCCATCAAGATTCTGGATGTCGCAGAGCGTGTCACCAGAAGCAGGATAATTCGATCATACAAGGTGCAATGGAGTCATCATCCAGAAAGTGAAGCCACATGGGAAAAAGAAGAAGATCTCAAGACCAACTACCCCGACCTGTTTGCTGACCAAGCCTGAATCTCGAGTCGAGATTCCCTTAAGGGGGGTAGGTTTGTAACAGCCCAAATTTCAAGTTTCAGTAAAAATTTAAAATTATTTATGTTTGTGGTTTTTCTGAAATTTTAAAAGCTTTTTAATAAGTATTTTAAAGCTAAAACAAATTTAATTGCAAAATTAAAAATCAACAAATAGTTGGAAATAATTTTATTAAGTCCAGAAAGAATATGGGAATTTCTGTGAATTTTTCCATAATTTTTGGAAGTATTTTGCTATTTTCTAAACCTTATATGAATTATCAGAATTTAAAACAAATAGAAAAGCAAAAGAAAATCCAGAAATAGCCTTGGGCCGAAACCCACCGACCTCGGCCCAAAACCTCCAGCGCAGCGCGCCTGACATTGATCGCTCGCGCCGCTCTCACCCTTCCACCGTCCGATTTGAATCTGACGGCTCACCGATCACCCACCTCTCCTTTTCTCCCTTCTCTCGGCCGTTGGATCAAATCCAACGGCCGTGTCTTCGTCCACCTCCCCATCTTCCCGCGCTGCCTCGCGAATCGCCGCCATGACCGAGTCGGAGGAGCTCGATTCGCCGCTTTTTCTTCCCTCTCTCCTCATAGACGTGCGCAACTGCTTCCGCGCCTCAAACCGCCCCACTCCCCACCTTCTTCCCCCCTTTCTCCGCGCCGGTGCACCCACGATCGCCGCAAAACCGCCGCACGACCTCCACGTCGCCCCGCCGCTCCAGGACTTCCCGACGCCTATAAAAGGGAGCCCCGGGTAGCCCTCTCCACACCAAAGCCGACGCCCTCACCCACTTCCACTCTCTCTCGCTCGCCACGCCGTAATCGGAGTTTTCGTCGCCGCCAGGCCGCGAGCTTCCGCCGCCGATTTCGTCGCCGTCGTTGGAGCTTCTTCCTCTCGTCGCATCTCGGCGATCGCATCATCGCCGCATGGCTCGGCGCGCACCCATTCCGCCGGAGGATCGCCGAGTCGCCACTTCACCAACGATCGACGCCCGCCAAAGCTCGCGCCGACGACCAAAACGCCTCGCGTCGCCGCCCCAAGGTAGCGCATCGGATCCGTGTCCTCCTCTTGCTTTTGGTACCACTCGCGCCGGTGAACCCCCGTGGCGTTGTCGGTCGCCGCACCAGCGTCGCCCTTGTTGTCAAGTCGACGTGGCGCGCCACCTCACCATCCACGTCGGCGCCACGCCACCATTCCTGTTGCGTCAGCGCCCACGCACACGAACACGTGGCACGGTCCACCGTGCTAGGCTGCCCAAAGCTCAGTGAGCTTGGTCCACATGGGCCGAGTCACCGACACGAGGGGCCCACCTGTCGGAATTTTAATTCCAATTCTTTTAAATTCCGAAATACTGTAGCTGGCGTCATCACTGCGCAACAAATAGATTTTCAGTCGGAAAATAATTCGGGAAATTCAATAAAATTTCAGATTTAGATATAAACTTCAAAAAATCATAACTTTTGCGAATGAACTCCAAATTGGGTGATTTAAATTGCAAAATTTGTATAAAATTATAATCTAGCTAACTAAACCAAAATATTTCAATTTGGAGTTAATTTGAGCTGAGTTTTTGAATTTATTTGAATTTGAATTTGAATTTGTCGTATTTTCGCGTTTAGACTTCGACGACTCCGGAGAGCTCGACCCCACTGAAGACTTAGATTTTCAGGACATCAACGAAGGCAAGTTACACCATTGACCATATTGCCCCCAGTATTTTAAGTTATTTTTAGTTTTTAATTTCTTTATCGCATGCATATGTTGTTATAAATATTTTAATATCCTGTTTTACATATAGTTAATTCCATGTGTTATTGTATGACCAATTTGAATGTTGTATCTGACTACCTTGATACCATAGGGAAAATATTACCAAAATTAAATATATGCTTAGCCAAGCTTAGTTCACATTTACAGAATTTGGGAGGGTTTACACCAAATTTCTACAAATTTGTTTCAAACTTGATATTGTGGTATTGTCTTACCACATGGGTTTATAAATGGAGTTTCATTCAAAATAAAATCAAAAATGGGTTTGGACTTGGCGAAATGGTGGAATGGTGGGTGCGAGTTTATGCAGGTTTGATCCGTTAAGATCAAGGCCCATAGTTTGTAAGAATGAGCGCCAAGTCGGTTGAGGACCGGTCTTTGAGCCGCTT
Source organism: Ampelocalamus luodianensis (assembly GCA_036346255.1). Taxonomy (NCBI): domain Eukaryota; kingdom Viridiplantae; phylum Streptophyta; class Magnoliopsida; order Poales; family Poaceae; genus Ampelocalamus; species Ampelocalamus luodianensis. The sequence continues at coordinate 21,434,726 of CM070627.1, read as the reverse complement.
ATTGCTATGCCATGACGTACTACCACATGTCTGTATGGGCGGATTTGGCTAACTAATTTGTGATGTTCTAGTATATTTATGTCATGTGATTATGTGGGTGTCGGTTAGGCGTTTTATTCCCACTTGGCGCAAGAGGGGCTTCCGGAGGGCGGTTAGTCAAAGGGGCGAAACCTTAGCGGGCATGAACATATTAGGACGAACATTGTAAAGGCCTCATGGTAATTGCTCGATCACACGCCCACAGGCGTGAATTGGCGACATAACGAGCATGTCACCTCGTGTGGGTAAAGTTGTACCAACTCTGCGAGTAGAAACTATTCGAATAGCGCGTCATGGTCATGGACATGCTAGCGGGGCCACTTAAAGTTAAATTGTTTTTGGTTTTTAAATGTTTTATTAAATGTTGAGGATGGTTAATCCTTATGAAAAATTAGGCGGGAAGCCAAGTGTTAGGAGGGGATCCTTCACTTTATCATTGGAGGTTATCCACATTATAACATTGACATTTAAAAAATATGATTTTAGTCAAGTATAAAACTGCCTTAGAAAATACTATGTCTATTTAAACTGGAAATGTTGTTTATGCAAAACAACCCCTGCCGTACTCACTTGTTACCTTATGCATGCATTTAAATTCAATATTGGGTGTGACTTGCGAGCACGGAAGTTGTGCTCATCCTTGCTGAATAAATCTTATTCAGGAGAAGACTGCTACCTTGGCGGTGAGGACCAGGACGAGTAGGCCTTTTGACCCAGACGATTGCTCTGTGGCGCATCGTGTGGCTCCCACTATTATTATGTTTCCGCTGTGTTTATCATTTGGCATTTGTTATTATTATTCAGACTCATTGTATTAAACAATTATTTAATTAATGTCATTTACGTTTCATGATATGATTGTGAAATTCATTTTTGTGAGACTGTGTATACCGGAAATCCTGGACCGGTATATGAACACAAAGAATTCGGGATCCTTCGCTCCCGGGTTCGACAAGAATGCTGGAGGCTTTAGGAAATAGAAGTTCAAGAATCAGCCCAGAACAAGCTCAAAGGAATGAAAATGAAAAAAGGAGGAAATTGTCTGCTTTATTCGTGGAGTGGTTAATCATAAAGCCAACCATTGCTGCAATCGTAAGGGCAATGGTCCTTCTCCTGGTCAGTATAAAGGCCATAAGGCTAAAGTTAATGTCGCACTGGCTAGTTCCAGTTTAGAAAGGTATGTACCTCAGGCCTTTATGACAAATCCATCTATTGATTGGTGGATTGATACAGGTGCTACTAGACATATATGTACTGATCAATCTTATTTCTCTTCATTTCAAGGTGAAGGTGGTGGATCCATTCTGATAGGGAACTGAGTCACTGCTACAATACGTGGGATTGGACAAGTTTGCTTGAAGCTCATTTTAGGGAAAACACTCATCCTGAAACATATGTTGTACGTGCCTGCAATGATTCACAATCTAATGAGTGGATCTATGCTGTATAGGCAAGGAATAAAGCTTGTATTTGAGTCAAATAATTGATGAGGTCATAATTGATGATTTGCATGAAAAAGAATAGCAAGTTTTTATTTTGAGCTAAGGCCTAATCTATTGCAAAGTAATTTTCATATTCAATTTATAATTAAACTTTGACTCAAGTGTTGTGAGGATCAAGATTTCATCTTGTGCAACTAGACATCTGAGAGTAATAAACAAACATTTAAATCTGAGCATTATGCTGATTTTATATGTTTTACAGTCCTAACTTTTGAGCATATTATCCTGTTTAATTGATATAAAAAAATTATATGTTTATATGTCAATTTTGTCATTTATATTCTGCTGAAAATATGCTTTAACTATCATAATTGTTGCTGGAATGATATCTGAATATTTGATAAAATCGCTAATTTTACAACAACGTAAATATCGCATCTATACTAAAAAAATCTTATCTAAATTCCATTTTACCTAAGTGTCACATTTACCCTTCATCTTCTCACCTTCACTTTCGGCAACAGATCATGCCGGCGGTGGACGAAGATGTTGGCCAGATTCGGAGGCCGAGGACGACAACGAGCTTGCTGGCAGTGGACGACAACGAGCATGCTAGCAGTGGATGAAATGGTGGCCAGATTCAGAGGCTAGGGACAACAACAGCCAGCTGACAGTGGATGAAGACAGTGGCCAGATCCGGAGACCGGGGACGACGACGACAGGCGGGCAGTGGATCTGATGGCGCCACGCCTCCTCGTCCTCTCTGCCGGAGGAGATGAAGACGTAGGAAGAGAGAAGGACGCCGTTCTGTCTGGGGCCGGTGGGGAGGAAGATGGTGCCGATGACCCTCACCAAGGTGCTTGCCGACTCACCCGTGCTTGGGGTTAGCACCTAGCAGCAACTGATTCCTCAAAAGAGAAGGTCCCACTCCCTCTCCCCATTCCGCTATCACTAGTTGTCGTGTCGTCTTCGCTTGCTTCCAGTGTTGTAGTCATCTTCCTCGTCCTCGAAAGCGGCGTCCGCGTCCTCCTTGTCCTAAAAAAACTCCCGCTGGTGGGGATTCTTGAAGGACCCCTCGACCGGAACAAGTCCGACAGCCCGCCGGTGGTATTTATTGGAATTGGGCTTCATTTGTGGAACTAGGCTTCATTTATGGAATTTTTTTCAAAAAACAAACCCTTGTTCCTAATCTACGTGTATATGTGGTGGAAACGCAGAATGGATTCCGTGAACTGTTATGAACCATGCTCCGCTGAATACTCGAGCAATTTTAGCCTGGGAACTGTCGAGCCTTGTCTATGCATCAAATATAATGGAACAGAGCGATCAAGATTCAGAACCGATGAGATCTAATTGGATTCAGATTACCTATAATTTGTACAAATAAATGTAGAGAATTATAATTTGTCTGTACAAACAAATGTAGAGAGTTGTCATTGTCATCCGACCCGTTTGGAACACATGAATTTACCTAAATTTGTGTAGAAATTGGACTGTTTTCTATGAAACTGTTACCGAAATTCCAACGTTACAAATCGAAACATGCAATAGCGATACAAAATGGATGCCCCGTATCGAAGCCAGTGCTGTTGGAACTAATACGGACTGGGCCTATTTTTAACTCTAATTAATTCCTGGAAAATCCCAAAGGCCCATGTGCACGTGCTAAAACTGTTTAGTCCCATATGGAGAGTTGATTGGGAGTTACACTACTTTAAAAGGTGGAACGTGGTAGCCCCCTTGTGGAATTGGAGAGAGCCAATACACGCACGCGCTCGCTCGCTCGCTCGCCTCGCCACGCCACGCCTCGTCGTGCGGTGCGCGCGTACGCAGGCGTGTCGGGGAACAGAGCACTGGTTTTTCTCCACACTCGAATACTCTCCACGAAAGACTACAGTACCATCCCGGCGAGGCGCGTGTACGGCTACACCGGGAGAGCAGGCCTCCAGAACCCTCGTCTTCGAAGGCTTGCACGAGCGAGGACGAATAAGGTTTTTGGGGAGCGTTCGCGCGACTACTCGCTTCTTCCTCTTCATTCGATTCTCTGCTACGTCTACATTAATTGCACGACTACTACCACTACGCCATGATGAACGACAATCTAGTCAAGACTCCTGCTACTGCTACTGGATCTGGAGCTCCTACTGCTGCTACTCCTTCTACTTGATGCGGGTATGCCTATCTTGCACATATTTGTTGGTTAGTGTCCTAGTTTATGTCCTTCTAGATCTTAGTATGGCTATAGTGTTCTTGTTCATTTACTTTGTGAAAATGACTAGAGTAATTTTTATGATTTATCTACCATATTTCTGGATTAAAGTAATTCGAAAAATGCTCATATATTCAACATTCCAAAAACCTTATTATAGGCATTTTTCGTCAACTGGTTTTGCTGCTGCGCTAAAAACCTCTAAATTCGATGGTGCGAATTACAAGAGGTGGCGCACCAAAATGGTGCCTTGGCTAACTGTTATGAACGTTTTTCATGTGCCAAGTGGCATTGTAACATCCCAACTTTAGACTTGTGTTTCAAATGTAAGAAAATGAGTAGAAATTAAAACTTTTGCTTACATGAAGCTCCGATGAGTGTTTCATTTCTCAATTATTTGCTCATGAAGCTCCTATGAGCTATAATGAAGCTATTATGACCACCCGGTGGCATTCATTTTGCTCAGGTTGTCATGTTCATAACATCTTCTTCAACTCCGGCGGGTTCTTTCTCTGTCAAAGCTCTCCGGCTATCTTTTGAAGCCCTTCTCGGTTGAGGTAGCTTCTATTTAGTCCCTAGATGCTTAGCACACGCTTCTTTGGGCTGCTGCAGAGCTTTTTGTGCATTTTCGCTTTCGGCCGATTAGTGTCACTATCTTGTTTTCTGGCTAGCCGGCGTTCTAGACCTTCGCCGCCGGCGAGGTCACCACCATCGGGATCACAAGACTATTGCGAACCCATTTTAGTCTTAAGGTTGCGCCGCCGTGGATGGAGCCACCGGCGACGAGCCCCTCTCTCCGCTCGGTTTTTGCCGGACGGGAGAACCTCCTCAGTGCCGTTGTCATTAAGACACATTTAATTCCTTAATCATTGGTAATCATTGGGAGTAATTAATCTGTCTTTAGCTGGTCCACTGTGCCACTGACCAGTGGGCCCAGCCTCTAAACCCCCCCGGCTGGCGCTAATTAACCCTGTTAAGACATCATTAATAATCAATCATTTGATAATTACTGTTAGCATTAATTGGCTGTCGGAGTTAACCCTTTGTGTCGCTACCATGTGGGCCCTCCGCCACTTAAAATCCTCTCCGTGCAATATTATTAGGACATAATTAATGCTAATTATCACTAATCATTGGTTTTAGCATTTAATGGCTGTCCTAATTGATCCCCTGTCTCACTGTCATGTGGGCTCGCACATTTAAAATCATCTCTGTGCACTTAAACCACATGTGGCGTATGCGTGCATCGTGGACCGTCGATTTTTAGATCTACGGCCCAGATCTGTGGGACTTTCGGGTCCCCAATCGTCCCAAGACTCCTAAGCCGTCCATCTTTAGATCTGCGGTTGAGATGCGTGTGTTGTTCGGGCCTCCCGAAGGGAACGGTGCTCGGAGCCGCTCATCTTTAGATCTGCGCCTGTGGTCGTCCGAAGCATTCGCGTTCCCTATCGGCCCAATTCTTGTGGATCGTTGGATCCAGATCCAACGGTGGCTTCCTTTTAGGATCGCGCGCGTGCGCTATTCCCAGCGCGCATGGGCCGTTAGAATTCGCATCTAAGGTCCTCGTTCGTCCACGACGTTTATTTCTGTTAAGTTAGTTTATTTCTCGGTAAGCCATTATTTATCTACTAAAAATTGCATTAAACTTTAGAAACTCGTAACTCCAAATTTAGAAAAATCATAAGTAAATCATAAGTAACATGTGTTAGGTTTGCAACTTAGAAAAATCATAAGTAAATCATTATAACTCCAAATTTAGTAAACCCAACTTTGCTGTTCTTAGGATGTCATTTTCTACCTGCTATAAAAATTTCAGACCTTAGATCATTATAGAAATTTGTACCATGAACAGTACCAGTAATTAATTTAGTTGATTTAATAGGCTGAGAGAGTGTATTTTAGCTATAACTTTTTTATACTAAATCCAAATTGCATGATTCTTGTTCCTAAAATTGTCTAAAATCATCCCCTAGCTGCTGTATAAATTTCATGAGATTTGGATGACTTTTGCTGTTGAGTTTTAGTTGGTGTTTTTCGTTCTTATTGGTTTTATCGCCTTTTTGCGTTAGGTCCCGAGGATAATATTGATATTGAATCTGATCCACAGTAGCCAGAACCTGCCCTCCAGCAAGGCAAGCAGTGTAACATCATTTGATCATGTTGTTTCTACTATTTTTAAATTCTAATATATTGTTTGTAAATTCTATGTATGCATTGCTATGTTGTTTTAACTATTGTCGATAGTTAACCCAGTAGATGCATTATCAGTTGACAAATATTTATCCTCTACTACTGAGCCTAGGTTTATCTTGCTGTGATTTTGGGTTCGTTGGATGGACCCTTATCACTTAGTAGTTTACGAGTTTGTTGCTTAGTCACGCTTAGCTAACGGTAGAAATGGGCGGTTATCGACTTGTCGATAACCTTGAGCACGTAAACTTATTTTGATCTCTATATTTCAGCCTTGTGCTATGTTTAAATTGCAAAACTAAAATTGAAAACAAAACAATTTGGACTTAGGCACAATGGTAAGATGGTGTGACTTTTGGGTGTGACTGGAATGGTGCCCGAGTCAATTAAGGACCGAACATCTTGTGAGTACCTGTTATCCAGGCAATTTGTGCGTGCTAATCACACTAGAGGGAATGAGACCTCTCTTGACTTAGTACTTTGGTGTGTGTTGGCTACGAGTCGCAGGAGGGCGTGTGTGTGTTGTGTTGTGGTAAAATGAGATGGTTACGTGTGGGAGCATTGTAGTTGCCCGAACAGCTTTACCTCGAGGGGTAGTTGTCTTTTCGTCTTTACAATGTAAGCGTATGGACTGCGGTCCATACGAGCGGCTCGTAGTTGATACACAATATTGGAAATGTCTTGTAGGACTTAGCTGTGCCGGCATACCTTCTTTGGAAGTGTGCTAAATCATGTGGATTAAAGGCGGTCTGAAGTGTGGGTACATTAGTACACCCCTGCAGGGTTTAAAACTATTCGAATAGCCTCGTCCTAGGTTATGGACACATTTGGGTAAACTTTTCAAGAGTTAGACTACAACATTTTAAATTAAAACTTGACGGGTGGTATGAATCAGGGATTCATGCTATGTGTGGTGGCTTTCGGGTTAGTCACTTCTAGGTGGTTACTTGATAATTATTGTTACTCGCTGTTATTTCAATGCTTAAAAACTGATTTGTTAAATTGCTTTCAACCTATTACATTATTGCAAATGAAAATTGCTTTATGCGTCCAAATAACCATATAACCAATTCCCTTTGACACAGCTTTCATGTAGCTATGTATAGGCTTGTTACTCGTAAGTCTTGCGAGTACATTATTGTACTCATCTGTATTGCTTGTTGTGTGAAGATGAAGAAGGTGAGTCCGAAGGGTGTCACTTTTGTGAGTTGTGCTGTGGCAGTGTGTGGGGCGACTAGCTTGGCGGCCCGGTCGGTTGCCCTGTGGTGTTATATGGCTAATCGGTCGTCTTTTGTTTAAGCCATCTTATGGCACCTTTTGCTTTCGCTGATACTTTATACTTGTCATTTGGTCGGTCAGCTGTTCTGTAATAACTTACTATTTATGTATGTCTTTTGCTAGACTTGTTATATTGATGTGTGGAATTGATGCATACCTTTGAAAAGATGTATGTGTGCTGCATTTTTTGGGAAGCACATGTCCATCGAGGCACATGTTATTTTGTTTGTGATACTAGAGCCAGTTGAAGGTTAAGTATTACAATCTTAATAAACCGGGGTCTCACGAAGTTGGTATCAGAGCCATACTGACCGTAGAAACCCCTAGCTTGGTCGTCCTTAAGGATATTTTGAAAACTCAGTTTCTAAATGTCAAAAGATTTATGAAAATCTTAAGTAGATTCTCATATTTTACTTCTTATCTATCTTAGCTTGGTCATCTCACCTTATTCTCAACTGAATTTGAAAAGTTGTTTTCCCTCTCATCTTCTTTCAAAAGATAGCTGCTTAATCGATTAAGTTGGTTTTGGGAAAACCACGAGGGCTTTAAATTGAGTCTTGACTGTTTTGTGGAAAAGATTAGGCACTACTGGAAATGAAGATTTCGGCCAACCGCTTGGAGAAGAAATTCTGGGTAGCAAGCTTCAAATTCTTGACAGCTAGCTGGTAGTAGAATATATAATTGAAAATGAGAGGATAATTCAACTAAAACTTGTTGGGATAAAAGGGTAAGGTGTGATAGGAGTTAGCTAAGTGTCAAACCTTTCTTTAGGTAATTTTCACCTTGTTTCCTAGCTGTTTCGAACCAAGGTGGATGTGCTAAAAATTGCCTTCCTAAAAACTGATTACTCGTTCTTCCATACGAGTTAGTCATACTGGGAAGTTGGATTTTATTTTTGTGATCTTACTGTGATTTTATGCTGGTTCTTAAGCTGCTAGAGTTGTTAATTGTTTTTCTTTGTCTCCTGTTCTGGAGTTGTTGTTGACCTATCTTTGTGAAACAGGATGGCAAGATTAACCCGCAACAGTCAGCTGGCTGGTCCTGATGAGGAGCTTCCCCCTCCTCCGACCATGGCTGAGGTTCTTGCTCAGATCGAGCGGAACCGCATGGATCAGACTCGGATTCTGGAGGTCATCGCGAGGAACACCTCCACTCCCTCCGGCGCCTCGGGATCTAGAGGTGGTGGGCATCAGCCTCGCGGGGACTCGCGGAGTTCCTTCGCACGCAGCCGCACACTTTCTCCCGATCTGAGGACCCCCTGGACGCAGATGATTGGTTGCGTCTGGTTGAGCGGAAGCTCAACATCGCTTAGTGCCAGGAGCAGGAGCGGGCACTCTTTGCATCCCATCAACTAGAGGGTGTAGCACTCTCTTGGTGGGAGAACTTTCTCGCCATGCAGCCCGCGGGCCATGTGGTCTCGTGAGAGGAGTTCAGGTCTGCCTTCCGTTGGGCCCACATCCCCGATGGCCTGATGAAGCTCAAGAAGAAAGAGTTTCTCGCGTTCAAACAGGGGCGCAAATCTGTGACTGTGTATTTGTACGAGTTTAACCACTTGGCTCGTTATGCTCCGGGTGAGGTGGCCACCGATGAGGCCAAGCAGGAGAAGTTCATGGATGGCTTGTATGAGGAGCTGCAGGACAAGCTCTTATCGTTGACTTCCCCGACTTCCAGGCCTTAGTTGACAAGGCCGTGGTCGCTGAGCACAAGGCGAGGGCGCTGGGCGAGTCCCGCAAGCGCAAGTGGGAGGCCCACCGGTCTGCGCAGGCCAGCCTCTCCCGTCCCCGTGTTGGGCCTGCACCAGGGGCCCGTTCTTTGGCTTCACTACCGCCGGGGCCATCGGCACCAGCTCCACGTCCCCCGTAGGCCGTGTTTTAGCCACGTGCACCTGCGGCCCAGCAGCAGGGTGGCCTCCGCAATCCGGCTGCCGAGGTTACCTGCTTCGCCTGCAACAAGAAGGGCCACTACGCCAACAGTTGCCCTCAGGGGACTGGAACGGCCCCTCGTCCTAATGGAGGATGCGGGCAAGGGAATGGTCACCCACCTGACCAGAAGATGGTCCAGAAGACTCAGGGTATGGGAAGTGGCCGAGTCAACCACATCTCGGCTGAGGAGGCACAGGAGGCGCCCTGCTGTAGTATTTTTCGATTCAGGAGCATCACATTCTTTTATTTCAAGATCTTTTGGTGCTGCTTGTGACCTTCACTTTGTTCCTTTGGAGATTCCTTTGCTTATTCGCTCTCCGGGTTCGGAAATGAGAGCTGATCTGGAGTGCCGGGACGTTCCTATTGATATTGAAGGAGTGAGATTCTTGGCGAATCTCTTCCTACTCGACTCGGCGCGCCTGAATGTTATTCTTGGCATGGATTGGTTGTCCCAACACTTGGGGCAAATCGATTGTGCCAGGAAGATGGTCTACCTCACCAGCCCCTCAGGCGAGCAAGTTGGGATTTCACGGCAGCTGCAAGGGCCACATCTTTGTGCCCTTGAAGCAAAGCTAGCCTTGGAGATTCAGGATGTGCCCACAGTATGTGATTTTCTGGTTATCTTCCCTGAAGATTTGCCTGGGATGCCTCTAGTTCGAGACTTGGAGTTTGTTATTGAGTTGCTGCCTGGTACCGCCCCTATTTCGAAGGCGCCATATCGAATGCCTTCTAATGAGTTGGAGGAGCTGAAGAAGCAATTAGGCGAGCTTCAAGCAAAGGGCTTTATCCAACCTAGCTCATCTCCTTGGGGTTGTCCCATGATATTTGTGAAGAAGAAGGACAAGACCCTGCGTATGTGTGTTGATTACCGTCCGCTTAATGAAGTGACGGTGAAAAACAAATATCCTTTGCCTCGCATCGATGATCTCTTTGACCAGTTGACCGGAGCCCGTGTGTTCTCCAAGATTGATTTTAGATTGGGGTATCATCAAGTCCGGATCAGGGTTGAGGATATTCCGAAGACAACTTTCACTACTTGTTATGGCATTTACGAGTATACCGTCATGTCTTTCGGCTTAACCAATGCCCCCGCTCTATTCATGAATCTTATGAACTCGGTGTTCATGGAGTATTTGGATAAGTTCGTTGTGGTCTTCATTGATGACATTCTTATCTACGCCAAGAGTGAAGAAGAGCATGTTGAGCATCTGAAGGTTGTATTGGGGAAGCTGCGTGAGTACCAGCTGTATGCAAAGTTCAGCAAGTGCGAGTTCTGATTGAAGGAAGTGCCATTCTTAGGCCATGTTCTTTCAGTAGGAGGCATAGCTGTGGATCCTAGCAAGGTCAGTGATGTTCTATCTTGGGGTCAACCCAAGTCAGTCACCGATGTATGGAGTTTTCTTGGTTTAGCGGGTTATTACCGTCGTTTTATCGAGAACTTCTCTAGGATCGCGAAGCCAATGACTGAGTTGCTCAAGAAGGACAAGAAATTTATGTGGTCCTCTGCTTGCGATGAGAGTTTTTAGGAACTCAAGAAGCGTTTGACATCAGCCCCAGTGTTTGTTCTCCCTGATATACATAAGAGCTTTGACATCTTCTGTGATGCCTCTCGTCAGGGCCTCGGTTGTGTGCTTATGCAAGAAGGCAAGGTAGTAGGCTATGCGTCAAGGCAGTTGAGACCTTAAGAACTCAACTATCTTATCCATGATTTGGAGTTAGCTGCAGTGGTTCATGCACTCAAAATTTGGCGGCATTACCTGATCGGTAACCGTTGTGAGGTGTATTCTGATCACAAGAGCTTGAAATATTTGTTCACCCAGCCAGATCTGAACCTCGGGCAAAGGAGATGGTTGGAATTGATCAAATATTACGACATGGGCATTCAATATCATCCGGGCAAGGCCAATGTGGTTGCCGATGCACTTAGCCGGAAAGTGTATTGCAATACTTTGATGCTCCAAGAGCAACAGCCTACTCTTCTTGAAGAATTTCAGCGGCTCAATCTGGGTTTGATTGAGCATGGTTCCCTTGCTACCTTGGTTGTACAACCAACCTTGATGGACCAAATCAAGGCTGCGCAACAAACAAATGTTGGTGTGAGTCAAATCAAGCAGAACATCAAAAATAGGACAGCCAAGTGCTTCTCAGAGGATGAGCATGGTGTTGTGTGGTTTGGACAGCGCCTTGTAGTTCCAAAGGTCATGGAATTGCGGGATTTGATTCTCCGCGAAGCCCATAACTCCCCCTTGTCCATTCATCCCGGGGCCACCAAGATGTACCAAGATCTTCGTCAGAGATTCTGGTAGATCCGAATGAAGCGAGAATGCCAAGTTCGTTGCTGAGTGCGACGTGTCTTTGTCGTGTCAGGGCGAGCATCGCGTCAGCGAGCCTTCTTCACCTTTGCGATGCACGAGTGGAAGTGGGATTCCGTTGGTATGGACTTAATCACCGGTCTGCCCCGTACTTCTTCTGGGAAGGATGCTATCTGGGTTGTCATTGATCGATTGACAAAGGTAGCACATTTTCTGCCAGTGCGCACCAACCTCAGTGTCAGTCAGTTGGCGAACCTTTACATATCTCGCATTGTGTGCTTGCTTGGTGTGCCACGAACGATTGTGTCAGATCGTGGTTCTCTTTTCACCTCTCGCTTTTGGCATAGTCTGCAAGAGACTATGGGGACCCGTCTTACCTTCAGCACGACCTTTCGTCCTCAAACTGATGGTCAGACGGAGAGAGTCAACCAAGTGTTGGAAGATATGCTCCGTGCTTGTGTTCTTTCCAATGAGAAGAATTGGGAGAAATGCCTGCCACTTGCTGAGTTTTCCTACAACAACAGCTTTCAGGCCAGTCTTGGCATGTCACCTTTTGAGGCCTTGTATGGGAGGAGGTGTAGAACCCTATTGAACTGGTCAGAAACTAGTGAGCGATAGTTTTTCGGCCTAGACTCAATCAATGAGGCCGAAAGCCAGGTTCAGTTGATTCGTGAGCATTTGCGCGTGGCCCAGTCCAAGCAAAAGAGCTATGCGGATCGTTGTCGCCGAGAGTTGAGCTTTGAGCCCAATGACTTTGTGTATCTCAAAGTCTCACCTTTGAAGGGCCATCAGCGCTTTGGCATCAAGAGCAAGTTGGCTCCTCGATATGTTGGGCCTTATCGCATCATCGAGAAAATTGGAGCTGTTGCATACAGATTGGAGTTGCCAGCTACACTTGAGGGGGTACATGATGTGTTCCATGCATCACACCTAAAGAAGTGCCTCCGTGTTCCAGCTGAACAAACTCCGTTGGAAAATCACGATGTGCAAGAGAATTTGACCTACCATGAGCATCATGTTCGTATTCTCGAAGAATCTGAACGGAGAACTAGGAACCGTGTCATCAAGTTCCTTAAGGTTCAGTGGTCAAATCATTCCGAGGATGAGGCAACTTGGGAGCGGGAAGATCGCCTTCGTGTTGACTACCCGTCTTTCTTCTCCAAGTAAACGGAATCTCGGGACGAGATTCTTGTAAGGGGGGGGGGAGATTTGTAATATCCCAACTTTAGACTTGTGTTTCAAATATAAGAAAATGAGTAGAAATTAAAACTTTTTCTTACATCATGTATTCCTGTATGAGCTAAACAATTCTTGTACAAGAATTATGGGGATAAAAAGTCACAAGTCTTTTGATCCAAAAACTTGTCTTCCAAAAACAATCATGTCAAATCTTGTGATCATCCTTTAGAAATATTTTTCCTAAGTTCTAGGGATGGTATGTCACCCCTCTAAAAAATTTCATAATTTTTAGAAATTGTTTGAATATTTTTAGAAGGCAGTCAAACCTGTTTGACTTTTAGTCAAACCCTATTCCAGAACCTTGCAGAATTTTTGGAGAAAACTGCACTGCATAAAATCCTCTGAGAATTTTACACAAGGTTAATATCGGAGTTAGCAAGCTCTAGTAAAAATTTCAGAATTTTTGGAGTCGTTTTGCTATCTCAAATAAATCCCCTAAGTCTCAGCTCAATTTAAAAACCCAAAACCTAATTTCACTGTTCCTCGGGTTCGAGTCAGACTCGGGCTCGAGCCACTGGTTTTGGTCCAGTCAACTAACTGCACCAGGCCTCCTTTTATAACGCGCTATCGATCTTAGCCGTTAGATTTAAATCGAACAGCCCGCATTGATTGGGCCGTTCGAAACTCGCGAAGCACCCACTCATTTTGGGCTGTTGGATCATGATCTGAGCGTGCTGAGTCAGTGTGCCGTTCGGGTCACTTGGAGGGCACATTAAATCGTGACCGTTCATTTCTGATCCGAGGGCTCACGATCCATTCTTTTCGTTTTTGACCTCAGAGACGTGGAGCGATCTCAGCCGCCCGATCAAAATTTAACCGCCCATAATCACCCCAGCCTTTTTGGTCGTATTCTTCCTCGCGCCGTGCGTAAACAGGAGCGCAGGCATGGCCGTGTATTTTCGAGTTGCTTGTCAGCGTCCCTCTGGTCGGGACAGTGGTGCGTGCGCTACTTTCGGCCATGATCTTGGTCTTGTCATTGTTCCCCATTATTTTCTTTTAGGTTCACGGCCGCTTTTTGAGCCAAACTCACCCGAGAGCTTCATTTTAGCAAACCCTAGTTCCACCATCTATATGAAGCTTTCCAAAACACTCTCTGAGCTCCCTTGTCACACCATTTAGCTTCCCAACCCTTGAGGAGCTCAAAACCACTGAAATTCCCAAAATCGCCATTAATGGCCGTGGAGCTCAATTGAGGATTTTGGTGCTTCAGTGGTTCTTCTTCAAATCTCTTTGTGCCCTTTTGAGCTCTTTAGCTCCATATTCATTTCCCCTAACTTAATTTTGGGAATCATTCATAGGAATTGACCAATTTTAAGTTTGGATCATTTCGGCCGATTCTACCCCTTTTCTTCTTCAGCTCCGGTGAGTGTTTCATTTCTCAATTATTTGCTCATGATGCTTCTATGAGCTATAATGAAGCTATTATGATCACCTGGTGGTGTTCATTTTGCTCAGGTTGTCATGTTCATATCATCTTCATCAACTCCGGCGGGTTCTTTCTCTGTCAAAGCTCTCCGGCTATCTTTTGAAGCCCTTCTCGGTTGAGGTAGCTTCTATTTAGTCCCTAGATGCTTGGCACACGCTTCTTTGGGCTGCTGCAGAGCTTTTTGTGCATTTTCGCTTTCGGCCGATTAGTGTCACTATCTTGTTTTCCGGCTAGCCGGCGTTCTAGACCTTCACCGCCGCGATGTCACCATCATCGGGATCGCAAGACTATTGCGAACCCATTTTAGTCTTAAGGTTGCGCCGCCGTGGCCGGAGCCGTCGGCGACGAGCCCCTCTCTCCGCTTGGTTTTTGCCGGACGGGAGAACCTCCTCAGTGCCGTTGTCGTTAAGACACATTTAATTCCTTAATCATTGGTAATCATTGGGAGTAATTAATTTGTCTTTAGCTGGTCCACTGTGCCACTGACCAGTGGGCCCAGCCTCTTAACCCCCCCGGCTGGCGCTAATTAACCTTGTTAAGACATCATTAATAATCAATCATTTGATAATTAGTGTTAGCATTAATTGGCTGTCGGAGTTAACCCTTTGTGTCGCTGCAATGTGGGCCCTCGGCCACAAAAAATCCTCTCCGTGCAATATTATTAGGACATAATTAATGCTAATCATCACTAATCATTGGTTTTAGCATTTAATGGTTGTCCTAATTGATCCCCTGTCTCACTGTCATGTGGCCCCGCACATTTAAAATCCTCTCTACGCACTTAACCCACATGTGGCATATGCGTGCATCGTGGACCGTCGATTTTTAGATCTACGGCCCAGATCTGTGGGACTTTCAGGTCCCCAATCGTCCCAAGACTCCTAAGCCGTCCATCTTTAGATCTGCGGTTGAGATGCGTGTGTTGTTCGGGCCTCCCGAAGGGAACGGTGCTCGGAGCCGCTCATCTTTAGATCTGCGACTGTGGTCGTCCGAAGCATTCGCGTTCCCTATCGGCCCAATTCTTGTGGATCGTTGGATCCAGATCAACCGGTGGCTTCCTTTTAGGATCGTGCGCGAGCGCTATTCCCAGCGCACGTGGGCCGTTAGATTTCGCATCTAAGGTCCTCGTTCGTCCACGACGTTTATTTCTGTTAAGTTAGTTTATTTCTCGGTAAGCCTTTATTTATCTACTAAAAATTGCGTTAAACTTTAGAAACTCGTAACTAGATCAATTTAAATCCTTTTTAAATGATTCCAGTGAGTTAAATTCTAGATTAAATAGAGTTTAATCTAAAAATGCTTTTAGACATGTTTCTGTAACAGAAATTTTTTGCAAACTATAAGAACTGATATCCGCCATTTTAAAATATTCCAGAAATAGAATTAAGACTTGTAAAATGCATATCTTTTTCTGTGTAACTCCAAATTGTGCAAACTCAATTTTGATAAATTCCTCTATTAGCAAACTTTAATATGAAATAGGTTTTGATCATAGTTTTATTTTTGTAAAGTAACATGTGTTAGGTTTGCAACTTAGAAAAATCATAAGTAAATAATTATAACTCCAAATTTAGTAAACCCAACTTTGCTGTTCTTAGGATGTCATTTTCTACATGCTATAAAAATTTCAGACCTTAGATCATTATAGAAATTTGTGCCATGAACAGTACTAGTAATTAATTTAGTTGATTTAATAGGCTGAGAGAGTGTATTTTAGCTATAACTTTTTTATACTAAATCCAAATTGCATGATTCTTCTTCCTAAAATTGTCTAAAAGAATCCCCTAGCTGTTGTATAAATTTCATGAGATTTGGATGACTTTTGTTGTTGAGTTTTAGTTGGTGTTTTTCGTTCTTATTGGTTTTATCGCCTTTTCGCGTTAGGTCCCGAGGATAATATTAATATTGAATCTGATCCACAGCAGCCAGACCCTGCCCTCCAGCAAGGCAAGCAGTGTAACATCATTTGATCATTTTGTTCCTACTATTTTCAAATGCTAATATATTATTTGTAAATTCAATGTATGCATTGCTATGTTGTTTTAACTATTGTCGATAGTTAACAGTGAGATGCATTATCGATGACAAATATTTATCCTCTACTCACGAGCCTAGGTTTATCTTTGTGATTTTGGGTTCGTTGGATGGACCCTTATCACTTAGTAGTTTACGAGTTTGTTGCTTAGCCATGCTTAGCTATCGGTAGAAATGGGCGGTTATCGACTTGTCGATAACCTTGAGCACATAAACTTATTATGATCTCTATATTTCAGCCTTGTGCTATGTTTAAATTGCAAAACTAAAACTGAAAACAAAACAATTTGGACTTGGGCACAATGGTAAGATGGTGTGACTTTTGGGTGTGACTGGAATGGTGCCCGAGTCAATTAATGACCGAACATCTTGTGAGTACCTGTTATCCATGCAATTTGTGCGTGCTAACAACACTAGAGGGAATGAGACCTCTCTTGACTTAGTACTTTGGCATGTGTTGGCTACGAGTCGCAGGAGGGCGTGTGTGTGTTGTGTTGTGGTAAAATGAGATGGTTACGTGTGGGAGCATTGTAGTTGCCCGACAGCTTTACCCGAGGGTAGTTGTCTTTCGGCTTTACAATGTAGCGTATGGATGCGGTCCATACGAGCGGCTCGTAGTTGATACACAATATTGGAAATGTCTCGTAGGACTTAGCTGTGCCGGCATACCTTTGGAAGTGTGCTAAATCATGTGGCTTAAAGGCGGTCTGAAGTGTGGGTACATTAGTACACCCCTGCAGAGTTTAAAACTATTCGAATAGCCTCGTCCTAGGTTATGGACACGCTTGGGTAAGCTTTTCAAGAGTTAGACTACAACATTTTAAATTAAAACTTGACAGGTGGTATGAATCAGGGATTCATGCTATTTGTGGTGGCTTTCGGGTTAGTCACTTCTACGTGGTTACTTGATAATTATTGTTACTCGCTGTTATTTCAATGCTTAAAAACTGATTTGTTAAATTGCTTTCAACCTATTACATTATTGCAAATAAAAATTGGTTTATGCGTCCAAATAAACATATAACCAATTCCCTTTGACACAGCTTTCATGTAGCTATGTACAGGCTTGTTACTCGTAAGTCTTGCGAGTACATTATTGTACTCATCTGCATTGCTTGTTGTGTGCAGAGGAAGAAGGTGAGCTCGAAGGGCCTCACTTTTGTGAGTTGTGCTGTGGCAGTGTGTGGGGCAACTAGCTTGGCGGCCCGGTCGGTTGCCCTATGGTGTTATGTGGCTAACCGGTCGTCTTTTGGTTTAAGCCATCTTATGGCTCCTTTTTCTTCCGCTGATACTTTATACTTGTCATTTGGCCGGTCGGCTGTTCTGTAATAACTTACTATTTATGTATGTCTTTTGCTAGACTTGTTATATTGATGTGTGGAATTGATGCTTACTTTTGAAAAGATGTATGTACGCTGCATTTTCTGGGAAGCACATGTCCATCGAGGCACGGGTTATTTGGTTTGTGATACTAGAGCCAGTAGAAGGTTAAGTATTACAAGCTTAATAAACCGGGGTCTCACATGGCAAGCCTGAAGGAACACTTACTCCTGAACAGGAGCAAGCGTTCGAGGCTGCTGATAACCTTTTTAAAGTTACCGTGATTAGCGTTCTTGGTGAGAAGTTAGTTGATGCATACATAGTGATCAAAACTGGGAAAGAGATGTGGGATGCACTCGAGGCCATGTTTAGGGTTTCGGATGAAGGCAGTGAATTGTATCTCATGGAGCAATACCATGACTATAGAATGGTTGACAGCCATTCTGTAGTTGAGCAGGCTCATGAGATACAATCCATGGCCAAAGTACTCGAGCACTTCAAATGTGTGTTACCGGACAAGTTTGTCGCGAGAGGTATTATTGCCAAGCTTCCTCCTTCTTAGAGGAATTTTGCTACTTCCCTGAAACACAGGAGACAAGAGTTTTCTGTTGAAAATCTCATCGGGTCTCTTGATGTTGAAGAGAAGGCGAGGGCAAAAGATACACACATTAGAGGTAATAAGGGACATTCTAATGCCAATGTGGTGCAGAAGAAGAATGGGCAAGCTCAAAAGTTCAAAGGCAAGAACAAGACCGCACAAACAACTAGATTCAAGAAGAAGAAGAAGAACACAAAGGATAGCCTTTGCTTTGTGTGTGGCGAACCTAGTCATTGGGCCAAGGATTGCAGCCAACGCAAGGGTGGGAAGAATCAGCAAGGGCAGAATTCTAAGTCTGCTAATGTTGTTGTTGGTACTCTTTGAGGCGGGAACATGAGGGTATGGTAATTTACCTCTTGTTCTTTCCGTATGTCAATCTCTTGATTGGTGGATGAACAGTGCTAATATGCATGTGTGTGCTGATATTTCATTGTTCTCTTCTTACCAGGTCACTCGGGATTCAGCCGTCCTAATGGGGAACGGGTCACATGCCACTGTTCATGGTGTTGGCACGGTCGATCTGAAGTTTACTTCAGGGAAGATTGTGCAACTGAAGAACGTGCATCATGTGCCATCTATCAATAAGAATCTCGTGAGAGGATCTCTTCTGTGTATTTGAGTCCAATAAATTTGTAATGTCCAAGTGTGGACAATTTGTTGGTAAAGGCTATGTGTGCGGAGGCTTATTCCGCCTATCTCTTTCAGATTTGTGTAATAATATTGTGAACCATGTTTTTAGTGGTAATGAGGCTACTATTTGGCATTCACGACTTTGTCACATAAATTTTGGTTGCATGACGCGGTTAGCCAGTTTAGAGTTAATCCCGAAATTCACCCTTGCCAAAGGCTCTAAGTGTCAAGTTTGTGTTCAATAAAAGTAGCCTCGTAAGCCTCACAAGGCCGCGGAGGTAGGTAACTTGGCGCCATTAGAACTCATACATTCAGATCTGTGTGAGATAAATGGTGTGTTGACAAAAGGTGGTAATAGATATTTCATGACTTTAATTGATGACTCCACTAGGTTTTGCTATGTGTATCTTTTGAAAACTAAAGATGAAGCTTTTCACTACTTTAAAAATCTATAAGGCAGAAGCTGAGAATCAACTTGAAAAGAAAATCAAAAGGGTTAGGTTTGATCGTGGCGGCGAGTACTTTTCTAATGAGTTCAATTTATTCTGTGAGGAACATGGTATAATCCATGAGATGATGCCTCCCTATTCACCCAAGTCAAACAGGGTTGCTGAAAGAAAGAACCGCACTCTAACTGATTTGGTTAACGCCATGTTAGAAACAGCGGGTCTTTCCAAAGCATGGTGGGGGAGGCTATATTGACTTCATGTCATGTCCTAAACAGGGTTCCCACAAAGAATAAAGAGATAACCCCATATGAACAATGGGAGAAGAAAAGACTATCACTTTCATACTTGCGCACTTGGGGTTGTTTGGCGAAAGTCAATGTGCCAATTTCCAAAAACGTAAGCTTGGACCAAAAACTGTGGATTGCGTCTTTCTAGGCTAGGCTCACCATAGCGTTGGATATAGATTTCTAGTGGTGAAATCTGGAGTACCTGACGTGCATGTCGGTACAATTATGGAGTCCAGAGATGCTACATTTTTTGAGGATATTTTTCTGATGAAAGATATGCCTAGTTTATCGAGTCAGGAGCCTGATATAACTTCTGAACCTACCATTCCAATAGAATATTTTGAGCAAACCCCTGAGCAAATTCCTAAGGAGGAAGAGTAAAAGACAAAGGACTACAAAGTCTTTTGGTCCTGATTTCATTGTGTACCTTGCGGATGATACTCCAAGTACCATTTCTGAAGAATATGCTTCTCCAAATGCGGAATACTGGAAGGAAGCAGTCCGGAGTGAAATGGATTCCATTATCTCTAATGGAACTTGGGAGATCACTGAGCGTCCTTATGGTTGTAAACCTGTAGGATGTAAGTGGGTGTTCAAAAAGAAGCTTATGCCTGATGGTACTATCGAGAAGTACAAGGCACGGCTTGTGACCAAGGGTTATACCCAAAAGGAAGGCGAAGATTTATTTGATACTTATTCACCTGTGGCTAGATTGACCACTATTCAAGTACTACTATCTCTGTTGCCTCACATGGTCTTCTCGTTCATCGGATGGGCGTTAAGGCGACTTTCCTAAATGAAGAGTTGGACGAGGAAATTTACATGGAACAGCCAGATGGATTTGTAGTAGATGGTCAAGAAGGAAAGGTGTGCAAGTTGTTGAAATCTTTATATGATCTTAAACAAGCACCTAAGCAGTGGCATAAAAAGTTCAACAAAACTTTAACATCTGCAGGCTTTATTGTGAATGAAGCTGACAGATGTGTGTATTATCGCCCTAGTGGGGGCGAGGGAGTTATTCTATGTTTGTATGTTGATGACATACTGATCTTTGGCACCAACCTTAATGTGATTAAGGAGGTCAAGGATTTCTTGTCTCAGAATTTTGAGATGAAAGATCTGGGAGTAGCTGATGTTATCTTGAATATCAAGTTGTTGAGAGGTGATGATAGTGGGATTACATTATTGCAATCCCATTATGTGAAAAAGGTTTTGTGTAACACCCCAGCCCCACACGAGCCTGGAATGCTACTAAACTAACACTATAACATTTTAACATTGATACAATTCTCTAAAAACAGATAGAACCTCCTTTGTTTAGTTACTAAACCGAAGGTCCCAACATTTAAATATAATATAGTTAAATAATCCAACATCCAGCATAATCAAGAGATAACCAAAACTATGCTAATCATCACTATATCATCCATAGCATGCTAAACAACTAAAGCATAAACAAAAGGACATCCATAATCCTCTAATCAACTCTGTTACAAACCATTCCAAGCATAGGGAGTAATCATAAGGAATTTTTTAAGCAAATTACTCAACTACTAAATTATCATTCTATCAGTCCAAATGTGAGTAGTTCGTGCTATTGTGCAACCACTTTTAATCCCTCCCATGCATGTCGTTCTTGGAAAGGGGTACCTAAAAACACAACAACAGCAAGAGTGAGTCCAAAGACTCAGCAAGTACAATAAATAGCAACAATAACATAAACAACTGTAATCATCAACCTCCATATATAATCTCAATTTATAAACATGTCATATGCTCATGCTATGCAAGATGCTCAAGTGCACTTTCTCTTTCTCTTTAACTTTTGCATTTTACCGGTAATGCAAAGTATGCAACCGTCGCTGCATACCCATGCCTGTGCTCGCAAGCGCAGGGACCAATTGCCCAATACTCCGCAAGTAAAGGGGACCTCAAGCCCACACTCCACAAGTGTGGGGACCTCAAGCCCGTCATATACACGACGGGGACCTCAACAAATACTTGGTCACCACGTGACCAAGTCCTCCATATATCGACATGATGCATATGAACAAATCTTAATTCATCATAATCATGCATTCTCAACAACACCACCACTTATGAATAAACTTATTCATTCTTCTATCATTTAAGTTCATCGACGTTCATAATAGTCAAGCATTCATGAATAACACTTATTTCCACAACACTAATACTTATGATCACTGACAACCATGACACTCTAGCATACAAAATATCGCATATACTCACAATACTAGCAAACCAGATCATACACCATAATCATTTTATCAAACAAGTACTTGCAAGTATTGGGTACTTCAAAGTTGTGCATACTTGGTCCTCACAAGACCAGGCCTCAATATGCTATCAATATGCACATGCCCCAATACTATTCATCATCAAAGTACCAAAAGCAATAATGACATTCATGAATAAGGCATAGCCATACTTTGAACATTCACCATTCTTACTATGCACACTTGTTCACAGCCATACGACACTAACATGCATCAACACGCATTCATGTCCAAGCAAATCACAACCAAGGTACAAACGATGCACTTGCCTCAACCGCATGGAGCGAAGGGCGCGAAGAGGGTGCCGCCTCCGAACCAGTCCCCACCTACAATTCATTTGGAGAATGCTAAGACAACAGTAATGGACCAACCAAACCATAAGAGTAAACAGGAACTCGCAATAGTTCCTTTAGCGCGAACCCAACCCCAATTTCTAAATGTTGCTATGTCCCCTCTGTGGACAGTCATGTTCTAAAATTCGTATCTTTTAGAACAGGAGTCCAAATGAGGTGTTCTTAGACTTCATTGAAAGGTTATCAAATTCCCCAACTAAACCTAGTTGGTGAGCCCTCCTTATTCGGCCATCTATTACCCCTAACATGCCAAATAACAGAACATCGTTTTCACGTTAGGTTCTCTGGACAGCAACTTCAAACCATCATAACTTTCATAATACTGATCCAAATTTCACGTTCCTTAGCTTCCCTGAAAGCTACGACAATTATCTACACTTTTCATTATAGTGAGACCTCCCAGAAACTCATCTAGATATCAGTTTAGGTCCGATTACTAAAATCTGTCAGAATCACAGCAGATTTGCAGAACAGCAGCGCTACGAAATTCATAACTTTTGATCCGCTCATCCAAACGATATGATCTTGTACTCTACGAAAAGGTATCGACGTTGTCTACAACTTTCTAGGAGGCGTCCAGGACAGATTCTTCTTTTAACGTCATCAAAACCATCGACCAATCCTGTCTGCCCTAAACAGATCTAATACCGACATTGCCTAATTATCCAATTGCACAACTAATCGGAGGAGAATTGGGGTTACCCTTGAAGAACCTGCTGTTAAACGCGATGAGCACCACCCCAGGCCACAATCTCTCACTTCCCCTTTCCTCTTCTTCTTCTCCCTCTTCTTATTGGCCGATCTATCTCCCGGGTGATCCTCCTGCTTCCTCCTCGACACCGGCAGCGAGGAACACCTTCTCGGCCAGCAGCAAAGGGCTTCGATGGAGGAAGAGGTGCTGCTGGACATGGGGAGGCGCAGGGGGAAAGAGGGGGGGTGGGGCGGCTAAGGGGAGAGGAGGTGCGGCCAAGAGGGGGAGAGGAGGGGCGGCTAGGGTTTTGGGTGTGGGGCGCCTTCCCCCCCTTAATTGGCCGGCCACTACATGGCCTAATGGGCCAAGGCCCAGGCCCAAGTTGCCCTAATAATGCTGCAAACCCCTTCGTTACCTATTTAGTTAAGTATTTTCTATTTGATCCTTCTCCTGGATCAATATCTAAATAGTCTTTTTCTTCGAATATTTGGCTTTCTCTCAAATTCTACTCTGGAGTATTACATTCTACCCCCCTTAAACAGAATTCGACCCCGAATTCTAACCACGCTTAGTGTCAAAGAATAATCGCAGCTGAAACTTGCTAACGTTACCACCCACCTGCTGTGAACAATTCCGTACCCTGCTCGCGCATGCAAAACTCCATTTCAGTTGTCACTTCCCCCTCGGACTTATATGATCCCACCACCTTGACAGATACCAACGTCTTTCACCTCAATACTAGTCTCGACCCTTACAGGTACACTCAACACACGAACTCAAGGGTAAGATCTTACTTGTTGACCAACAGCTCTAACAAAATCTGAAGCTCTGGTCCTCTCATGTACTCACTTAGCACCAGAATAAACAAGACATTGCGCACTCCACGTAAGTACTCGAGACGGTCCTAGCGATACGCCAATCTATAAATTCTCGTGTCTAAGGAACCCATCCAACACACCTTTAGTTACACTTCCTTTTGGTACCCGAGTACACAACCCTTCCTCAAACATTCTTTTTAGAATTCAACTTTCTCTTAACCATGAGATTCAAAATCATCGCATAACACACTAATCCATTTCTTTTAGTTTGGCAACCTCAAATCTATGCTCAAACTGAATACAAAATCCACACTATGCTAGCATAAAAATGTTAAGCCAAAAATTTAGTCTCCAAGACCTCTACAACAAACTTCTCATATATCAGATAGGGAAATCCTTTGATTAGATCCCTAAATTTCCACAATTCCAACGTACTCATTCATTAACATCATCATGAATCACCCACACAACCTCGCAATATTACCCAATTGCGTTACTCTATAAAATTGATCAAGATTTCCATACTTTCGATAATTCCCAACATTTCAACATGAACTAAGGTTTTAGGATTACACTTTACCATAGGTTCTACTTTGTCATAACACTAATCAGTTTTACTTCAATGACAATCATTCCATTTGAATCAAATTTTCTCCAAGAGTTATAGGTCAAAAACAATTCATCTTCTACTACTCCAATAGCTTGGTACCAAAATCTCACCACTACATTTACTTGACCACCACCAAACAGTTGCCAGACTACGCTTTAATAATACTTTGCAACACAAATCCGATGATCCTTTCTCAAAAGGAAGAGACGAACAAGGACAAGTTCGGTGTAACAGCCCCAAATTAGGGATTGTATTTTAAATGTATAAAAATATTAAAATTTAAAAACTTTTGGTTGTATCCCTTGGTCATGCTCATGGTTTCCAAAACCTTGTGCACAATTTTAAAATTTTGAAGATTGTATTAAAGTTTGTGTTGAAATTTCAAACTTTTAAACTTAAAATTAATTTCTATTTGAAATCCAGAAAAATGTGTGAATAAAAGTTTCCAAAAATAATTTATTCAAATACTAGATTATTTATCTTGAATTATCATTATTTTTACCAAATTTTTAGGAGTCATTTTACCTTCACCAAAATTCAAATGAAATCCCAAATGCAGATTTGAAAACAATTAAATTCTGACAAAATTTAATATAGAAAATGTATGAAATTATTTTTCCTAAGTCCCTTGTGAACCTCAGATTGCCCACAAAAATTTTCATAATTTTTCAAATTTTATTTCTAGTTCAAACGGCTAGGTCAAACTTGTATTTGTTTGGTCAACACTAAAACACAAATTCAAACCTAGCGAAACCTTTGTTCCTCGGTGCGGACCGAGTCCGATGGAACCGCGCCACCGGGCTTGACCGAACCCGATCGCACCGAGTCTCTCTCCTCTCACTTACGGTGGGCCCGCTTGCGAGCCTCCTCTTCCACGTCTTCCCACGCGCCCGCGCGAGCGCACCGCTCGCCGTCCGTCGCCGCTGCATGCGTGCCACGCCCACCCACCGCCACTTTGCTTCCTCCGCCCGCTACCTTCAAAAGGCATCATCAAGCCACCGAAGTCCCCGCTAGCCAACTCCTCTTCCCCTTCGGTTTCCGAGTGAAACAAAGGAGAAGGTGTCGCCGCTCCGTCTTCCTCGCGCCGGCGGCGCTCACCGCTCCTCCGCCATCGACCCGTCACGGCTCGCCCTCCACCTCAAGGAGCAACCATCCTCGTCAATTTGGGTCTTGAGCCACGGGCACCTCGCGCGCCCTTCTTCCCGTTCGAGCCCATCATCGCCATCGTCGCTCGCGCCCCCTTCAATTCCTTGGCGGGAGCACCGCCCGGCTCCCTCATCCGTCGCCAACCTCCGAGCTGAGCTCCCCTTCACCCGAGCGACCCCGCCACGATGAACCCGCCGCGCCGCCGCGAGCTTGTGTCGCCGGGCCACCTCGACTCCTCCCCACCACCATCAACCGCGCCGGTGAGTTCCTACCACTCCCCTCATGCTTATGCTCTCCCTAGTTTCCTTTCTCCCTCACCCGAGTGTCGGCGCGCTTCTCCCTCCCCAGCTCCGGCCGCCGCATGCTGCTGCTCGGCCGCCACCGGCCTCCTCAAGCCGTAAAGCCACCATCCGCTGGGATCGCCTCAACACCCCGGTCCCGTTTTTGTCATCCGCAGTCGCCGCCATCGCTTCCACCGCCGACGACGACCACCGCACCAAACCGACCCGAACCTCCCCTGTGCTGCGTCCCTGAACTCCCTGTGTTTATTTCTCTTCCACTGTTAGAGGTTCAGAAATGCTAATTGATCTTGTAATTGATGATTGGAACCACTGGTAAAACAACCATATGATGCTAACAAACTTTGTAGCTGTTATTTAAGTCACTCAAGTGAGATAACAAATCTGAAGTTTTTAGGTAGTAGTACTTCATCTCAACAATACTTTGTTTTGTCTGTTGAAAGACTGCAGGTATTCAGATCTGACAATAGGCTAATAACTTTCCATTACAAGTACTTAGGAAGTTAGTGATTCATTTAGCTCTCAGTATTTGTAAGTAGCTCTGTGTATATGATTGGCTTTTGGCGATTAACTAGGTAATTAGAAGGACAATTAAGTTGTTAATGATTAACTGACAGTGGAGTCCACCTATGAAGATTAGGGTTGTTTAGTAGTTGAATGACAGCAGATTCCTTGATTGGGATAGTAGTGATTAATGTAGGTTTTTAGCCAAGCCTTAGCCATGATCCTACTCCCTCTGTAGCCCTCTGTGCGTGTATGATTACTTGTAGTTGGCTGGCAGTGAACCTCCTTTTTGGTTTGGTGGTTAGTTGGTGAGGATTAGTAGAAGTGTTGAGTTTAGTTAGCCAGATAGTGCAATATCAGTAGGGTCATCTCAATAAGTTTTTTTTTGGTAGTTTTCAAGGCATGGTTAAGTTGGTATCAGTGAGCAATAAGCTCACTGGATTAGTTTAGTATATGCCTGACTTTTGGAGCCACCTAGATTAGTTAGCTATTTTAGGACATGTCGGTAGGTTAAATAGTTAGTTAACCTCAGTGTGTGAGTGTGCCTTTAGCAAGACGCAACTACAGATAATAGGTGTGCACACAATCACCATCTTAGTCTGTCGAAAAAAGAGAATATATAAGAGGATTGATTTTTGACTGTATGATTATCGTGGAAATAAGTGAGTTTGGAAAGATCAGTAATAAGAAATCCTGTATAATTTAAATAATCTCCGAATCTGCTAATTTGTTGTTCCTGAATTCATGATCTATCTTCTGTGTTGTTATTTAAGTTTTTGGATACTTTTGGCATTCTGGTGTTTATTTGCTGTTTTTCGCTTTGGCAGTTTTTATCGTTAGATGACGTTGATATCGAGAGTGATCCTCTGCAGCAAGTCGAATATCTCAATCAAAGCAAAGGCAAGCAGGTTGATCATATCCAGTTCATTCCCATCATTTTCAAGTCTAATATTTTGTTTAACTTGTATGTATGCATGCTTTTGTGTCAAAATAATTTTGTCGATTAGAGGTAGTTAATCCTATTGCACTGTTGCCCTGAAATTGTTCACCCCTGCCACTACCTTAGGAATATTATTCTCACAAGTGAATTAGAGCCCGGTGAATGATTTAGGGCCTTTTATTTGTATTTACGCTATGATGCTTAGCCATGCTTAGTTACCGGTAGAATTGGGCGGTTATCGACTTAGTCGGTAACCTTGATCACACAAAATTATTATAACTTTATATTTTAGCATTTTTGCTATGTTATCTGTGAAAACTAAAAATGAAAACAAAATGATTTGGACTTGGGCACAATGGTAAGATTGGTGTGCTTTTGGGTGTGACTGGAATGGTGCCCGAGTCAACAAGGACCGAACATCTTGTTACACTAAACCAAGCATTTTAGCGTGCTAACCACACTAGAGTATATGGGACCTCTCTTGACTTAGTACTTTGGCGTGTATTGGCTCCGGTCGCGAGAAGGTCGCGGGAGGATGGTGTTGGGAGCATGGTAGTTGTCCAAAAGCTTTATCTCGAGTGGGTAGTTGTCTTTTCGGCTTTACCATGTAAGCGTATGGATTTCTATCCATACGAGCGGCTCGTAGTTAATACACAATATTGGAAAACGTCTTGTTAGACTTAGCCGTGCCTGCATACCAAAGGAAGTATGCTAACCGTGGCTGGTGGAAAGGCGGTCTAAAGTGTGGGTACATTGGTACACCCCTGCAGGGCTAAAACTATTCGAATAGCCTCGTCCTAGGTTATGGACACGCTTGGCAAGGTCTTCCAAGAGTTAGACTACAACCTTTTAATTAAAACTTGATGGGTTGGTATGAATGGATGTTCATACTATTGTTGTGGTGACCATTGGGATGGTCACTTCAGGTGTCTTCTTGTTGTTATTATTCTTTGTATCATTGTTATTTACGCAAATAAAAATTGAATTGCTAAACGCCTTCAAAACTATTACATTATTGCAAAAGAAAACTTGCTTTCTGCTAAAAGTAAGTCGAGCCCCTCCACTTAAATAAAGCTTGCATGTAGTTAAATTATAGTTACATTACCCTTACACGTCGGTCTTGCGAGTACAAAAACAATTTTTGTACTCGGATGCTTGCTTAATGTTTTTGTTGCGAGGAAGAAGGTGAGCCCCAAGGGTTTCCCTTTTGTGAGATGTCTTTGGGTTTGACGACTAGTTTGGCGGCCGGTTGGTTGCCTTGTGGGTAAAGGCACACTAATTGGCTCTTTTATTTATCGCCATCTTATGGCTTTTGCTTCCGCTGTGTAGTTTGTTCTTTATCTTGTAAGTTCAATCTGTTGTATATTTGTAGTTTTGATTTTGTAACCTCTCGTGTATGGAATTGATGCTTGATTTTGTAACGGGGTGTGTATACTGCATTTCTGGGAAGTATACATATCCTGAGGCTTGGTTTATTTGAATTGTAATGCTAGGGTCAATGGAAGGCTAAGCATTACAAGTCGAATAAACTGGGGTCCTCACAAAGTTGGTATCAGAGCTGTGCTGACCGTAGAAATCCCTAGCTTGGTCGTCATTAGGATATTTTGAAAAACTTATGTTCAAAATGTCAAATGGGTTATGAAAACTTAAGTAAGTCTCAGATTTTTCTCCTTACCTATCTTAGCTTAGTCATCTTGCCTTATTCTTGTTGAGTTTTCAAAAAAGTTGTTCCCCTCTCTTCTCCTTTCAAAGTTAGTTGGTTATCGGTTAAATTCGGTTTGAGGAATAATGAGATTTGAAAATATGAAGTGTTGATTGTTATTTAGTGAAGATTTGAAGCACTCGGAGTTGAAGCACTCATCTCGGAGCTCGGATACAAGATCTGGACAGCAAAGCACAAGTTTCGGACTGCGAGCACTTAGTTCGTCGTTAGGGATAAAAATGAGATGTTAAATCAACTAAAACTCATGGGGTTAAAAGGGTAAGATGTGATATTAGATAGCTAGTGCCCAATGCACCCTTATATGGTTTTTGCCATGCCTTTTAGATGCGTTAGAACTTGAGTTGTGTTCTAAAATTTTATCATCCTAAACGATTGCTCGTTCATTCAATACGAGTTAGTCGTACCGGGAAGCAAATCGTTTGCTTTGTGGTTTTGCATTGGTCTTATGCTTTTATACAAATATTTGGAGTTCATTTCTTGCTTGTTACGTGTTTGCAACCGGGTTAGGGTGATGTCTATTTCCCCTAGACGATGCCTTATTGCGATATTAGAATTAAAATTAGGGTTTATTCGTAGAATATATCTACACCCTAATGGTATTACTTAGGATATAGACGCTAGATTTTATAACCACTTGCTCTCCTTGTTCCAACTAGTTGCACATCGTCTACGGACGGCATGTACAGCAACTATGTCGGAACCTTTTGGAGTAGTTAGTACATGTTAGAATTAAATTGCATACCCATTGTCATTCCCTCACCTTATGCCCATTCTTTCCTCAACTTATCTTTCATGTACCGAAATTGTAACACCCCAGCTCCACAAGAGCCAAGAATGCTACTACAGTATCCTTACACAAAACTAAACTAAGATAATTTACTAAATTTCGACAGAATTTCCTTTGTATTTCTACATCACATGGGTTTCAACAGTTAAAAGGGAGTTATAACGAAGTACTGCAATATTCAAGATAAACTATAAATACTCAAGATCTTACTAATCGACTGAACAAATCCTCAAACTTCCAACTAGACTACTCTTCATTATTACAAATAATCCGATACGGTAACATAAACAAGTCAAATCTTTGATCAGTTGCTTATTTAATAAGGCATGATCCGAGAATTTAGGTTCATGACAGTGTGCGTGCAAAGCATAACGCTACTCCCTCCCATGCATCTTGCGCTTGATCGGGTACCTAAAAACAACAAGAAAGCAAGAGTGAGTCCACAGACTCAGCAAGTACATAAATAAAAGACGCATAATTCAATCCAGAACATCAACATCCATATATAGGAGATCAACAATAACACAACTCACATGCAAATGCAATGCTCAGGGTTCCTTTATCTTTAACTTTCTTTGTGCATTACACCGGTAATGCAAAGTATGCAACCGTCGCCGCATACCCATGCTTGTGCTTGCGCGCACGCACGAGGACCAATTGCCCAATACTCCGCAAGTATTGGGACCTCATTCCACACTCCACGAGTGTGGGGATCTCAAGCCCGTCACATTCATGACGGGGACCTCATAGATGTGCATGCTTGGTCATCACAAGACCAGGCCTCAACATGATATAAAAATGCATATGCACCATCTCTTTTCAACATCAAGCACCAATGGCGGTAACAACATTCATGAATAAAGGCAATAACGACATTCATGAATTAAGGCGATAACAACATTCATGAATAAAGGCAATAACAACATTCATGAATAAAGCATATCCATACTTTGAACATTCACCACTCTGATTATGCACACTTATCAATAGCCATACGACATTAACAAGCATCAAACCCGCATTCATGTCCAAGCAATCACAAACAAGGATCAAACGATGCACTTGCCTCAACCGTGCGGGAACGAAGGACGCGAAGAGGGTGCGCCTCCGGAACAAGTCCCCCACCTAAATATTCAATTAAGAAATGCTAAGACAGCAATAGAGGACCACTCAAACCATAAAAGTAAACACGGACTCACAAAAGTTCCTTTAACGCGAACCCAGCCCCAATTTCTAGATGTCGCTTTGTCCCCTCTGTGGACAGTCATGTTCTAAAATTCATATCTTTTCGTATAGGGATCCAAATTAGGTGTTCTTGGACTTCATTGAAAGGTTATCAAATTCCCCAACTAAACCTATTTGGTGAGCCTTCCTGTTTCGGCCATCTACTACCCCTAACATGCGAAATAACAGAACATCGTTTTCACGTCAGGTTCTCTGGACAGTACACTAAATTGATCATAACTTTCAGCTAGTTTGTCCAAATTTCACGTTCTTGTGCTTCCCTGAAAGCTACGAAAATTATATACAACTTTTGTTATACTGAGATCCTCTAATTCCCCATTTAACTTATCGCACAAGTCAGATTACTAAAACCTGTCAAAACACTGACTGATTCGCAGGACAGTCGCACTAATAAATTCATAACTTTTGCTACAGAGGTCCAAATAATATGATCTAGCACTTCATCGAAAGCTATTGACGTCCTCTACAACTCTCTAGGAGAAGCCCAAGACTGAATCCGCACTTAACTATATCAAAACGTCTGTCTAATGCGATCTGTCCTGAGGAGACAGAAATACCGACATTGCTACAACAATCAAAAGATGCATCTACTCGGGGGAATCCGGGGTTACCCTTGTGACGCCGATGACCAGGATGCCGCCCACGAACCTTCACCCTTTCCTCTCCTCTTCCCTTCTTCCTTCTTCCTTCTTCTTCTTTTTTTCTTGGCCGCCACCACAATGAAGAGGCATCGGAGGAGAGGGCACCACCATGGAGGAGAGGGATTGCTCTGATACCGTGCTACAATGACGGTGGTGGTACTGTAGCACAGAATTACTGTAGCAAACCTAGGGTTCCCCTCCTCCTTTTGTTGGTGGTTGATTTTCTCATGGGCCACTATGGCTAATTTCCCCCTTATGGCGGCCACCACCTCCACCTTTGGGCCAAATACCAATGGGCACGAGGCCTCGGCCGAGTTGTCCAAATTTCATTTGTAATCCCCTCTTTAACTGCTTAAATAACTATTTTCTATTTGATCCTTCCCTCAATTCGATTTCTAAATAGTCCTTCTCTTTAAATAACTTAATTCTCTCTCGATAATCCTTTCAAATACTTTTGGGGTATTACAGAAATATTTAAGGGGGGTAGAAGATACCTCAAAACACTTGTTAGGCATCTTGATTCTTATACTTTGATCATGCATATAGTTTCTAAATTAACTTAAGCATGTCATGTTACTCAAGTTACATAAAACAAGAAGCATGTAAGCATGCATGTAAGCATTTGCACTCTCATTAACCAAAATTTAAAATCTGCCTTAGGACTAATTTGCACACGTGCATCCCCTCGTGCATTCATCCTGTGCATTTCCGGTCCCAGCCAAGCAAATAGAACCAGATAAGTGAGGCTAAGCGAGACCACCTTAAACCTTGCTTGCCTTCTCTTTTCTGCACTGAATCCTGGTGTTGATACTAGGTTACCATCTAACTAGTCCTTCTGTTCTATCGATCGATGCCCCTTTTCAGTCGACTGAGTGGAGCCGAGTCTTTCATATTACCAGAAGACGGCGTGAAGCATGATGTCAAATTATCTACAAATCAAGAAAGGAAAGGTTAAACAAAGCAATGGAAAGGAAAATATGGCAGCAACGTCAGGATACTGCGTCATGCTCTTCCAGCACTATCTTTGAAGGAAATCAAGACAACAGATGGTGCATTTCGTTTAGAGTTGAAAAGAACCACTGAGGAAACACTTATCAGAAGGACATTAGAAATTCTTCAACAAAGCTTCCCCACTTTAGCACCTAAAACTTCCGAAAAACCTCTCCGGATTCGAAGTTGAGTTCGGCTCGCGTCGAAATCCGAAAAGTGACCCCGTGATCAGACCCACCTAGGTTGCCACCGCCTTTCGTTCCGACTTCCGAACTACCGGAATCTCGGGACGAGATTCTGTTTAAGGGGGGTAGATTTGTAACAGCCCCAAATTAGGGATTGTATTTTAAATGTATAAAAATATTAAAATTTAAAAACTTTTGGTTGTATCCCTTGGTCATGCTCATGGTTTCCAAAACCTTGTGCACAATTTTAAAATTTTGAAGATTGTATTAAAGTTTGTGTTGAAATTTCAAACTTTTAAACTTAAAATTCATTTCTATTTGAAATCCAGAAAAATGTGTGAATAAAAGTTTCCAAAAATAATTTATTCAAATACTAGATTATTTATCTTGAATTATCATTATTTTTACCAAATTTTTACGAGTCATTTTACCTTCACCAAAATTCAAATGAAATCCCAAATGCAGATTTGAAAACAATTAAATTCTGAAAAAATTTAATATAGAAAATGTATGAAATTATTTTTCCTAAGTCCCTTGTGAACCTCAGATTGCCCACAAAAATTTTCATAATTTTTCAAATTTTATTTCTAGTTCAAACGGCTAGGTCAAACTTGTATTTGTTTCGGTCAACACTAAAACACAAATTCAAACCTAGCCGAGCACTGTTCCTCCGGTCTGGACCCGAGTCCACTGGAACCGCGCCACCGGGCTTGACCGAACCCGATCGCACCGAGTCTCTCTCCCACTCTCACTTACCGGTGGGCCCCGCTTGCCAGGCCTCCTCTTCCACGTCTTCCCCACGCGCCTCCCGCCCGAGCGCACCGCTCGCCGTCCCGTCGCCGCCTGCATGCGTGCCACGCCCACCCGCCGGCCACTTTGCTTCCTCCGCCCGCTACCTTCAAAAAGGCATCATCAAGCCACTGAAGTCCCCTGCTAGCCAACTCCTCTTCCCCCTTCAGTTTCACCGAGTGAAACAAAGGAGAGGCGTCGCCGGCTCCGTCTTCCTCGCGCCCGGCAGCCGCTCACCGCTCCAGCCGCCACTGACCCCGTCACGGCTCTCCCTCCACCTCAAGGAGCAACCATCCCTCGTCAATTTGGGTCTTGAGCCACGGAGCACCTCGCGCCGCCCTTCTTCCTCGAGCCCATCGTCGCTCCGGCGCCTCCCCCTTCAATTCCTTCGAGCAGGAGCACCGCCCCGGCTCCCTCATCCATCGCCAACCTCCGAGCTGAGCTCCCCTTCACCCGAGCGACCCCGCCACGATGAACCCGCCGCGCCGACGCGAGCTTGTGTCGCCGGGCCACCTCGACTCCTCCCACCACCATCAACCGCGCGGTGAGTTCCTACCACTCCTCATGCTTATGCTCTCCTAGTTTCCTTTCTCCCTCACCCGAGTGTCGCGCGCTTCTCCTCCCGGCCCGGCCGCGCATGTTCTTTGCTCGCCGCCACCGGCCTCCTCAAGCCGTAAAGCCACCATCCGCTGGGATCGCCTCAACACCCCGGTCCCGTTTTTGTCATCCGCAGTCGCCGCCATCGCTTCCACCGCCGACGACGACCACCGCACCAAACCGACCCGAACCTCCCCTGTGCTGCGTCCCTGAACTCCCTGTGTTTATTTCTCTTCCACTGTTAGAGGTTCAGAAATGCTAATTGATCTTGTAATTGATGATTGGAACCACTGGTAAAACAACCATATGATGCTAACAAACTTTGTAGCTGTTATTTAAGTCACTCAAGTGAGATAACAAATCTGAAGTTTTTAGGTAGTAGTACTTCATCTCAACAATACTTTGTTTTGTCTGTTGAAAGACTGCATGTATTCAGATCTGACAATAGGCTAATAACTTTCCATTACAAGTACTTAGGAAGTTAGTGATTCCTTTAGCTCTCAGTATTTGTAAGTAGCTCTGTGTATATGATTGGCTTTTGGCGATTAACTAGGTAATTAGAAGGACAGTTAAGTTGTTAATGATTAACTGACAGTGGAGTCCACCTATGAAGATTAGGGTTGTTTAGTAGTTGAATGACAGCAGATTCCTTTGTAATACCCAGATCGTTGGTTCGGCGTAGGTTTTAATTTTTATAAGTGGTGACGCTGAGTCGCCGGTTAATCAATTTATCGCGGGAAAGAAAGAAAGAAAGATTATTAAATTTGTGAGTCAGCTTTAGGTTGAATTAAACAATTAAATAGCTGTTAATTAAGTAAAAAAAACAGTAAGGGAGAGTGGGCTTACCACCTTGGGCCAAGGGGGGGCCCAAGAGGTGGCCACACCCCTTTTTCTTGCCCTAGCCACCCCCTTACCCCTTGGCCGACCCCCCCTCCTCCTGTTTTTCCCCCCAAGCCGCCACACCTCCTCCTTGCGCCTCCCCTCAACCCAGGTTGCTGCTCCTTGCGCCTCTCCCCTTTGCCAAGTTGCTGCCCCTTTTGCGCAAGAAGGAAAAGAGAAGAAGGAGAAGAAGGAGAGGAAGGAGAAGAAGGAGGGAAAGGAGAAGAAGAACTCGCGTGGGGATTGGTTCAGCAAGCTAGCGGTTCTACAAGGGTAACGAGATGCCTTCCCCGCTGTTTGATCCATAGTAGATCGAAACCGATTAGAATTGTTGGTTAATTGTTGGGCTGCAGAAGATTCAATTCTGTCCAGTATCTTGCGTGGGTGTTTTCGTGTATTTAGAGGCTGAATTTTAAGATTCCATCTCCTAGAGTTATGTGGGTTATGTCGTTATCTTTCAGTAGCCGCGAAGATCACTCGATTCGAGGTCTGAGTCAAAAGTTATGGTCGATTTAGTATCTGCTGCCAGAAATCTGATGAGAATAAACTGTCTGGATATTTCCTAAAATATGATAGGAAATTGGAAGAATCTGAAAGTTCACCCAACTAGGTTATTGTAGGTAATTCGATAACCTTTTCATATTGATAAAGAACGATCAATTCGGAGTTACCTATTAAAAGTTATGGTCATTTTAGTTTTGCTGTTCGATTGTGTAGGCAGTTTCTGTACTGAAAGTTCAGACAATGGTTAGCCTAATATTTTGGCCGAATTGGTTTTTCGTGCCAACTAGAGTATTGTAGATTAGTCAGTGAAGAATCTACAGAAATTGGGTTTACCTCTTTTTGACTTCCTGTTCATGAGTTATGTCAATTACCGTGCGCTGTCCAGGAGCGGTATATGGCAGAAAGCGTTGTTTTCAGTTTCAGCTTTGTAAACTCGTTTTGAGTCGTCAAGTAAGCGATGTAGAATGCCGATTAGTAGCGCTGAGTATATTATGTCTTAATTGAAATTATTTTACCTGTTTAGGAGGTGAAGCCTCAGGTTTAGGAGTATCATCTTTGCCGGCTAACGCGTCGCATCGTGGAAGGCAAGTAAATGTAGCGGTTGTGCTACGGTTTAACCCGTTTTCTTACTACTTGCACTATGCATGATTGACGTAGTGTTAAATGATATGCCATGGTTACATGTTTTCTAAGTAAGAATGTGGTAGCAAGATATTAATCAATTGCTATGTTTGGATGAGTTTGGGTAGTATTGTGGTAATTCGCGTAATGAGCCAAATGCGGAATATGAGAATAAACTCAAGGTGGACATGTTGATAATTCATTGTGGTTATTTTCATGATGATCATGTGGTGGTCTATGTGATAGAGTTTCATCTAGATCGATTGATTTTGATCTTGGTGAATCGGGTGTGGGTTATGTGGTAATGGTCTTATGACACGTTGGTATTGTGCTTAATGAGACACATGTGGATTATGAGAAAATATTCATGATGAGTACGTTGTTGATCTCCGTGGTTAAATTCTTGTGGTTTATGATTATCATATCATATCATTCATGACATATCATGACATTTGCATTGTGGATGTCGCGCTTATAGCCGCGATGCGTCGTACAACATCGTGCATTGTCCGTGTACGATGCATACCTTTACCTTGTTGGGTAAAGGTGCGATGGAGCATAGCATACATATGCATTACATTGTGGAAAGATCATTTGCATTCTTATGCAAGATATTGAGGTGAATTTATTTTGCAATCAAGCGCAACTTCATAGTTGCAATGTGGAAATTGACTCATGAGAGTCTCTTGTGGAATGAGTAATGTGGTTGTGGTTGTGGAATGGGGTTTATCCCTTGTGGTATGGTAGAGGTTGTGATTGTGGCATGAGATTCTTCTCTCTTGTGGTAATCGTTGATAGCGATTGTGGATGTGAGAAATAGTAAAGTTATGAGGTAAAACATGTTAATACTCTATTGTCATTGGTAGTGGTAGTGGTGAATAATATGAAGCAGTTGATCAAGATTTTGTTGTTAATATTTTACTATCTTTGGTAGTAAATATGGTTGAGGCTATAATTGTGTTCATTATGAGAATTGGATATTGATACTTAATATCTTTGTAGTTTAATTAGCTTGTAAATGAATGTGGATTCACATTATGGATGTGGACATATGGATACTTTAATGATGTTGTATATTTATTTGTAGTCCGATTAGCTGTTAAGCAGTTTGCTTCTTTGAGATTTTTATCTCACCCTTGTTTCCCCCCCCCATACAGGTGTTTGTTGAGCATTCATGGCATGGGTAGAGCGGCACCACAATAATGCACTTGGTTCATCAACTCATGTTGTAATAAAGACGATGAAATTCTAGCCAAATGCTTAACTATTTGTGGATGATTATGTTGTTAAATAAGGATGGACTTGTGAACCATTCTTTGTTTAATCTGCTAGAGGTTGTTTAATTATTGAACTTGTTACCGTCATCTTTATTCCCTTAGTTGTTTATGCTTCGCTTAGTGCTTCTTGTCTAGAGTTCTTTGCCGAATTAATTTTGTCTTGAAATTATTGGCTAGCTGTAGAGTGGTTAAGTAGCATTCCAGGGTAATGTGGATCCTGGGGTGTTACATCCTTGATTGGGATAGTAGTGATTAATGTAGGTTTTTAGCCAAGCCTTAGCCATGATCCTACTCCCTCTGTAGCCCTCGTGCGTGTATGATTACTTGTAGTTGGTGGCGGTGAACCCCTTTTGGTTTGGTGGTTAGTTGGTGAGGATTAGTAGAAGTGTTGAGTTTAGTTAGCCAGATAGTGCAATATCAGTAGGGTCATCTCAATAAGTTTTTTTTTTGGTAGTTTTCAAGGCATGGTTAAGTTGGTATCAGTGAGCAATAAGCTCACTGGATTAGTTTAGTATATGCCTGACTTTTGGAGCCACCTAGATTAGTTAGCTATTTTAGGACATGTCGGTAGGTTAAATAGTTAGTTAACCTCAGTGTGTGAGTGTGCCTTTAGCAAGGCGCAACTACAGATAATAGGTGTGCACACAATCACCATCTTAGTGCATCGAAAAAGAGAATATATAAGAGGATTGATTTTTGTTGTATGATTATCGTGGAAATAAGTGAGTTTGGAAAGATCAGTAATAAGAAATCCTGTATAATTTAAATAATCTCCGAATCTGCTAATTTGTTGTTCCTGAATTCATGATCTATCTTCTGTGTTGTTATTTAAGTTTTTGGATACTTTTGGCATTCTGGTGTTTATTTGCTGTTTTTCGCTTTGGCAGTTTTTATTGTTAGATGACGTTGATATCGAGAGTGATCCTCTGCAGCAAGTCAAATATCTCAATCAAAGCAAAGGCAAGCAGTTTGATCATATCCAGTTCATTCCCATCATTTTCAAGTCTAATATTTTGTTTAACTTGTATGTATGCATGCTTTTGTGTCAAAATAATTTTGTCGATTAGAGGTAGTTAATCCTATTGCACTGTTGCCCTGAAATTGTTCACCCCTGCCACTACCTTAGGAATATTATTCTCACTGGTGAATTAGAGCCCGGTGAATGATTTAGGGCCTTTTATTTGTATTTACGCTATGATGCTTAGCCATGCTTAGTTACCGGTAGAATTGGGCGGTTATCGACTTAGTCGGTAACCTTGATCACACAAAATTATTATAACTTTATATTTTAGCATTTTTGCTATGTTATCTGTGAAAACTAAAAATGAAAACAAAATGATTTGGACTTGGGCACAATGGTAAGATTGGTGTGCTTTTGGGTGTGACTGGAATGGTGCCCGAGTCAACAAGGACCGAACATCTTGTTACACTAAACCAAGCATTTTAGCGTGCTAACCACACTAGAGTATATGGGACCTCTCTTGACTTAGTACTTTGGCGTGTATTGGCTCCGGGTCGCAGGAGGTCGCAGGAGGGATGGTGTTGGGAGCATGGTAGTTGTCCGAAAAAGCTTTATCCTGTGTGGGTAGTTGTCTTTTCGGCTTTACCATGTAAGCGTATGGATTTCTATCCATACGAGCGGCTCGTAGTTAATACACAATATTGGAAAACGTCTTGTTAGACTTAGCCGTGCCTGCATACCAAAGGAAGTATGCTAACCGTGGCTGGTGGAAAGGCGGTCTAAAGTGTGGGTACATTGGTACACCCCTGCAGGGTTAAAAATATTCGAATAGCCTCGTCCTAGGTTATGGACACGCTTGGCAAGGTCTTCCAAGAGTTAGACTACAACCTTTTAATTAAAACTTGATGGGTTGGTATGAATGGATGTTCATACTATTGTTGTGGTGACCATTGGGATGGTCACTTCCAGGTTGTCTTTACTGTTGTTATTATTACTGTATCGCTGTTATTTCTGCAAATAAAAATTGAATTGCTAAAACTGCCTTCAAAACTATTACATTATTGCAAAAGAAAACTTGCTTTCTGCTAAAAGTAAGTCCAGAGCCCCCTCCACTTAAATAAAGCTTGCATGTAGTTAAATTATAGTTCTGTTACCCTTACACATCAGTCTTGCGAGTACAAAAACAATTTTTGTACTCAGATGCTTTGCTTAATGTTTTTGTTGCAGAGGAAGAAGGTGAGCCCCAAGGGTTTCCCTTTTGTGAGATGTGCTGCGGGTTTGACGACTAGTTTGGCGGCCCGGTTGGTTGCCTTGTGGGTAAAGGCACACTAATTGGCTCTTTTATTTATCGCCATCTTATGGCTTTTGCTTCCGCTGTGTAGTTTGTTCTTTATCTTGTAAGTTCAATCTGTTGTATATTTGTAGTTTTGATTTTGTAACCTCTCGTGTATGGAATTGATGCTTGATTTTGTAACGGGGTGTGTATACTGCATTTCTGGGAAGTATACATATCCTGAGGCTTGGTTTATTTGAATTTTAATGCTAGGGTCAATGGAAGGCTAAGCATTACAAGTCGAATAAACTGGGGTCCTCACATTCGGCACACAGGAAAATGTGACTCCACACAGTGAGCACGAGACTAAACGAAATAATCCAATAGCGATGATCTTAGAGAACAAAAGATGAAATCACAGTTGAGGGTACATACACCTCAAAAAAAGATTATCAAATCTCAACCAATGAGAATAAGGCATTGCTATTGAAACTCGAGAACTCTTGCGCGAAAAAAACAGAAAGTTTAAGAACGCTTCAATTAAATTGCAAGTTACAAAACTTGTCACCAATCATCAAATACTCCTACTACGCTCTTTCCTTTAACACAGAAAACAATTCTTTGACTACAACAACACTTTGCCAGCTCAATCAAGATAAGTTCTTAAGACCAAACCACATAAACCACTTAAAAACCAATAAAATCTTTCAACACGTCATTTTTCTCGGAACAGTTTCAACTATCATATGAATCATGAGGTTAATATGTGTGTTTTACGAGGATAACCTGGGTAGCATGCCCTTGTTAAAAGATGGTTTACTTCGATACTGTGGATTGTGCATTAGATATTCTCTTGACTAAGTTGAGTATTGGATCTTGTTAGAAAAAAAAATGAAATAAGTTATTGTGTTTCTCTTGGAAAGGTTGATGATGGGATAGTAAGGTATGTTGGTATAGTAAGGTATGTTGGTTCATGCCAGGAGTGCATTATATGATGTTAGAAAGATTAACAGTATACGGTTGTGAGAGTGATGTCGATTCCTTTAAGAGGAGAATAATTTAGTGCAGAGCTCAACATCCTTAAATTCCAATCATTAACCTATTAGCAAAGCTCAACATCAATTTAGTGCAGACCAATCCAATCTAGCGGCCATCCTAGACATTTAACAATTATTCAGTCATGGAAGAATTTATGGTCATTTCTCTATTTCCATTCCCACTAGCAAATATAGGATCATTAAGCAGCCAAATAATGAAAACTTTCAGATTATTATCCACTAAAACAACAGTCAAATACATCCTTATCTCTCCCTTCCTGCAGAGTTAAATTAATCCATTGAGACCAGGTAATCCAACAGGTTTAGCAACCTAAATAATTTTAATAATCAACCCTCTCATCAAAACATACTATTATCCTACCACTCCACCATTATGTAAACATAGATCCCAATTACATCCCATCAGTTCACCTGTTAGGGATGCTCAACACCATACTTGATCGTAATAATTGCACCTAGCAATTACATATGATCAGTACATATCCATAAAGATAACTCCAAGTTCAATAGCCATTATGACAATAATCTGACATCTTCTGGACTTAACCATCCCAAAAGGTTAGATTAATCCATTGAGACACGTTAATCTAATTTACCAAGAAAGTTTACCAAAAGTATCACTCTTAATCATCGACTCAATTACATCAATGTTCTACACCTCTTATTAACTCTATTGTTTACAACTAGGTATAATCATACTCTTAATCGCAGCTCCTCGAGAACTACTACAAGCACTTTCAAATTAATCACTTTCCTTTCAAGGATCTTTGTTAGGATCGATCATGCACACACTCTGGACCTAATCGATAACCCATATCATATCCATTAATTGCTTTGGTTATAACCTCTCACTTAACCAAGACAACACAACACTAAAAGGTTTAACATCTTCTTTCATAAAAGAGATCCATTAATCTTCATCACTCAAAATACACAAAAGAGATACATTGAGTCAAAGCCTCCACGTACTAAAGGACTTGTAAAAAGAAACTTTCATTAATGAAAAACATCACACGAATGAATGGATCAAATTTTCCAATGAGAAAGACATAACTCCAATTTAAAGGTCAAACTTGACAATCAACTAAGTTCACCAGCCGCAAGAATAACTCATCGGTTGGGAAACAATGATTAGTTTCTGAGAACAAATTAAGCCAATAGAAACATAATCCAAAGCAACCCATCAACCGGGATGAACTAAAAGCCCAAGGAAAAAACTCATCAATCACCACAAGATAAGAGTTGACCAAATCAAATTTCAAAGGAGAGAACAACTCTTCTATATAAACTCACTATCAACGCCTGTACTACGATCTCCAGTGTGGACACTTCGCTAATCCTATACCACGAACGGTGGTGTATCCTGGTATAGCCCAGGACCACAACCACTACCTCCACCTCTCAACATGGGTTACCCCCACACATAATAACCATAGTATTATACTATAGATATATCAGATCATCTCATAACATGAATCAATAATACAACTCAACATAAGCGTAAATGCAATGCTTGACTCATCCCATCCTACTGTGCACCAGTGTGTCAGGTTTATATGTTCATTAACCATTACAAAATTTAAGCAATTTAAGTTGCCTGAGTTGTAATCCAATCACCACGGACCTACTGCCCGCTCTGATACCAACTGTAATACCCCAGCCCCACACGAGCCTGGAATGCTACTAAACTAACACTATAACATTTTAACATTGATACAATTCTCTAAAAACAGATAGAACCTCCTTTGTTTAGTTACTAAACCGAAGGTCCCAACATTTAAATATAATATAGTTAAATAATCCAACATCCAGCATAATCAAGAGATAACCAAAACTATGCTAATCATCACTATATCATCCATAGCATGCT
Source organism: Ampelocalamus luodianensis (assembly GCA_036346255.1). NCBI lineage: Eukaryota > Viridiplantae > Streptophyta > Magnoliopsida > Poales > Poaceae > Ampelocalamus > Ampelocalamus luodianensis. The sequence continues at coordinate 21,392,293 of CM070627.1, read as the reverse complement.
AAACAACTAAAGCATAAACAAAAGGACATCCATAATCCTCTAATCAACTCTGTTACAAACCATTCCAAGCATAGGGAGTAATCATAAGGAATTTTTTAAGCAAATTACTCAACTACTAAATTATCATTCTATCAGTCCAAATGTGAGTAGTTCGTGCTATTGTGCAACCACTTTTAATCCCTCCCATGCATGTCGTTCTTGGAAAGGGGTACCTAAAAACACAACAACAGCAAGAGTGAGTCCAAAGACTCAGCAAGTACAATAAATAGCAACAATAACATAAACAACTGTAATCATCAACCTCCATATATAATCTCAATTTATAAACATGTCATATGCTCATGCTATGCAAGATGCTCAAGTGCACTTTCTCTTTCTCTTTAACTTTTGCATTTTACCGGTGATGCAAAGTATGCAACCGTCGCTGCATACCCATGCCTGTGCTCGCAAGCGCAGGGACCAATTGCCCAATACTCCGCAAGTAAAGGGGACCTCAAGCCCACACTCCACAAGTGTGGGGACCTCAAGCCCGTCATATACACGACGGGGACCTCAACAAATACTTGGTCACCACGTGACCAAGTCCTCCATATATCAGCATGATGCATATGAACAAATCTTAATTCATCATAATCATGCATTCTCAACAACACCACCACTTATGAATAAACTTATTCATTCTTCTATCATTTAAGTTCATCGACATTCATAATAGTCAAGCATTCATGAATAACACTTATTTCCACAACACTAATACATATGATCACTGACAACCATTACACTCTAGCATACAAAATATCGCATATACTCACAATACTAGCAAACCAGATCATACACCATAATCATTTTATCAAACAAGTACTTGCAAGTATTGGGTACTTCAAAGTTGTGCATACTTGGTCCTCACAAGACCAGGCCTCAATATGCTATCAATATGCACATGCCCCAATACTATTCATCATCAAAGTACCAAAAGCAATAACGACATTCATGAATAAGGCATAGCCATACTTTGAACATTCACCATTCTTACTATGCACACTTGTTCACAGCCATACGACACTAACATGCATCAACACGCATTCATGTCCAAGCAAATCACAACCAAGGTACAAACGATGCACTTGCCTCAACCGTGCGGGAACGAAGGACGCGAAGAGGGTGCCGCCTCCGGAACCAGTCCCCCACCTACAATTCATTTGGAGAATGCTAAGACAACAGTAATGGACCAACCAAACCATAAGAGTAAACAGGAACTCGCAATAGTTCCTTTAGCGCGAACCCAACCCCAATTTCTAAATGTTGCTATGTCCCCTCTGTGGACAGTCATGTTCTAAAATTCGTATCTTTTAGAACAGGAGTCCAAATGAGGTGTTCTTAGACTTCATTGAAAGGTTATCAAATTCCCCAACTAAACCTAGTTGGTGAGCCCTCCTTATTTGGCCATCTATTACCCCTAACATGCCAAATAACAGAATATCGTTTTCACGTTAGGTTCTCTGGACAGCAACTTCAAACCATCATAACATTCATAATACTGATCCAACTTTCACGTTCCTTAGCTTCCCTGAAAGCTACGACAATTATCTACACTTTTCATTATAGTGAGACCTCCCAGAAACTCATCTAGATATCAGTTTAGGTCCGATTACTAAAATCTGTCAGAATCACAGCAGATTTGCAGAACAGCAGCGCTACGAAATTCATAACTTTTGATCCGCTCATCCAAACGATATGATCTTGTACTCTACGAAAAGGTATCAACGTTGTCTACAACTTTCTAGGAGGCATCCAGGACAGATTCTTCTTTTAACCTCATCAAAACCATCGACCAATCCTGTCTGCCCTAAACAGATCTAATACCGACATTGCCTAATTATCCAATTGCACAACTAATCGGAGGAGAATTGGGGTTACCCTTGAAGAACCTGCTGTTAAACGCGATGAGCACCACCCCAGGCCACAATCTCTCACTTCCCCTTTCCTCTTCTTCTTCTCCCTCTTCTTATTGGCCGATCTATCTCCCGGGTGATCCTCCTGCTTCCTCCCCGACACCGGCAGCGAGGAACACCTTCTCGGCCAGCAGCAAAGGGCTTCAATGGAGGAAGAGGTGCTGCTGGACATGGGGAGGCGCAGGGGGAAAGAGGGGGGGGGCGGCCAAGGGGGAGAGGGAGGGGTGCGGCCAAGAGGGGGAGAGGAGGGGCGGCTAGGGTTTTGGGTGTGGGGCGCCTTCCCCCCCTTAATTGGCCGGCCACTACATGGCCTAATGGGCCAAGGCCCAGGCCCAAGTTGCCCTAATAATGCTGCAAACCCCTTCGTTACCTATTTAATTAAGTATTTTCTATTTGATCCTTCTCTTGGATCAATATCTAAATAGTCTTTTTCTTCCCGTCGTGTATATGACGGGCTTGAGGTCCCCACACTTGTGGAGTGTGGGCTTGAGTTTCCCTTTACTTGCGGGGTATTGGGCAATTGGTCCCTGCGCTGCGAGCACGAGCATGGGTATGCAATGACGGTTGCATACTTTGCATCACCGGTAAAATGCAAAAGTTAAAGAGAAAGAAAGTGCACTTGAGCATCTTGCATAGCATGAGCATATGACATGTTTATAAATTGAGATTATATATGGAGGTTGATGATTACTGATTGTTTATGTTATTGTTGCTATTTATTGTACTTACTTGAGTCTTTGGACTCACTCTTCTTTGTTGTTGTGTTTTAGGTACCCCTTTCCAAGAACGACATGCATGGGAGGGATTAAAAGTGGTTGCACAATAGCACGAACTACTCACATTTGGGTGATAGAATGATAATTTAGTAGTTGAGTAATTTGCTTAAAAATTCCTTATGATTACTCCTATGCTTGGAATGGTTTGTATGAGTTGATTAGAGGATTATGGATGTCCTTTTGTTTATGCTTTAGTTGTTTAGCATGCTATGGATGATATAGTGATGATTAGCATAGTTTTGGTTATCTCTTGATTATGCTGGATGTTGGATTATTTAACTATATTATATTTAAATGTTGGGACCTTCGGTTTAGTAACTAAACAAAGGAGGTTCTGTCTGTTTTTAGAGAATTGTATCAATGTTAAAATGTTATAGTGTTAGTTTAGTAGCATTCCAGGCTCGTGTGGGGCTGGGGTGTTACATTTTGAGTCATTTTGGTTATAGCGACTGCAAATCCTCTCCAACACCTTATGATCCTAGCATGTTGCATAGGAAGAATCGGAGAATAGCCAGAGACCAATTGAGATATTCTTAGATAATTGGTTCACTCATGTATTTAGCTAGTGGTACTAGGCCTGACATCTCGTTTGCTATGAGCAAACTAAGCCGTTTTGTTTCCAATCCGGGAGATGATCATTGGTATGTTCCTGAGAGGGTAATGCACTTTCTAAAGGGTACTATGAATTATGGCATTCACTATACCGGGTACCCTAGGGTACTAGAGGGTTATAGCGATTCAAACTGGATATCTGATGCTGATGAGATTAAGGTCACAAGTGGATATGTCTTCACACTTGGAGGTGGCGCTGTTTCATGGAAGTCTTGCAAGCAGACCATCTTAACGAGATCAACAATAGAAGCAGAACTCACAGCATTAGATACTGCCACTATTGAAGCCGAATGGCTTCGTGAGCTCTTGATGGATTTGCCGGTGGTTGAAAAACCAGTACCGGCTATTCTGATGAACTGTGACATTCAGACTGTGATCGTCAAAGTGAACAGTTCTAAGGATAATATGAAGACATCAAGACATGTGAAGAGAAGACTGAAATCTGTCAGAAAAATGAGAAACTCCGGAGTAATAGCTTTGGATTATATGTAACACCCTGGCCAAATGGAAGCCAAGATGCCACCTAATTATTCTAACAATCTACACATTGCGGAAGAATATGAAATAATTATATCAACCAACTGACAGCATTAATATAAACAAGATATGGTGAAGGTATCCTTCCTTCACCTTCTAAGTTATTTAATACTGAGAATCATTAAAGAAGGTTCACATGCAGTAATAAATCAACATCATAGTGGAGAAGGTATCCTTCCTTCTCCAATTATAGTTTAATTATTACAGTTCAGCATTAACGAATGAAATATTGAACTAGAATTTAGTCTTGAGCATGAATTTGATGTTGTAGACAAGTAGTGTGTGTCTACTCCCTCCCAAGAGAATCTCATCCACGATCACCTAGAAATAGATAAACAACGCAAGGTGAGTCCATGACTCAGCAAGTACAATGATTAAGAACACATTTATCAATACGAATAAGACCTACTCGGCCTCGACATTGATCATAACACAAATGAGTACTTATGATGACATGAAATGAATGCTTAAAAATCAAGGGAATGGACTGCACACACACATATACCGGTATAGTCAGTGAACACCCGTCGGTGTTCACTCAAGCCCGCATCTTAACAAAAATGCGGGGATCCACTTCCCGTATGAAGAACGTTTCATACGGGTGTCCAACATTGCCCATCTTGGAATTAATGGGTCTTACTCAACCATCCGGAATTGATGGTCTCCCTCATCCACTCCGTGGACGGCAAATGATAATGAATGCATGAAACAACTTATTGAATATAACATTACCATCATTTCTATTCATGAATTCAACATAGAGACAAAACATGGATATTTCACCGTACTACACAAGAGTTATCACAGCACGCTCATATCAATAACCACAATGCACAAACATTTAGACCAACAATGTACTTGCCTTCGCGTTGAGGCGCGTTAGTGGAAGTGATGGCGTTCCTAAACTCGAAGCTCGCCGCCTAACCAATGAAATAAATTCAATAAGAACACCAACAATACCCATTTCTACTAACCGACGTTATACATTGCTTCCCTGACGACTCTAGTCAATAATACAAAGCTTAAACTAGAATCAATGTTTTCAGCTTTAAAACTGTCCCTGGACAGCAGCACGAGAATTAACGTATCTCAGTGTCAGGAAGTCAAAAAGTGGTAAACCCAATTTCTGTAGCTTCTTAACTGACTAATATACAATTCTCTAGTTGACGAGATAAACCAATTGGGCAAATTTAATAGGTTAATAATCGTTTGAACTTTCTGTCCAGAATCTGTCCACAGAACGAACAGCAGAATTAAAAAGATCATAACTTTTATTAGGTAGCTCCAAATTGAACGTTCTTTACCAATCTGAAAAGGTCATCGAATCCTCTACAATAACCTAGTTGGGTGAACTTTCAGTTTCAACCAATTTCCCTTTCAAAATTTAGGAAATAGCCAGACAGTTTATTCTCGTCAGGATTCTGGCAGCAGCTACTAAAACGTCCATAACTTTTGACTCAGACTTCGGAATCAAGTAAACTTGGTGGGCACTGAAACTTAAGAACGAGGCCTACAAAACTCTAGGAGACCAAAATCTCTAATTCTGCCTCTAAGCACATGAAACAGGGCCCGAAACAATCTGGACAGAACCAGTCTTTAAACGCAGCGAGTCTGCCTAAACAATTATGAATCCAAATCGCTTCTACCAACAAACAAACAATGAGATTCGGCATCGTTACCCTTGCTGCAACCAGGGAGTAGGTAGAAGAATCACGGAGAAGACGATCTCCCTCCTTCTCACCTCTTTTGCCCCAAACAAGCTGCTGTCCTCCTCAACTCCTTGCGCAACCGGCAGCGGAGAAGGTCGAAGGCAGGTTGGGAGGCAAACCAGCAGGGCCAGCAACCGGGGAGGTTGGGGCGGCTCCTAGGGGTAGGGCGTGAGGGGAAGAGAGGAGGATGGGAGGGGGCGGCGGCCAAAGGGGAAAAGGGGGGCTCGGCCAAGGGAGGGGAGAAAGGGGGCTGGTTAGGGTTTGGAGGGGGCGCATGGGCGGGCCCAAGAGGAGGTTCGGCGGCCTCTAGGCAAGGATGGCTGGCCGGAGGCTAAACCATGAAACCGCACCAAAGCCGGAAAAAGAACTGCAACTTTTCCCGATTCAACTCCTCTAAACGAAACTCGAGTATTACATTCTACCCCCTTATGAAGTCGACCCAATTCTAACCAACGAGACGAACAGGGAATGGAATACTAACAAGTTGGAAGCAAAGGGTTAGCACATACCGAAATGAATAGGTCGGGGATCTTGCTCGCGCATGCGAGACTCTAACTCCCAAGTGGCTTCCCTCTCGGACTGATGAGACCAAAGAACCTTGACATACTTCAATGTCTTGCTCCTCAGAACCCGCTCTGACTCTTCCAAAATTTTCACTGGTCGGGACTCAAAAGTAAGGTCCTGCTCAATGATCAAGGGCTCCAGCTGGATAGCATGCTCCGGGTCTCTCAAGAACTTCCTCAACATTGATACGTGGAACACATTATGAACTCCACGCATGGACTCGGAAGATCAAGCGATAAGCCAATTTCCCAATTCGTGCCACGATTGGGAATGGTCCAATGTACCTCGGGCTAAGCTTTCCTTTGGTACCAAACCGCACGACACCTCGGTAGGCGATACCCTCGAAGAACCCGTTTCCACCGAATTCCAACTCTCGCCTTCTCACATCGCATAACTCTTACGCTGGCTCGAGCGGCTAGCGATTCTTCACGATCTCTCGCTACTCTAACCACGGTTTGTTGAACCAGTCGGGACCCAAAACAGCCCGCTCTCCAGCGCATCCCAACACAATGGAGATCTGCATCTCCGCCATAGAGAACCTCGAATGGTGCGGCTCGAATCGGCATGATAGCTATTGTTATGGCGAACTCGCCAAAGCGGTGATCTTCCCAACCACCCTTCTAGGATAAAACACAACACCGAGCATATCTTCTAAGGTTTGGATTATGCGCTCGGTGACCATGCATGCGTGGGTGGAATGCGATACTAAGACGAGTTGCGTGCCCAAAGCACTTTGCAAGCTCTCCCAAAACTTGGAAACAAATTTGGCATCGGTCGGAAACAATAGTCTTTGGCACCCCGTGTAACCGTACTATCTCTCGTACATAGTGGAGCCAAATCGCTCGCAGAATTGGTGGTTCGAATAGGAATGAAATGTGCATACTTACTGAACCGATCCACTATAACCCATATAGCATCCTTCCCTTGCTGAGTGCGAGGTAATCCAACTACAAAATCCATGGAGATGTCATCCCATGGCCACACCGGAACCTCTAAAGGTTGCAACAATCCTGCCGGTCGCTTATGTTCAGCCTTAACCCGCTGGCAGATTCCACACGAGGCCACATACTGCGCAATGTCAACTTTCATTCTTTTCCACCAGAAACTCTTCTTCAAATCTTTGTACATTTGGTCTCACTGGATGTCTTGTATCTGATGTACTGGTGTGCTTCCTTTAGAATCTCATCTTTAACTGTGCCCCTGTGGCACACAAAGCGACATTTAAATCGCAAAGCACCGAATCATCTATACCAAAATGGCCTTGCTTGCCTTCATCTAGGCGCTTCCTCACACGCTGGAGCATATGATCCTGTTGTTGTGCTTCCGTACTCGTTCGGAATGGTGACTCAAGAAGTAAGCGGGTCTCGGTCTTGACGGTACCATAAAGCAAAAGATATATTCATACGCTCAAAATCATTGACAAGACAACTTAGGGTAGGAGGGTCGCCTTACGACTTAGAGCATCGCTACAACATTAGCCTTCCTGGGTGATCTTGAATAGTGAGATCATAGTCTTTTATCAACTCTAACCACCTTCTCTGTCTCGATTCAAATCTTTTGGGTAAAGATGTATTTCAAACTCTTGTGATCGGTGAAAATGTCACAAGACTCGCCAGTACAAATAATGGCGCGGATCTTTAAAGCAAGTACTCTCTTTGCAAGCTCTAGGTCATGAGTAGGATAGTTACGCTCATGTTTCTTCAATTGCCGCGATGCATAGGCGATCACCTTGCCATCTGCATAAGTACACAACCAAGCCCAACTCTAGATGCATCTGAATAAATAGTGAACCGCTTCCTGGTTCGGGAAGAGTGAGAAGTGGAGCGGTCACCAATCTATCCTTCAAAGTACTGAAACTTCGTTCTGCGTCGTCCATCCATCGAAACTTGACCCCTTTCTGTGTCAACTGTGACATTGGTCTAGCAAGGGTAGAGAAACCCTCCACGAAATGCCGATAATAACCAGCTAAACCCAGAAAACTCCTCACTTCCTTTATATTAGTTGGTCTTTTCCATTCCACCACTATTGAGATCTTATTTGGATCAACTGAAATGCCCTCTTGATTGATTACATGGCCCAGAAACCCAACTTCAGAAATCCAGAATTCACATTTCTTCAGTTTGGCATAAAATTGGTTCACTCTCAGGGTCTCAAGTACCAACCTCAGATGCTGAGCATGATCTTCTTTTGTCTTGGAATAAATCAGGATATCATCAATGAACACTACGACAAAATCATCAAGGTATCGGTGCAGCATACTATTCATGGTTTCCATGAAAACTGCAGGAGTATTGGTTAGTCCGAAAGACATAACTTTATACTCATAATGACCATACCTTGTAGAGAAAGCCGTCTTCTCAATATCTTGCTCTCGGACTCGAATTTGATTATAACCTGACTGTAGGTCAATCTTTGAGAATATTTTAGCTCCCTTTAGCTGATCAAAGAGATCCTCAATACGGGGCAAAGGATATTTATTCTTCACAGTTGCTTGGTTAAGAGCCCGGTAGTCCACACACATACGCCAACTACCGTCCTTCTTCTTAGTGAAAAGAACGGGAGCTCCCCACGGCGAAACACTACGCCGAATCAAACCTTTGGATAGCAAATCATCCAATTGCTTTTTCAACTCCTCCTGAAAAGGACGCGCCAAACGATATGGAGATATGGAAATAGGTCGGGTTCCCGGAACAAGATCTATCCGGAACTCCACTTTACGCTCGGGAGGCATTCCAGAAGCTCTACGGAAAAACATCGGAAACTCATTCACTACGAATATCTTCAATACGAAGTGGAGATTCGACTTCTCGCTAAGGGACCAAAGCAACCCAATAGTGAGGCTCGGCGGTCGGGAAGCAGACTAGCCAACACGAGCAAGGAATCAAGCGCGCTACCTACGAAATACCGGTTCTTCGCCCGATGGAGCACGCAAAGTCACCGTCTTCCAAAAGCAACAAATCTTGGCACGATAAGCTGAATAACCGGTCCATACCCAAAATAACATCAAAAGGTGATAAGCGAATCACCATAAGGTTGGCGATGAAATTCTCATCTTCAATAGTGATAGTACTGACCAGACACGTTGTAGAGCTAGAAATAAGACCCCGGAGAACTAACCACCACGACCTCGGATATAAAGCGCACACTCAAACTCGCCCTTCTAACAAACTCTAAGGACACAAAAGAATAAGTAGCCGGAATCAAATAGTACGAAAGCCTCATGTGAATCAACTAGTAAGGTACTGTTACCACGTCGGGGCGGCCACAGTATCGGGAGTAGGCATGGCGTAGACTCCCATGGGCACCGGAGCGGAGGGCGCACCGGCACTCTGTGAAGGATGGCGAGAACTGCTGCAGGAGAAGCATACGAAGGTGGTGCGAGGCAGGCGGGGTTCAGTAGAACCCGCAGAGGCGCTGGAGTAAAAACTGCAGGAGGAACCCATCCTGAAGAAAACTGAGGCACAGGAGGAGCAGCTAGAGTCTGAACTGAGCCCCGAGGTGCACTGGAAGAAGACGCAACTGGAACTGCTTCCCACTTGATGATGCTCGCTGGGTTCTGTTTGCAAACTGACGCTTTGTGGCCTTCCGGCCCTGCGGCGACACGTCCCTCTGAAAGAACACTCTGAAGACCGGTGACCCTCTCCACATCTGAAACATTTCATACCTTGTCCCGGGACGGGACGCAGCTGGGGTGTGGATGACGAAGTGCGTGGCGCCGAGGAAGAAGACTGCCACTGCTGAACTGGACGAGACTGGCGACTCCCTTGAAATCTCTTGGATGCAGGTCGCTGAGAAGACCCGCCTCCACCACTAAAGCTCCGCTTCTGGCCACTGCCAGAACCACCAACAGGAACAGTGCCACTAGCCGCCTGCGTCTGCGAAGGGAGATTCCTCACCAACTCCATTCCTCTAGCTTGCTCAACCACCGTACTGAAATCACGCAAGACAGATGCCCCCAGAATCTGGCGATACTCCTGAACGAGACCCCGACGGAACCTCTTGGCCTTCTCCATATCATCATTGGCTACCGCTGGTACAAAGCGTACCAGGCTGTTGAACTCAGCCTCATACTCTGATTCTGACTTATGACCCTGAGTCAACGTCAGCAGAGACTGCTCCATCTTCTCCACGAAGGAATCCGGATAGTACTTGGCTCTAAATTGCCCCACAAAAACTTCCCAAGTAACCGTTCCCTACACTGGGGTCCTAGCAGACAGAACCCCTTCCCACCAGATATCAGCTTGGCCCTTCAGTTGAAAGGCCACAAAACGAACTCTTTGCACTGAGTTCATCTCCAATGCATCAAACTGTCGCTCCATGTACCGGAGCCAATCTGCTGCCTGAACTGGGGTACCCGCCCCATTAAAAGTGTCAAGTCGAAGCGACATCCACTCGCGGAGACTTATCCTAGTCTCGGGTGGAACCACTGCAACGACCGGACTGCTGCGAGACAAAGCAGCAGCGAGGCAGCAGCGAGCAGCAGAAGGAATAGCGGCGAGGCAATGGCGGGATGAGCTGCTGCATCTGGCGACGTTGCGCTTGTTCTCCTCTCGAAGATTTTGAATAATAATGGCCGACGCCGCCTGGGCATCCACGGCCGGCGCAGCTTGAGCCTCTGCGGCTGGATGAGCAGCTGAGGCAACCTCCTCAGCAGCTCCACCAGCAGCCTCTTCTGCGGAGGTTGCAGAAACAACCGGTCCACGTCCACGACCGCGACCACGGCCCGGCAGACGACCACGCCCTCTACCTCTCGCCATCTAAGAACACCACAACCGAACAAAACTAAACACTTAACTTAACAGTTCAAAAGAAGCACGGAACTAAACAACATTTGCACAACAAATAAAGCATAACGGCGAGATTGCGGAAACAATGAATTACCCAACCCAACCCATCGTGTACAAGTGTGTCAATTTAATAATTTTATTTTAACCACGGACCTAAAGCCCGCTCTGATACCAACTGTAACACCCTGGCCAAACGGAAGCCAAGATGCCACCTAATTATTCTAACAATCTACACATTGCGGAAGAATATGAAATAATTATATCAACCAACCGACATTAATATAAACAAGATATGGTGAAGGTATCCTTCCTTCACCTTCTAAGTTATTTAATACGAGAATCATTAAAGAAGGTTCACATGCAGTAATAAATCAACATCATAGTGGAGAAGGTATCCTTCCTTCTCCAATTATAGTTTAATTATTACGATTCAAAGATTAACGAATGAAATATTGAACTAGAATTTAGTCTTGAGCATGAATTTGATGTTGTAGACAAGTAGTGTGTGTCTACTCCCTCCCAAGAGAATCTCATCCACGATCACCTAGAAATAGATAAACAACGCAAGGTGAGTCCATGACTCAGCAAGTACAATGATTAAGAACACATTTATCAATACGAATAAGACCTACTCGGCCTCGACATTGATCATAACACAAATGAGTACTTATGATGACATGAAATGAATGCTTAAAAATCAAGGGAATGGACTGCACACACACATATACCGGTATAGTCAGTGAACACCCGTCGGTGTTCACTCAAGCCCGCATCTTAACAAAAATGCGGGGATCCACTTCCCGTATGAAGAACGTTTCATACGAGTGTCCAACATTGCCCATCTTGGAATTAATGGGTCTTACTCAACCATCCTGGAATTGATGGTCTCCCTCATCCACTCCCGTGGACGGCAAATGATAATGAATGCATGAAACAACTTATTGAATATAACATTACCATCATTTCTATTCATGAATTCAACATAGAGACAAAACATGGATATTTCACTTCGTACTACACAAGAGTTATCACAACACGCTCATATCAATAACCACAATGCACAAACATTTAGATCAACAATGTACTTGCCTTCCGCGTTGAGACGCGTTAGCTGGAAGCGATGGCGTTCCTAAACTCGAAGCTCCGCCGCCTAACCAATGAAATAAATTCAATAAGAACACCAACAATACCCATTTCTACTAACCGACGTTATACATTGCTTCCCTGACGACTCTAGTCAATAATACAAAGCTTAAACTAGAATCAATGTTTTCAGCTTTAAAACTGTCCCTGGACAGCAGCACGAGAATTAACGTATCTCAGTGTAAGGAAGTCAAAAAGTGGTAAACCCAATTTCTGTAGCTTCTTAACTGACTAATATACAATTCTCTAGTTGACGAGATAAACCAATTGGGCCAATTTAATAGGTTAATAATCGTTTGAACTTTCTGTCCAGAATCTGTCCACAGAACGAACAGCAGAATTAAAAAGATCATAACTTTTATTAGGTAGCTCCAAATTGAACGTTCTTTACCAATCTGAAAAGGTCATCGAATCCTCTACAATAACCTAGTTGGGTGAACTTTCAGTTTCAACCAATTTCCCTTTCAAAATTTAGGAAATAGCCAGACAGTTTATTCTCGTCAGGATTCTGGCAGCAGCTACTAAAACGTCCATAACTTTTGACTCAGACTTCGGAATCAAGTAAACTTGGTGGGCACTGAAACTTAAGAACGAGGCCTACAAAACTCTAGGAGACCAAAATCTCTAATTCTGCCTCTAAGCACATGAAACAGGGCCCGAAACAATCTGGACAGAACCAGTCTTTAAACGCAGCGAGTCTGCCTAAACAATTATGAATCCAAATCGCTTCTACCAACAAACAAACAATGAGATTCGGCATCGTTACCCTTGCTGCAACCAGGGAGTAGGTAGAAGAATCACGGAGAAGACGATCTCCCTCCTTCTCACCTCTTTTGCCCCAAACAAGCTGCTGTCCTCCTCAACTCCTTGCGCAACCGGCGGTGGGAGAAGGTCGAAGGCAGGTTGGGGAGGCAAACCAGCGGGGCCAGCAACCGGGGAGGTTGGGGCGGCTCCTAGGGGTAGGGCGTGAGGGGAAGAGAGGAGGATGGGAGGCGCGGCCAAAGGGGAAAAGGGGGCTCGGCCAAGGAGGGGAGAAAAGGGGCTGGTTAGGGTTTGGAGGGGGCGCATGGGCCGAGCCCAAGAGGAGGTTCGGCGGCCTCTAGGCAGGATGGCTTTGGCGGAGGCCTAAACCATGTTGCACCAAAAGCCGGAAAAAGAACTCGCAACTTTTCCCCGATTCAACTCCCTCTAAACGAAACTTGGAGTATTACATTATATCCAAACAACTAAGAATATGGCAGATCCCTTCACAAATGGTTTATCACGGAATGTGATAGACAATGCATCGAGGGAGATGGGTTTGAGACCCACGTGAGTTATACCATAGTGGTAACCCATCCTATATGATCGGAAATCTCGTGAAGTAGGATTGGCGAAACAAGCTTTTGGTTAACTGGGAGGAGAGTACCTTTATAGACCAACTTCATTGGAGATGCAATTCTCTCCTAAATCTATATGGCAGGTAGATTTTTATCTTAATGTGTTATGTGGCTTGTTTAAGCAAAGATGCTGTCCTACAGAGCAGTCTTGAAAGAACAAACCTATATAAGCCCGACTGCTAGTCACAGTCTATGAGATAGGGTAATCTTTAGGAAGCTCATGAATAGGCCAGGAGTATGACTTATATGCTCCAACCCGCGGGGATGCCTGACAGCCTAGTATTAGTTAAGGACTTAAGTGAAACTTATTCACACAAAATTGCCAATTCAAGGCTTAGTCCATTGTGCAGTTGTGGATAAGTGTAGCTTCTGTTCTAGGTGGATGTTCAACCTTAACCGGTCTCCATCAAAATACTGGTATATCAAAACAATATTGTGGATCAAGGTATTTGACATGTGCCCTTGGGATCTGGTGGGGGATTGTTGGAATTAATACTGGCTGGGCCCATTTTAAATTCTAATTAATTCCTGGAAAATCCCAAAGGCCCATGTGCACATGCTAAAACTGTTTAGTCTCATGTGGAGAGTTGAATGGGAGTTACACCACTTTAAAAGGTGGAACGTGGTAGCCCCCTTGTGGAATTGGAGAGAGCCAATACACACATGCGCTCGCTCGCTCTCTCGCTGAGCCCAGCCGTGTCGTGCCGTGCGGTGCAGGTGCAGTGCGGATGCGGTGCGTGTGCGTGTGCGTGTGCGTGTGCGCGCGTACGCAGGCGTGTCGGGTGTGTGCACGTTTTTCTTTATCTATTCGAAAATCGAAACGCACTTACTCGCAGTTAATGGCATTAACAAATGGCTGGCAGTAATGGTTCAGTTACCAGTGAGTAATGGCGACCGTTTCTGGCCTCTTCGTTTTTGCCATTAAGTAGAACAGAGCACTGTTTCAAAAACCGCTGGCAGTAATGACTGCGGTTACTAGTGAGTAATGGCGACCGTTTCTGGTCTCTGGGTAATGGCTGCGGTTACGAGTGAGTAATGGCGACCGTTTCTGGTCTCTGGGTTTTTGCCATTATCTGGAACAGAGCATTGGTTCTTCTCTACACTCGAATACTCTACACGAAAGACTACAATACACCACTTGTTTTTGTTGTTGTCTCTGGCGATCTCCATCCTGGTGAGGCGCGTGTACGGCTATACCGGGAGAGCAGGCCTCCGGAACCATCGTCTTCGAAGGCTTGCACGAGCGAGGACGAATAAGGTTTTTGGGGAGCATTCGCGCGACTGCTCGCTTCTTCCTCTTCATTCGATTCTCTGCTACGTCTACATCAACTGCATGACTACTACCACTGCGCCATGACGAACGACAATCTAGTCAAGACTCCTGCTACTGCTACTGGATCTGGAGCTCCTACGGCTGCTACTCCTTCTACTGGATCCGGGTATACCTATCTTGCACATATTTGTTGGTTAGTTTTCTTATCTGTTGTTAATTTACACTAAGATAGGTATACTAGTTTATGTCCTTCTAGATCTTAGTATGGCTATAGTGTTCTTGTTCATTTACTTTGTGAAAATGACTAGAGTAATTTTTATGATTTATCTACCATATTTCTAGATTAAAGTAATTCAAAAAATACTCATATATTCAACAAGTACGACATTTGTGTTCCACTAGCAGAGTTGGTTGGCCAATGACTAGGAATAATGGTACGTGAATTGAAGAGCAGCAGGAGGCCGCGAGTCGAGAGGGCTCACCCTGCTTGCCCATCCCAGGTATTCATACCCCCCTTCGCTTGTTACCTTCTCTTTTTGTTGGTTTGTTTCTTCCATTTTTTTTCCTACCGATAGGACGGTTAATTAAAGGGTAATGCTATGGACCGACATTTGAGCAGCGATTTTTTTACCAGAACAATTTTTTTACCGGGAGTGGCCAGTGAGGCCAAATTTTTTTAAAAAAATGAATTTTCAGATTTTAAATTTTAAAAATCAAATTCGAGCAAAATTCAAACAAATTCGAATTTTTTTTGCCAAAATTCATCCAAACCGCCAATTTCGGGGCCAGTTTGTAGATTTACGGCCCCCATCGGTAAACTGAAAATCGGACCGAAAATCAACGATTTTTGAATCCTGCATTTGAGCGCATCGGACGTCTTCTCCACTGGCTCCACTACAGCTCTCCTGCTATTGCTCTCCTCATTTTTCTCGCCTCCCACCCATCTCTCTTCTCTACTAGCCTAGACCCAATTGCCTACCCATCCTCTCCCTTTGATTTCTCGCTGTAGACTGGATGTCGTCGCCAGAGCACACTGCCTCCGCCACGCCTTTTCAATGAGCACCCCCATCCTCTCCCGTCTGCTCCATCTCGCCACCAAGCAAGCAAGCCTCCTCTTTCACATCCTGCGCAGGCAGATACGGATAGCAATCACAACCACACCTCTAGTATGCCGTCGTTGCCACTGAGGATGGGCCTTGCCGCCGCTGTCGGGAGAGAGTTTGTCGTCGCGATTAAGAGGTGGTGTTGCCGGAGATGAGAGTATATAGGAGCTCGTAGGCGCAGATTGGGCCGAGGATACGATGCAAAGGCTTGTGAGAGGAGGAGCCACCGCCTCCTCGTCTGATCTCGTCTGCTTATTAAGTATTTTTATTGCAATTGTTTTGTTGTACTAAGAATTTTTTTGTTGCTGTTGGGGATATGATTTGTTGCAATGCTTTTATGCTATGGTTGTTGCCACCAAATGTGGTTTTATTGCATGCTTAGTAATTATTGTTGTGCTCGTTATTATTTTTTGTTACGGCCTTTTGTTGACAGATCGAACGTCTATTTCGTGTTTGTTGCATCCGAGTCAAGATTTGTTGCAAACTTAGAAACTAATTGTTGTGTTTCTGTTTTTTTTGTTGCATCGAATCAGAATGGCTGAGATGGATATCTTAAATGAGATACGATGGATAAGGAGATCTGACGGATAAGATGGACATACATGTGAACACTCTCACCGTACTGCCAGACGCTAATCGCTCCCTCGAATAAACTCACCTCACGTTGATACCTGTGTTCTTGCGCCGTATTTGGCAATGCAAAAGTTTTGTTTCTTCGACATGTCCGGTTAGATGAGGTCTCTCACTATTTGTTCCATACAAAGTCCAAGTTAGATCGATTCAGAATCTTCCAAAGGGAATGAAACCATGGAAAAATTCGACAAACCAATTCTAAAAAGGAAAAAAGGGAGCAGAATTCGGCAGGCGTATTTTGTTGTCTTGAATTGCTTCTCCAGTAAATAACTTGGGTGTGCGAATGTGTAACATCCTAAATTTAGTAAAGCAATTTCATAAACCAAAACTTGTAGTATTATTTTAAAAAATTACTTTATTTCCATGAGCTTCCAAAATTTGTGCTGTTACTTGATTTTCCTTTCCGTTTCCTTTAAATTCAAAGCAAAAATTGTAAAACTAAAAAGCTTTCCTTCCCGCGCGCATGCCATGAACAGCTGGTGCACGCCGCTTGCAGCGCCCGCTCCCGTGCCCTTCTGTGCGTTCGCGCTCATCCCGCCACGCACGGCATGGCCGCGCACGCTGCCTACAGTGCCCCCTCGCACGGCTCGCCCGTGCACGCCACCTACCGCGTTCGCCTCTGGCCGCGCACTCGCCTGCCTGCTCTTGCACGCCACGGCCCGCTCGCCCAGGACGCGCTCTGCTCGCGCACGCACCGCCTCAAAGAAGTGCCCCGTCCGCGCAGCTAAGGCACGCGCAAGCCGAGCTCCGCCCCGTGCTCTTCTGCGCGTCCGTGCGCACCCGCCAGTGATAGCAGATCTAGAAAATTGGGTCACCCGTGTCACCTGCTGGTCTCATTTGAGCAGAAGGGTCACCTTATATATATATATATATATATATATATATATATATATATATATATATATATATATATGGGATCATTTATTTATAAGATGATTGGAATTTTTAAACACAAATCATCTTTTTTATTTATTAGATCAATATTCAATCATATGACACATCAATCTCTATACAATTCAATGATCACGACAACTGACTTAAACTTCTAAAAATTTCAGACGACTTAAAAATAATAAGACTGTATATAGAGTATCACCTTTCATTATACTGAGGTCGACGGGTCACATAACCCCTGTAATTGCACTAGATCCGCCAGCCGCCACACTTGGGCATGCCTGTGCATGCCACTGCTCCGTTCCGACGCTGCATCCCTCGTGCCTTCGGTGCTTGCCTGTGCACTCAAGCCCCCGCCGCAGCACATGGTCATGCTTGCTCCGCCGAGCCGTGCCATCGCGTGCTCGTCCGTCGTCTAACTTCCTCTTCCATCTATAAAAGGGAAACCCAGGCATCTCCTCACCATCTTCCCCAACTCCTCTTGCCATTCCTTCCCTTCCCCGAGCTCGAATCGAGAACAGAGAATCGCTGTTGCGCACCGGCCGTGTACAACCACCACTCCGATGATCTCCCTTTGTATCAAAACGTGTTGCCATACCTCATCTACATTTCCCCTAAATCAATTTGGAGATTTACTGACAGGAGCTCACCGACGGCATTGTCTTCCTCGCGTTCGGCTGAAACCGCCTCCATTCCAACTAGGGTGAGCCTCGGTTGGATTACTCCCTCTGGAGAATCCCCACACCTCCCCAAATCTTCCCTCAGGTCGCAGCCACCATGTAGAGTTCCCCGCGCTGCCCTCGACTCACGTCGCAGGACACGCGTGACCCATATCCATCCTCGAAGTCCGTACTTGTGAGCTCCCCTTGACCGGTAGATTTTTTTTTGATAAAAGGGCGTGAACACCTGAAAGTATCTAGGCCCCTAAAATCGTGTTTTGGTAATTAATGATTATATGTGATTATTGGACTAATGTGTTTATTGAGTATTTACAAGGTTAAGACCTCTTGGTGGGTTCAATGATAAAAAGCATGCAGGGTAAATAAAGATTTACATGATTGAAGACAAGTATAAGTAGACAGTGATATTTTTGTATTTTACCGGTCTTAGAAGAAAAGGTTGGAAGACCAGATTTTAGGTTAAACGTCGTACTATTAAGAGGGATCATGACTAGTACCTTGAATACATGATCTTGTGCAATATGGATCAATTTAGGATCATGCATACATCTGGTTTTGTTTTCCAAATGCCTTTGAGATAAGTGTCAAAAATCGGTCATACCGACGTCTCTCGGGCGGTTGTACCGTTTGGTGCGGTATGACCGCATGTTACTTGGCGGTTCTACCGATTTATGAACTCCTCAGCCAACCAGGCGCTAATGCGGTACGACCGGCTCTCAGAGCGGTACTACCGCATTGCGGTCGTTCCGTTTTTTAGTTGGCGGTTGTATAAAACCAGAACCGTTGCATTTCTGACTTAGAGCTCTCTGGGAAAATCGGTCGTACCGATATTGAAAAGCGGTCGTACCGATCTGCGGTCGTTCCGTTTTTTAGTTGGCGGTTGTATAAAACCAGAACCGTTGCATTTCTGACTTAGAGCTCTCTGGGAAAATCGGTCGTACCGATATTGAAAAGCGGTCGTACCGATCTGCGGTCATTCCGATTCTTGTATGGCGGTACGTTTTTTACAAAGAGCATGTCATCTCGGTCTTTCTGGAAAACCCTTGGTTCGGTCGTACCGCTCCTCCGTGCGGTATGACCGGAGGTTGCGGTCGTACCGCAAGATAGTTGGCGGTCGTACCGCAAGGGTTGTTCAACGGCTATGTCAGAGTCATTTATTGCCACTATTCTAACCGTTACAGTGCTCAGTCTTTGGTGCGGTCGTACCGCACCTTAGTTGGCGGTCATACCGCATTTCGGTATTTTTTCTGGTATGACTCTCCAACGGTCGTTTTTGTTGGTGGGTGGTATAAATACCCCCCCAACTGCACAAGGGCAGTGTGCTAGACCACATTTAACATCCTTAGAGCCTTGTGTATTCATTCAACTCCTCAAATTCATTTGTTCACTCTTTGAGAGGTTGTTGAGCTCATTCAAAGTGCATTCATCATTCTAGTTGATCCTATTGCACTTGAGTGTCGTCAAGCGAAGGTCTTGGTTTGTTACTCTTGGAGTTTTGCCGAACTCCTAGACGACTTGGCGGTGATTGCACGGTGATCTCTTCAAGAAGATTGTGAAGAGGCCGGTGCCCATATTGTGAGTGGTTTGGTGTTCACCATCTCCGAGTGGAGGAAGAACAACCAATAGTGATCGAGGAAAGGCTTAATACGTGGAGCCGGCTTGATTGGTTCAAGCTCCCTCAACGTGGACTAGTGAAGACCGGCAAGTCTTCGATACCACGGGAAAACATCGTTGTCTCATTGTGGTTATTCCTAGTCTTTACTCTTCCGCATTTATATTTCTAGCTTGATCTTTGTGCTTGTATTGCTTAGCTAGAAGTATAATTTGTTTAGACTAAGTTATTAATTAGCTTATCCCGTTAATTTGTTTAAAAGTTTAAAAACCTCCTATTCACCTCCCTCTAGTCGGTTATCCTTGATCCTACAAGTGATATCAGAGCTTGGTCTCTCAATTTATTAGACTTTACCGTCTAAGAGAGAAAGGATGGCTAGTGAGGGTATGCATATATGAAAGGCTCCTTTGTTTGATGGCTCAAATTATTCTTATTGGAAAATTAGAATGTCTATTTTCTTAAAAGCCATGAGTCCGAACATATGGAAAATTGTAAATGAGGGTTATGTTATGCCTCTTGATCCAACAATCCTCACGGTTTAAGATGAACGTAATGCTCATTTAGATGCTCAAGCAATGAATTCTCTCTTTGGTGCTTTGAACGCGGATGAGTTCAATAGATTGAGCAATTTGGAAACCGCTCATGATATTTGGACCACCCTCTCCGAAATTCATGAGGGCACATCCACGGTCAAAGAAGCCAAGTTGCATAGGCTTCGGATTAAATATGAGACATTCATAATGTTGCCAAATGAAAACATCACCGAGATGTATTCAAGACTAAACAACATTATAAATGAACTCAAAGGTCTTGGTACTAACCTTCTTGATGTTGATGTTGTGCGCAAAATGCTTAGGGCCCTTCCGGATAAATATGAGACGTTGGTGACATTATTTCTCAACTCTCCCGAGTTGCCAAGAATGACACCAACTGGACTTTTGGGCAACCTCATCACTAACGAGCTATACAAGAAAGACAAGGAAGAGCTATTGGAATCATCTTCATCCAAGAAGAAAATTACCGCTTTCAAAGCTAAAGCGGAGTCAAGTGATGATGAGGATGAAGAAGAAGACTCGGATGAGGAGTACGCTCTTCTTGTGAGGAAAATGAAGAAATTCATGAGAAGACGCCCACATCGAAACTTCAACTTCAACAAATTCAAGAAAGGGCAATCCTCAAGTGACAACAAGAGATATAGTAACATTCATTGTTATGGATGTGATGAGAAGGGACACATAATCTCAAATTGCCCCAACAAGAAGGATGACAAAGATAAACCATTAAAGAAGAAGGAATTCGATGGAAAGAGGAAGCTTTTCAAAAGGCTTCACAAAGGGGGCAAAAATGAAGCTCACATTGGAGAGTGGGATTCCGACGAAGAATATTCGGATTCCGACTCCGAATCAAGTGATGAAGAGTCTCCTAAGAAAAGAGGACTTGTCGGCATCGCCATAAAGGAAACTCCGTCACTCTTCACGTCTCCTGCATGCCTTATGGCAAAAGGAGATAAGGTAAAATATATTGATAATGATGTTCCTTCATATGATGAATTAATGGATATGGTTGAAGATTTAAATGAATATATTGGAAAAGAGAAATCAAAATTTAAAGTCTTAAAGAAAGAGTATATCTCTCTAAAAGACTCTTATGAGGAGCTAAAGGAAGCTCATAATTCTTTTCTCCTAAAAGATATAGAAAAATCTTATTCAAATATTGGTATTACTTGTGATTTAATGAATGAGATGCCAAGGGTAGAAAATATGTCAAATGCTAAAACCATGTCTAGTATTTCTACCTCTTGTGATGACTTGCTATCCATACCTTGTTGCTCAAATGATGAATCAATTGTTGGTATGAAGAATACTTGTGACCCCTTGCTAATTGTTGAAAATCATGAGTTAAAAGAGCAAGTCACCAAGCTAAGTAAGAGCTTGGAAAGATGCTTCAAGGGTAAATCAACCCTTGACAAGTTATTGAGTGAGCAAAGGTGCTCATTCAATAAGGAAGGACTTGGGTATGTGCTCAAGAAAGGTAAGAAACCGGTAAACAAGCCTCTAAGGTTTATTAAGCAAAATGGTAAATATTGCAATAAATGTGGTAAGGTAGGACACATGTCAAATGCTTGTTTAAATATTAATGCTAAATCCTATGGCATTTATGATTCTTGCTACATGCTTAAGAAATCTATTGATGGTAAAATAATTGCAAGATTTATTGGCACTTCGATTTCAGGCGCTAAAAAGAATGCTATTTGGGTGCCTAAAGCCTTGGTCACTAACCTCCAAGGACCCAAACAAATTTGGGTACCTAAAAGAACTTGATTCTTGTTTTGTAGATGAACTACAAGACCGGTGGAAAACATTAGGTGCTTGATAGTGGATGCACTCAACACATGACCGGTGATAGAAAAATGTTCACCACATTCGAGAACGTAAAAGGAAGTGACAAGATCACCTTTGGAGATAATAGTAAAGGAAAGGTAATAGGATTGGGTAAAATTGCTATCTCAAATGACCTTTCCATTTCAAATGTATCTTTAGTTGAATCACTTAATTTCAATTTATTATCCGTTGCTCAAATATGTGATCTTGATTTAATTTGCTCCTTCTCAAATGAAGGTGTGTCAATTTCAAGTGTAAAAGATAATGCTTTAGTTTTCAAAGGCTTTAGATTTGGAAATCTTTACTTGGTTAATTTTTCCTCAAATGCTTCATGCTTACAAACTTGTTTAATTGCAAAAACTTCCTTGGGTTGGCTTTGGCATAGAAGGCTAGCTCATGTTGGCATGATTCAACTTAAAAAGCTTTTCAAACATGATCTAGTTGTTGGCTTGAAAGATGTGAAGTTTGAGAAAAATCGACTTTGTAGTGCTTGTCAAGCCGGTAAACAAGTCGCAAGCTCTCACCCTTCCAAGAGTATCATGTCAACCTCTAGACCATTGGAACTCTTACATATGGATTTGTTTGGGCCAACAACCTATAAGAGTATCGGGGGAAATAGCTATTGTTTAGTTATCGTAGATGATCACTCTAGATATTCATGGGTGTTCTTTCTAGATGACAAGAGCGAAACCTCCGGAATTTTCAAAAGCTTTGCTAAATGGGCTCAAAATGAAGTTGATTTCAAAATAAAGAAAATCCGTAGTGATAATGGTTCCGAGTTCAAAAATACTAAAGTTGAATACTTTTGTGATGAACTTAGAATAAAGCACGAACTTTCCACAACCTAGACTCCGGAGCAAAATGGAGTTGTAGAAAGGAAAAATTGTACATTAATTGAAATGGCTAGGACAATGCTTGA
This sequence comes from Ampelocalamus luodianensis, assembly GCA_036346255.1. Classification (NCBI taxonomy): domain Eukaryota; kingdom Viridiplantae; phylum Streptophyta; class Magnoliopsida; order Poales; family Poaceae; genus Ampelocalamus; species Ampelocalamus luodianensis. Next base: position 21,369,339 of record CM070627.1, on the reverse strand, counting down.
TGAATATAATACTTCCGATAGTTTTTGGGCGGAAGCAATCAACACCGCTTGTCATGCCATAAATCGTCTCTATTTGCATCGCCTTTTGAAAAAGACTTCTTATGAACTCCTTGTTGGAAGAAAACCGAACATCTCTTATTTTCGTGTCTTTGGTTGCAAATGTTACATTTTGAAAAAGGGTGTTCATCTTTCCAAATTTGCAAGTCGGTGTGATGTTGGTTTCTTGCTTGGTTACTCCTCAAATAGAAAAGCATATCGTGTCTTTAATCAAAACTCCGGTTTAGTTGAGGAAAGACACGATGTTCAATTTGATGAAACTAACGGCTCCCAAGAAGGGCATGAGAATTTGGATGATGTAGGTGATGAATTGTTAAGAAAGGCTATGGAAAATATGCAAATTGGTGACATCAAACCGAAAGATGAACCGTCATCTTCTACTCAAGTTGAACCTCCTACCTCTTCCACAACAAGTCAAATTCAAGTGGAAGAAAACAATAATGAAGATGATCAACCATCCAACCTACCACCAAAAATCCACAATACGATTGCAAAAGACCATCCAATAGATCAAATATTGGGTGATGTAAGTAAGGGTGTTCTAACTCGATCTCGTGTTGCTTCATTTTGTGAACATTACTCTTTTGTCTCTTCTCTTGAGCCAAAGAATATAGATGAAGCACTTGAAGATCCAGATTGGATGATTGCAATGCATGAAGAGCTCAATAATTTCATTCGAAATGAAGTTTGGACATTAGTGGATAGACCCAAAGAACACAATGTCATCGGTACAAAATGGGTGTTTAGAAACAAGCAAGACGAAAATGGTATGGTTATAAGAAACAAAGCAAGATTGGTTGCACAAGGTTTCTCTCAAGTCGAAGGTTTGGATTTTGGTGAAACTTTTGCTCCCGTAGCTAGACTTGAGTCAATTCGTATATTACTTGCTTTTGCATCATGCTTTGATATTAAATTATTTCAAATGGATGTCAAAAGTGCCTTCTTAAATGGAGAAATATCCGAACTTGTGTTTGTTGAACAACCACCCGGTTTTGAAAATCCTAAGAATCCTAATCATGTCTATAAACTCTACAAGGCGCTCTATGGTCTTAAACAAGCTCCTAGAGCTTGGTATGAACGCCTTAGAGATTTTCTAGTTTCAAAAGGATTTAAAATCGAAAAAATTGATTCAACATTATTCACTAAAGTTTTAGATGATGACTTCTTTGTATGTCAAATTTATGTGGATGATATCATATTTGGTTCTACTAATCAAGACTTTTGCAAAGAATTTGGTGATATGATGTCTAGGGAATTTGAAATGTCCATGATTGGAGAACTTAGCTATTTTCTTGGACTTCAAATCAAGCAACTCAAAGATGGAACATTCATAAGCCAAACAAAGTATGCAAAGGACTTGATCAAGAGATTTGGCATGGAGGATGCAAAACCTATCAAAACTCCCATGGCAACCAACGGTCACCTCGACCTAAATGAGGGAGGTAAATCGGTAGATTTAAAGCTTTATAGGTCTATGATTGGTAGCTTGCTCTATCTCACCGCATCTAGGCCCGATATCATGTTTAGTGTTTGCATGTGTGCACGGTTTCAAGCATCTCCAAAAGAATGCCATTTAATGGCCGTAAAAAGAATACTAAGATATTTAAAGCATTCCTCTAGCATTGGCTTATGGTTTCCTAAAGGTGCTAAGTTTGATTTAATTGGATACTCGGACTCCGATTATGCGGGTTGCAAAGTGGATAGAAAAGCACCTCGGGGAGTTGTCAATTCTTAGGAAGATCCTTAGTTTCATGGTCATCCAAGAAACAAAATTCCGTAGCTTTATCCACCGCCGAAGCCGAATATGTTTCCGCGGGAAGTTGTTGTGCTCAATTACTTTGGATGAGGCAAACCTTGATGGATTACGGAATTAAAATTGATAATATGCCTCTCTTGTGTGATAATGAAAGTGCGGTTAAAATAGCAAATAATCCGGTCCAACACTCAAGAACCAAGCATATAGATATTCGCCACCATTTCCTAAGAGATCATGTGGGCAAAGGAGATATTGAAATTAGCCACATCCGAACCGAAGATCAATTGGCGGACATTTTCACCAAACCATTAGATGAAGGCCGGTTTTGCAAATTGAGGAATGAATTAAATGTCATAGATTATTCAAATATTGGTTAAAACTTTTGCCTCATGCATTTTGTTTGATTTGGTGTTATTCAAAAGCTTCTTTAAGAAAATATTTTCAAAAATATTAAAACGATTATCTATGCTTTTAAAAACTATATTCTCAAATAGACATTAGTCTATGCATAATGATCCTTATAAATATTTATTTGAGTGTAAAACTAAGGATCATTTGCAAATCAATCTAATCTTAAAGAAATCCAGGACTGGTTCTTGAAGTCCCAGAAAAATCGGAACAACCGACGTTATATATGCGGTATGACCGTGTCTCGGTACGACCGACTTTATAACTACGGTTCTACCGTATTGCGGTACGACCGGTGGGTTGTTCACGGTCCGACCGGGCTGTCCTCTTTAGAAGGGTTCCTTCGTTCCTTCAGCGGTTCATCCGCAGTCATACCGTCTCATTTCCTTCGTTCCTCTCTCTCTCCTACCCGAAGCCGCGAAGAATTCGTCCCCGAAATCTTCCTTTCCCCCGGCGATTCCTTGCTCTCCTGCTCATCCTTGCCTCCTCTGAGGTCATCTCCTCAATCTCTCCACGTAAAACCACTTTTGATTGAAGTTTTACCGCAAGATTTCAGTTCAAGGAGACATTTCTTAGGGTTAAACGAAATGTAGATGATTTCTTAGTTTCTAGTGAGGCATTTGCGCATAATTGATGTCTAGTGATGCTTGCACATCTATATCGTGGATTCACTCTACGAAAAATCATCAAAAATCCTATTTTAATGCTTGACCTAGAACTCAGTCAGGAAAATCGGTACAACCGGTTCTTGGGCTCGGTACAACTGCAATGCGGTCGTACCGGCTGTATAACTGCGGTATGACCGATTGTCCTGACAGAAAAATAGAAATTCATTTCTATTTCACTTAATTCTGTCATGTGTGTTTCCTTAAACTTCTTGTAACCTTTTCCTACCTCAGGGTAGATGCCTCGGACTTGAATCATGACTCGAAAAACGGTTGGACCTCCAAGGGGAGGAAAATCTTCATCTCAACCTCCGGGAGCTCGTTCGCCTGCAGCTCAGAGTTCAAAACCAACTTGAGGCAAAGGGAAAGGCAAAAGACCAGCAGAGGAAGATCCCGTGTCTGACACTGAAGAAAGCCTATCACTTGCAGAGACAGATTCTCAGACTGAATCAGAGTCAGAAGAAAACGCTCAGTCAGATGATTTGGGAACACCTCCGGATCCTCCCACAGACTTGAGATTGCTCTCATCTGATGAGTATGCAATCAAGCGACATGTGAACCAATATCTTTCCAGATCAGATTCGGTAAATCCAAGGTTTCACACAGTTTTTCAAGAACAAGTCTATGAGCAGATTTATGGACATCATAGAAAATTTACAGATCACAAGTGGATTAAGTGGGTTCACTTGAACAACTTAGACAGATACAGTGGTGTTTATCAGCTCTTTCATAGAGTGGGTCTTCATGACCTTGTGGCACTTAAACAGAACTATGATGATGAGTTGATCAGGCAGTTTTATGCCACCAAGTGCATGTCTCGCAGATTTGACTTCAATAAGATGGATATCTATTACCAGGTATGTGGAGAGCACTAAAGAAGAATTTGAGAGAGTGTTGAGGATTCAATCCAGTTCTTGAGAGAAGATATTTGATAGTCCAGCTTTGCTTACTCCTGCCTGGGTTGATTATTATGACACTTCTGTCAAGTATAAGCTAGGTACTATTACTGGACTTAAGCCAGAACCTAGCATGATCAACAGAATCATTAATCACACTTTTTATCCCAAGAGTGGTAATTTTGATGCAGTCACAGGACATGCTTGGAATATTATTGATCATATTATGAGAGGAACAAAATTTGATGTTGTGGATGTTATTCTCCAAGGCATAGTATCTTCCAAGAATGATAGGATTAAGAGGATATATTATGCTCCTTATATCATGGCATTGATTCTAAAGAAAATTGAATACCATGGTGGTTTGGGATCATTTCACAAGTCTTATCGACCTCGGGATGGTCTTCCCCCTCGTCGTGTTGAGGTTGAGGAAAATGTGGGTGAGGTCCCTGTTGCAGCTACTGCTCCTGCTGAAGGTACACTTAATCAGATTCTTTAAAATTAGCAGTTGATCCTTAGCAATTTAGAAGCAATGAAGACGGCTCAATTGGAATTTCAAAATGAGACTCGCTCAAAGTTGGCTCACTTAGAAGCAACTCAGAATGATTTCTTTGATGAGACTCATAACAGGATGGCAGCTGTGATGGACAGTTTTAATGATTTAGAAGAGATTTTGAGGACTCCTCAGCGATTCTCTCGTCGTCCACCTTCATTCTCTACTGTACCTCCCTCAGGAGCTTCTACCTCTTCAGTGCCTCCAGTGTCTGTTCCTCCAGTCCAAGTGGACCCAGCTCCAGTGCCTCCGGTGTGCCAAAGATCGGTTTCTCTTCGATTCGTGCCACCACTCCATAGGATTCTGACCCTCAGGACCCAAGCCATCTGAGCTAGTGTTTTTGGTAGTTGTTGCCAAAGGGGGAGAAGGAGTGAAGTTGTGAGAAGGCTCTTTAGGAAGGAAATTAGATTTTTAGCGATGTCTTCTTGTGGTTAAGATGGAGGTTATAAACAAAGAAATTGATGGGAATGATATGTGTTATCAGGTGAGGTCTGCAGAGTGTGTGAATGATCAATCATAACTAAGATCCTTCAAAGGAAAGCTCATAAATTTGAAAGTGTGTTGAAAGTGTCTTGTAGTAGTTCTTGATGAGCCGTGTTTAATAGTACAACTATACCTAATTGTAAACCGTAGAGTTAACAAGAAGGGTGGAACATTTATGAATTGATTTGATCATTAAGAGTGATACATTTGGTAAACTTCTTTAGTAAATTGGATTAACGGATCGCAATGGATTAACCTAACCGTTTGGGATGGTTAAGTACAAAAGGAGTTAGATTATTGTGTTAGTGGATATTAATCTTGGAGTAACCCTTGGTGGATGTTTAGTGATTGTATGTAATTGTTAGGTGCATTTATTGACTATTAAAGTTTGGTGTTGAGCTTTACTAAGAGAAAAATTGATGGGATTTAATAGATGAACAATAATTACATGATGGTAGAACTATCGGATAATAGTATGTCATTGATGGAAGGGCTTTGGAATAACCTTTAAATTGTGTAGTTAGTTCCTCTAAATAAAGTGGTTGTTGTAGTGAGGGTGTAAGAATCAGTATGCACTCATTTGAGGATGAGATGATAAAGGGTATGTCACATTTTGGTGAGCCTTGGTGGCTAATAAGGGAAGAGTTGAGGATAACAAATCTTGTTAAGAGTGAATTATTCTTGGTGTTGATAAGACTGTCCACAAGAGATTGTGACGTCGGAGTGGTGATGATTCTTCTAGAAGAAAAAATAAGTCGATTGCTTTCAGTAGTATCGGATAAATGAAATGTTTGGAGTTTGGCATTCTTGATCCTTTGGTTGTTCATGATTTATGTCGTAGATGATATTAGTTTGACCAATGAGGCGTATTGGAAGGTTCTATTTAGTTCTTAAGTGATTAATGTGATTTGGTTTTAAAGGTACTACTGTTTGGGTTGACAAGTAATGATGTAATCAAAGAAAACTGTTTTAATTGTTGACGGAAAATGAGTACCATAAACATTTGAGGTTGGGGTTGAGAATTGTAATTTGCAACCTTTCTCGTTCATGTACTTAAGAGTTTCTTGGGTTTCTTAGCAATGTTTATTATGATTTATGGAGGTTTGAAAATTTCTTCTTGTGGGACATGTGCCCACAACCGTGGACTTGTGTTTTGTTTTTTTGAGATCATTACTATTTGATTGTTACTCTTGGTCTCGTGCTCATTCGACGAGCAAAGCTTGCTTGTGTGTTGAACCTTGTATTTGTTTGTTTCTTCCTTTTTGATAAAGGATTTAACCTACTTGTGTTGCCAAGTCTAATAGAGAGTATTATGGTGACTGTTGAGGTGGACAAGTATTTGGTAGTGGTGAGATTTTGGGAACCAAATATGTGAAGAACAAAGAGAAGGTGTATTGGTTTTGACCTATAACTTCTTTGAGAGATTTTTATGGAATGATTGTCATTGGGAAACAACTCGATTAGTGTTTCGACTAGTGGAACCTAAGGCTAATTATGATCCAAAGAACCTTTGTCCATGTTGGAATATTGGGATTAACGAAATTATGGACTCTTGATAAACTTATCAGAGTATCGCAATTGGATACTTAGTATGATTGTGCAGAAGAGTTTTGATGGTGAAGGTTAATGAGAGTAGCGGTGTGGAGAAACCTAAGTGTTGTGCTAATTAATGGGATAGCAGAATTGTTGAGTTATGATCAAGTATGATTCGGCCTCAGTAGGTAACCCTATGGGGGTTAGATTATCTCTAAGTATAACTTGGTCAAGAATTTATTTATTAATTGACGTTGGTGATTGAGTATGTTTGAATCTTGGTCAAACAGTTAGGGTTTTGCGAACGGGTATATTGTGGTTGTGTAATCAATTGGATTGGTGTGGATTAGAGAAGGTCTAAGGCCCGTGAAATAAATCGCCTTGGGACGGTTACTTCATGGGTTATGCTATTTATATCGTTTGTAATGACTTATGCTTTATGATCAAGACTTGAACTATCTTACTTATAATATGTGAAATGAGAACTTGAACTCTTGATACATGTTGTTAGTTTTTTTTTTCTCTCATGTTCATTTCATGCTAAAAGGAACTCCGCTAAATGTTAATTATCCTTACTTGTGCTTACAAAATTACTTCTTTCCCCTATGCACAAGTTTAGGGGGAGCTTCTTTTATTTGTCTTCAAAATCTTTCTCACTCTTTGGTTATGTTGTCATCAATTACCAAAAAGGGGGAGATTGAAAGTATCTAGGCCCCTAAAATCGTGTTTTGGTAATTAATGATTATATGTGATTATTGGACTAATGTGTTTATTGAGTATTTACAAGGTTAAGACCTCTTGGTGGGTTCAATGATAAAAAGCATGCAGGGTAAATAAAGATTTACATGATTGAAGACAAGTATAAGTAGACAGTGATCTTTTTGTATTTTACCGGTCTTAGAAGAAAAGGTTGGAAGACCGGATTTTAGGTTAAACGTCGTACTATTAAGAGGGATCATGACTAGTACCTTGAATACATGATCTTGTGCAATATGGATCAATTTAGGATCATGCATACATCTGGTTTTGTTTTCCAAAAGCCTTTGAGATAAGTGTCAAAAATCGGTCATACCGACGTCTCTCGGGCGGTTGTACCGTTTGGTGCGGTATGACTGCATGTTACTTGGCGGTTCTACCGATTTATGAACTCCTCAGCCAACCAGGCGCTAATACGGTACGACCGGCTCTCAGAGAGGTACTACCGCATTGCGACGTTTCGTTTTTTAGTTGGCGGTTGTATAAAACCAGAACCGGTGCATTTCTGACTTAGAGCTCTCTGGGAAAATCGGTCGTACCGATATTGAAAAGCGGTCGTACCGATCTGCGGTCGTTCCGTTTTTTAGTTGGCGGTTGTATAAAACCAGAACCATTGCATTTCTGACTTAGAGCTCTGTGGGAAAATCGGTCGTACCGATATTGAAAAGCGGTCGTACCGATCTGCGGTCATTCCGATTCTTGTATGGCGGTACGTTTTTTACAGAGACCATGTCATCTCGGTCTTTCTGCAAAACCCTTGGTTCGGTCGTACCGCTCTTCCGTGCGGTATGACCGGAGGTTGCGGTCGTACCACAAGATAGTTGGCGGTCGTACCGCAAGGGTTGTTCAACGGCTATGTCAGAGTCATTTATTGCCACTATTCTAACCGTTACAGTGCTCAGTCTTTGGTGCGGTTGTGCCGCACCTTAGTTGGTGGTCATACCGCATTTCGGTATTTTTTTCTGGTATGACTCTCCAACGGTCGTTTTTGTTGGTGGGTGGTATAAATACCCCAACTGCACAAGGGCAGTGTGCTAGACCACATTTAACATCCTTAGAGCCTTGTGCATTCATTCAACTCCTCAAATTCATTTGTTCACTCTTTGAGAGGTTGTTGAGCTCATTCAAAGTGCATTCATCATTCTAGTTGATCCTATTGCACTTGAGTGTCGTCAAGCGAAGGTCTTGGTTTGATACTCTTAGAGTTTTGCCGAACTCCTAGACGGCTTGGCGGTGATTGCATGGTGATCTCTTCAAGAAGATTGTGAAGAGGCCCGGTGCCCATATTGTGAGTGGTTTGGTGTTCACCATCTCCGGAGTGGAGGAAGAACAACCAATAGTGATCGAGGAAAGGCTTAATACGTGGAGCCGGCTTGATTGGTTCAAGCTCCCTCAACGTGGACTAATGAAGACTGGGAAGTCTTCGATACCACGGGAAAACATCGTTGTCTCATTGTGGTTATTCCTAGTCTTTACTCTTCCGCATTTATATTTCTAGCTTGATCTTTGTGCTTGTATTGCTTAGCTAGAAGTATAATTTGTTTAGACTAAGTTATTAATTAGCTTATCCCGTTAATTTGTTTAAAAGTTTAAAAACCTCCTATTCACCCCCCTCTAGTCGGTTATCCTTGATCCTACAACACCCCAGTTTCTATTAACAGAAACCAAATTTCTACAAGTTCCCAAGGTCCTCCAGAACAAAAAAAAACAAAAGAGAGGAGGAAGCAACAAACAGCTGCTATCCAACAAAACACGAAAAGCTGAAAACAACAACTACTGAAACAACTAAGAAAGAGGTAACAGCTAGCACATCAAAGACAAAATGCTCGTGAACGCTGCTAATACAGAAAAGAAAGGGACTGCCCACAAAAACTCTTAGGACAACGGCCGGATCAAACAGTGCACTAACTGTCAACAAGATCCACTTTAGTCTTCAATTTCTTGATCCACGGAATCCATCTTCTTCTCGCTCCAAAAACTTCCATCGCCACTTGTTCAAGAATCTTTGCGCCCCTGACTAGCACTTCCTAATCTTCCTCCTTCTGCAATTTATTCCAAAGACAAATCCACCGACAAACATCAAACAACACATAAACTGGTTCCTGGGGCCACTTATGCTGAAAACAGGCCAAATTTTGAAATCTCCAAATACTCCACAAGATGGCAGCTATGCCTACTATGACCAATCTTCTTGACCTCCTAGATAAACAACCAGTCTAGTTTCTTAATAACTGTTGGATATTAGCTGGAGGGCAAGGAAAAAAGGCACAACACACAATGTTCCAAATGAATCTAGACAAAGGGCAAAACAAGAAAAGATGATCAATAGATTCATCCAAACTACAGAAAACACAAGATTTCTCCCCAGTCCAACCTCTACGCAAAAGATTATCTTTAGTTAAAATCCTTCCCTTAAGGACTAACCACAAAAAAATCTTAACTCTCAAAGGCAACCTCACACCCCAGATAAAACGAAAAGGAAAAACAAAATTTTGATTTCTCAACGCACTATAAGAGGACTTCACAGAAAAAACACCAGACGAATTCAACAACCAAACTAACTTATCGCAATCTGATCCTAATTTCACCTCACTGCAGTCAAAAGAAAGCTGCTGCCACAGCAACAGGTGTTCCCCAAAAAAGAGTCCTTCTAAACTTAATAGACTTCAACCCTTGAGAAAAGACATCAGCCACTGTAACATGTTTCTGAATCACAAGATTGTAAAGTCTAGCATATTTTGCAGCAAAAGATGCGTCACCCAACCAAAAATCCTCCCAAAACCTGATTTGGAACCATCTCCCAGAATCCTTTTACAACAAGAAAAGAAAGCATCTTTAACCTCCAACAAACCCTTCCAAAAAATAGAATCACCGGCTTTAGGAGTAACTTGTGACAAAGTTTTCTTACTCAGGTATTTCATCCTGAGAATATCTTGCCAATGACCACTACCATTTTCAAGCCTCCACAGCCATTTACCTAACAAAGCTAAGTTCATTACATTCAAATCAAGAACACCCAAACCCCCTTGAGATTTAGGCAAACAAACCACTGGCCAACTAACCAAATGGTATTTCTTTTTGCCCTCAACTGACTTCCAAAGAAACCTAGATCTAAAATAATCCATCTTCTTCCTAACACCCACAGAAAGCTTATAGAAGGACAACATATGTAAATGCAAACTACTTAGAGAAGAATTAATAAGCACAAACCTCCCACCCAGAGTTAACAACCTCCCTTGCCAGTTACTCAATTTATGCTCAAATTTATCTTCAACAGTTTTCCAATTTGAATTCCTTAATCTTTTCCTATCCACAGGAATCCCTAAATATGTAATAGGGAAAACCCCCCCTTTGCAAGTGAAGATTTTCTCAAAGATTAATTTCTTAAAACTAGCAGTCCCAATACAGAAAACCTCACTTTTATGAAAGTTTATCTTCAAACCAGAAAGATGCTCAAATAAGCACAGAATAAACTTCAAATTCTTAGCACTCTCGACATCATCCTGAATCATAAAGATGGTATCATCGGCATACTGAAGAATAGCTGTCACATCCATTAAAAAACTAGAATTTAGGCTTTTAAGCAAACCCAAATCCTGAGCTTGTCTAATGAGATGAGCTAACATATCTACTACAAGGTTAAACAGCAATGGTGATAAAGGATCACCCTGCCTTAAACCTTTAAAAGTTCTAAAAAAAAGGCCCAAGTTCTCCATTAACTTTAACACAAACTTTACCCCCACTAACCACCTTCATAATCCAGTCATTCCATTTATTTAGAAAACCTTTCAGCACAAGAGCTTTAAAGAGAAAATTCCAATTTACTTTGTCAAAAGCCTTTTCAAAATCAACTTTGAAAAGAATGCCAGACTGATTTCTTTTATGTAATTCATGCAAAGTCTCATGGAGGATAAGCACCCCATCTAGAATAAATCTTCCCTTAAGAAAAGCAGATTGAGACAAAAGAACAACCTTATCAATGACCTTAGCTAATCTATTGGTTAGCACTTTAGTTAAAATCTTATAGCTCACATTAAGAAAACAAATAGGTCTAAATTTTTGAATTCTATCAGCTTCTTTTCCTTTGGGCAACAAAGAAATAACACCAAAATTAAGACGAGCAATATCCAAAGTTCTAGAAAAGAAAGCATCCAAGAGACCGTCCAAGTAAGATTTAACTAAAGACCAAATTTTTTGATAAAACTCTACTGGGAACTGTAATACCCCAAAAATTAAATCGGGAGAGAATAATTAAATCGGGAGAGAATAATTAAACTCGGGGGAATATTTCTTTTAGCAAAGCGATTGAAGAGGAGAAAGAGGGGTTTTAATGTAATACTCCAATTTATTCTACGAAAGAAAGCGTTCAAAAGATAAATTAGACATAAAAAGGGGGTTTAGGTTTTTCGGCAACTTGGGCCTTGGGCCTTGGCCCAGAGGCCCATGAGGGGTAGGCCACCAATAAAAGGAAGGGGAAAACCCTAGATGCCTGTAGCTACAGTGCCGCGGTGTTATCTGTAGCACACCCTCCTCCATGGTGGTGCCTCCATTGGTGCCTCCTTCCTCGCCGTCGGTGCTCCCCCTGCCGATCAAGTGAAGAAAGGAGGAGATCAACTTCGTGGGAGAGTTCATCATCTTGCTGCGATTCTACAAGGGTAACATTGCGTGTTCTTCGTTTTTGATACGTAATAGTTGCGGTTGATGTCGTTTGGTAGATTGATTTGCGTCGGTTTAATAGATCGCGTTCTGTCCAGATTATTGCGCGGTCAGTTTCGTGTGTTTAGAGGCCGAATTAGGAGTTTTGGTCTCCTAAAGTTATGTAGATAATGTTCTTAGCTTTCAGTGGCCGCCAAGAATGCCAAAATCCGATTAACGGTTAGAAAGTTATGAATTGTTTAGTGCCGCTGTCTGGTTAATCTGTCAACATCCCGACAAATCAGAAAACTGAGTTAATCTATTAGTTAAAGACGAAATCAGAGGATCTCAATATAACGCAAAATTGTAGGTAATTTGCATACCTTTTCAGAGAGATAAAGAACGCAAGATTTGGACTTTCGTAGCAAAAGTTATGATGGTTTTAGTGTACTGTCCAGAGAAGCCGACGTGAAAATTGTTGTTCTGTAGTTTGGCTTGGTAGGGGCTGTAGATGGCATAATCAAAAGGGCTCCCCAACTAAGTTTATTTGGGTAATTTAATTACCTTTCCAGAAAGTCTGAGAACACCTCATTTGGACTCCTGAGCAGAAAGTTATGTATTTTAGAAGTTGACTGTCCGCAGTGATCACCAAAGCGATCGCTAGAAATTGGAAGATTGGAAAACGCTTGGGAGATTAGCGAGTTCGTTTGTGTTGTTATTTATGCTTTTGATCCAGTATGTTGGTCTTAGATTGGGGTTATCTTTATGTTCAGGTGGGAGCGTGATCCCAGGGCAGCGCCCTCTTCTCGCCCACCGTTCTCGCACGGTTGAGGCAAGTATTCGGGTTATAGCATATTTATGCTTGTATGCTGAGAGTGTTTGTGTTTTGCTCGTAATAGCCATGCATGAATGTTAATGTGATGAGTTTCCATTTATCTTGATGAATGCTAGTTATAGTTAAAGTTGATGTTATTGTGATGAGTTCCAATTTTATCCTAGTGAATGCAAGTACTCTGATTGAGAGAATATGTATGAATGTTTGATAGAAGGTGCTAGTACTTTGATGCGTACTAACCATGCAAGGTTGATAGTGTGACATGTATGATTAAGGATGGTAAATATTTGAGATATGATTAATTATTATTCATGAAGGATTGTTCATGTTTGCTAGTATTATGAATATATGTGCTATTCATGGATACTAGAATGCTAAGAATGTCAATGATGTGGAATGCTAGAAGTATGAATAAGTTTATTCATGCACGTCGTTGTTGTGAATCCATATGTATGATGGTTTAAAGTTTTGTTCATGTGCATCATGCAATCATATTGGAGGATTGGTCACGTGGTGACTATGCATGTTCGAGGTCCCCGTTCTGTAGATGACGGGCTTGAGGTCCCCACATTCGTGGAATATGGGCAATGAATAAAGAGGTCCCCATCATAGAGATGATGGGCAAAGGTCCCTATACATGTGGTGTATAGGCTCTTGGTCCCCGTGCGGAGGGCACGAGCAAGGGTATACATCGACGGATGTATACCCCGCATTACCGGTAAAATGCGAAAAGAGGTAAAGTTCAACAGGTGCATTGCATTGATCGCATTCAATGAGTATGAAAGCTATGAGTAGTGTAACGTTATTGTGGATCATTGTTGCTATGCTTGTGTTCTTATTTATAGTCTTGTTGATACTTGCTGAGTCTTTGGGCTCACCCTTGCTTTGATATATTTTAGGTACAACTAGCAGGAACGACATGCATGGGAGGGAGTAGATGTTGGATGCACTCACTACCTCACGACCATAAGGCGTTTGCCATTTAATTACACATCAAGATTAAGTAAACTATTTGAGAATCACTCATGAATGGTTGAGTATTTATGTTAATTGTGATAATGAGAATAGCAAGTCTGGATTTTGTTTATTCGATCATCTTGCAAGCTTGTGTAACCTTGATTATGAAGATATTGATAAGTGCCATGATTAATTGTTGGAACCTCGGTATTGTTGACTATACAAAGGAGGTTTTGCCGAAAATTTGTAATTGGTCTTAGTTTAGTTTAGTCTAATTTAATTTTAGTAGCATTTCAGGCTCAATGCTGAGATGGGGTGTTACAGGAACCCATCAGGACTAGGGGCTTTATTAACTTCCATGGAGAACACAGCTGTTTTTAATTCTTCTAAAGAGAAATCCTGAGTCAAAAAGTCTCTGTCCTGTTCATCTAATTTTGGAATGTCTTCCATTTCCAGATTACACCACATGGAATCAGAAGGACCAAAAAGATTTCTATAGAAGTCAGAAATGTATTTCAGCAGCTTATCATGCCCTTCAATCACTCCCTCATCTTGATGCAAAGCATAAATGAAAATTTTCCGTCTCCTACCATTAGCTTTGGCATGATAAAATTTAGTATTTCTATCTCCTTCTAACAACTCTTTCTCCTTAGATCTCTGAAACCATTTAAGCTCTTCTTCTTTCATAATTCTACTTAACTGTTCTTCTAAGAAGATCTTAAACTCCCATTTCTCTAAAGTCAGACCAGATATTTCAAATTCTTTATCAAGAATGTCAATCTGATTCAACAACTCAAGTTTTTGCTTCTTGTAAGAGCCCTCCACATTATTATTCCATCCTTTCAAGAACTGTCTCAACTTTCTCAGTTTATGTTGCTAAGCATCCACATGAGAAAACCCAACAGTGGGCTGATCCCATATCAGCTGAACCAGCTCATAAAAATCTTCTCTCAAAAACCAACCCAACTCAAATCTGAACAAGGTACTCTTCACACGATCATCCCCTGTATCAACAAGCAAGGGAGAATGATTTGAGAGTACTCTAGGTAGAGTTTTAGTACTAACCAGAGGATACTTTTGCTCCCAGGTGTTACTCACCAAAACTCTATCTAGCAATTCGTAAGTAGGATTTGCATAATTATTACACCAAGTGTACTTACGACCACTTAGATGCACCTTCCTCAAACCTACACTTTCTATAATTGAATTAAACAAAGAACTCCACCTACTACAGCCCCCAGCCTTGTTTTTCTCACAAGCTTTCCTAATGATATTAAAATCTCCAGCCATAAAAAGGGGCAAAGAAGACACATTTAGAATCTGAGCTAACTGAACCAAGAAGGCTTGTTTACCTTCCTTTTGTGCAGCTCCATACACAATGATCAAGTTCCACAAAAAACTTGTCATTTGAATTTTCAATTGTAACAGTAACAAAATGATCCTCACACTTAGAACCAATAACAAAAAAAGAATCCAAGGAGACCCCAACCAAGATTCCCCCTGATCTGCCTCTAGAAGGAGCACAGATCCAGAAAAAATTGAGGTCAGAACCCAAAGAGCTCAACTCATTTGAATGAAAATCTTTCTTCATAGTCTCCTGAAGACCAATAAAATCTTATTTCCTATCTAAAATTGTTTCCCTTATGAACCTCTTTTTCTCAACATCACCCAAACCTCTACAGTTCCAAATTAGACCCTTCATTTGCAAAACTTTGTTCTATATAAACCCCTTCCTTTCTTTAAGGCAGGAAGAACAGAGAACAGTTCAGGAGACCCACCCTTTTACTTTTTCCTTTTCACAGAAGCCAAATGAAATAAAGTAAGGTTGGGTTCAGTTTCCTCAAACTCATCCAACTCATCATCAGACAAAGGATCTTGAAACACTGCACAATCAGAAACAGCCTGATTTGCATCAGTTTCAACAACCAATTGTGTAACATCCCAACTTTGGACTTGTGTTTCAAATGTAAGAAAATCAGTAGAAATTAAAACTTTCTCTTACATCATGTATTTCCTGTATGCTTTGAACATCTGTTGTAAGAAGTTATGGAAATACAAAGTCACAAGTCTTTTGATCCAAACTTTGAGCTTCCAAATTGTAATCATGTCAAGTATTGTGATCATCCTCTGGAAATATTTTTCCTAAGTTCTTGGGATGATATGTGACCCCTCTGAAAAATTTCACAATTTTTAGAAATTGTTTGAATATTTTTAGAGGCAGTCAAACCTGTTTGACTTTCAAACCTCAAAACAGAGTCTCTCTGTTAAAACGCGCATTGAATCTCAACCGTTGGATCTCGATCGCGCGACCCTTGTCCTTGTAAACATTCGGACCTTCCGGTTGCATGTGCGAATGTCGACCGTTAGATCTCCATCCAACCGTTGAGATCCTCCGAAACCTTCGGACCCTCCGGTTGTTAGATTGAATCGGAGCCGTTGGATTAAGATCCAACGCTCGCTTATCCCTCTGTTGTAAACCACGTTCGCGACGTGGGGCAATCGGAGCCGTTCATTTCTAATCCTAGGGCTTGTGATCTCTTTCGTTGTATTTTAAACCTCGGAGGCGTGGCGTAATCTCAGTCGTCCGATTTAAATCGTAGGGCTCAGGATCGCCCGAGCCTTTCCTCTGGTCATCTTCAACCTCTAGCCGTGCATAAACAGTAGGGGTGATGGCAGTGTCAAATCATGCTCCCTACAGTCGCCCTAGCCGACGTTTAGGGGTATTGGAGACACTCTGAGCCAGGCCATACCCTATTGCACCATCTTCTACCTTTTTCCTTGTCGGCCGCACCTTGTGCTCTGTGCTTTGCCGCCCGAAAGGCTTGTGGTCCAAACCCTAATGCCTCCAAGGCTTTATAAGCACTCTCAATACTTCTGGTATTCCTTTAGACCACCATCAAGCTCCATTCACAGTATTGGAGCTTAACACCTCAAAAATGGCAAGTTGCCATTGTTGACCCGAAGAGCTCCTCTGGTGTTCTTGGTGTTCCAGTGGTTCTCCTTCATGTTTCTTTGCCCTATCCTTATCTATTTACTATCTTGAACATTTCCCCTCACTTAATTTTGGATTTGATTATCAGGAATTGTCCAATTTGGGGTTTGTTCAAATTCGGCCGAAAGTGGTCATCTTCTTCCTCAGCTCAGGTGAGTGCTCTATTTTCTAATTACTTGCTCATGTAGCCTCTGTGGACCATAATGAAGCTACATTGATGCTTTGGAATCACTCATTTGGCTCAGGGTGTCTATTTCGATCTTTCTTCTCCAAGTCCGGCGAGCTTCCACCGTGATCAAGCTTCTCCGGCCATCTTTGAAGCTTCTTTTCACCAAGGTAGCTTCTTATTAGTCCTTAGAGGCTCTGGCACCCGCTTCCTTGGACTACAATGGAGCTCATTGTTGTTTTCGTGGTTAGCAGTAAGGCTCCCTTTTCATTTTTTCAGCTAGCCGGCGTTCTAGTCCCTCACCGCCGGCGAGGATGCCACCATTAGGTTCTAGGCGCTATTGCGGTTCCATTTTAGTCTTTGTTCGGCGCCGCCGCAGCCAGTGTCGCCGGCGATTAGCCATTAAAGTCGATCGGGATTTTGCCGGTGCAAAACTCCCGTTTTCGTCATTTGTTTAGGACACATTAATTGTGTAGTAATTGCTAATCAGTAGTTATTAATGGTGTCTTAATCTTTGTCGTTGAGCCACTGACTTGTGGGCCCAACATCCTTTAATCACCCGCTGGCGCAATCCCGCACTATTCCGACATCATTAATGCCTAATCATTGATTAATTAATGTGTCGGCACTTATCGCTGTCGGAAATCACCTTTGGTGTCTCTGACATGCGGGCCCTCCAGCCTCTTAAACCACAGCCGTGACCGTCATTAGGACACATTAATTACTAAGTCAATCGCTAATCATTGGCTCCTGGTAATTAATCGCTGTCTTAATTGTCCCTCTGTCTCACTAACATGTGGACCCAGTGCACTGTGCACGTGGGTTAAAAGTAGCGCGTGGGTGACTCGAAGTCACTGACAGCGGGTCCCTCGTGTCAGCACCTCTCTTTGAGCTTCGATCATTAGCCACCGTCCGTTCTCAGATCTGCGGCCCAGATCTTTGCATGCATTCGGACCCTCCGGATGCCTTGATCGTTCTTGGTCGTCGATCTTACGATCAATGGCTGAGATCGTGTATGCAACCGGACCTTCCAACCGTTGGTGCGCTCTGGACCGTCCATCTGCCAATCTGCGGCTGGGATTGGCCCAAGCAACTACACCGTCCGAATGCATACACTCGTGTGCGCCGTTGGATCTTGATCCAACGGTGGGTTTGGTTTAAGTTTCGCGCGCGTGCGCTGTTTTCGGCACGCGTGAGCCGTAGGATTTTAGATCGAGGGTTAATAAGCGTTCACGTCTTATTCTCTTGAGTGAGTTTGTGTGTATTTCGGTAAGTAGTTATTTAACAACTGAAAATGATATAAAAACTTTAGAAACTCATAACTAATTCATTTTAACTGCTTTTTAGATAATTCCAACTGTAATAAATTTTGTTATCACTTAAGTTTATTATAAAAATGGATTTAAGCATATTTCAGTAGCAGAAAATTTCGTAACTAGAAATAACTTGATTTCTGTCACTTTGAATATTCCAGAAATGGATTTAACCTTGAAAAATGCATATCTTTTTCTGTATAAATCCAATTTGTGCAAAATCAATTTTGTTAAATTCATCTGTTGGCATACTTTCATATGGAATAAGATTTGACCATGATCATCATTCTGTAGAGTAACTTGCATTAGATTTACACCTTAGAAAATCATAAGTAAATGTGTATAACTCCAAATTTAGTAAATCCAACTTTGCTGTTGTTAGGATGTCATGATCTACCTACTATAAAAATTTCAGACCTTAGATCATCCTAGAAAATTTCACCATGAACAGTACTATTAATTAATTAGGTTGATGCTAAGGCTGAGAAAGAGTATTTTGTCCATATCTTTTGCATGCTTAGTCCAAATTGCATGATTCTTGTTCCTATCTCTGTCTAAAATCATTCCCTAGCTGTTGTGTAAATTTCATTAGATTTGGATATCTTTTGTTGTTGGAGTTTTATTTGGTGTTCTTCGTTCTTATTTGCTTATCGCCTTTTCGCGTTAGGTTCCGAAGATAATTTTATTGCTGATATTGAGCCACAGCAGCCCGATCCTGCACTCCAGCAAGGCAAGCAGATGTAGCATTCATTTGATCATGTTGTTCCTACTATTTTCAAATTCTAATATGTTGTTTGCAAATTCTATGTATGCATTGCTATGTTGTTTTAAACTATTGTCGATAGTTGGCCCAGTAGCTGCATAATCAGTAGGAAATGTTGATTCCTCTACTACTGATTCGATTCAAGATCATCTCCGATCAGAGCATCTCCGATTCGATTCAAGATCGCGATCCTGACAACCTGGTTCAAATCACAACAAGATCATGCATTTCCACAAATAAGAACTCATGGAGTGTTATTTGTAATCGGGTACTCCTGCTGTACTCAAGATGAATTATAGAGCCACGCCCGATTTGCAGAAGGAGGAAGAAAAATGATATGTGGGCCTTTGCCAAAACCAGAAAAATGATATGTGGGCCTTTGCCAAAACCCACAAGGCCCAACTCTCTCACATCCATCCCACGTTCCTACCTCTGCAACTCATTCCTCGTTCCAAAATCCTCCAAAATTACAATTAGGACTCGCGAGAATTTGAGGAATGCACACACCCGAGAGCCGAGGGAGCTGGTTGCGACACCGCCAGTAGTTGGAGGAGGCGGGAAGGCCTGGAGTCACTGAGGCCCGAGCAGCAAGGAGGGAGACCGTAGGCGAGGGGGCTGGGAGTTGCTGATGCCGAGGCGACGAGGCCCAAGGGGTGTGGAGGAGCAGAGCCACTGCCAGTCGGTAGCCGCCCAAAGCCCGTATGATGAGGAGGGCCCAGGAGGCAGTCCCTCATCCATCCCGAGGAGGAGGAGAAGAGGACGGGAGTAGACGAGATGAGGAGGGCCGAGCCGCCAGGATAGCCTACCGAGGGGCGAGATAGGAGGCTTTGACGGCCACCGTGGCGTGGTGAATCAAAGATCAATGCAAAGCATTAACTTGGACATCTTGGCTACAGTTGTTACTATGTTGACTAATGCATTCCTATCTCTTTGTTCATGGGTATTATAGTAAATTTGCTTTAGCCTTTGGCCTTTGAACCAACATCAACGGAGGGAGTACTTTGTTTGTCCGCTTGTCATCTTTTACGTTTTTATCGCCAATGCAGTAATCCATCTTCCTAATTTTTCTGTACATCTAGGTTATTCTTGGCGTCTTTCGTAAGAGGAGATTCTTTGGGTTAAGAGAAATGTTCAAGTCAATGGACACTAAAAACAGAGGTGTGGTTACTTTTGGTGAGCTTAAAGAAGGACTGAGAAGATATGATTCAATGTTTAAGGATACTGAGATTAGTTATTTAATACGAAAAGAAGATAAATAGAATGTATCATAGAAGCAACATTTATTGTGTTGTCAAATTGCCTATTAAATTAATCTTGTTTTGTGCTACTTCTATCTTTTCCATTTTACTTTCGCAATGAAATGCTGAAACCATATGTATCATAGAAGCAAGGCATGGTTTTTGTCAAAACAATAAAAGGTCTTTTTGGAAGAAAACAATCGCTGATGAAAATCTAATGTTCATTCTTCTTTTCCTAAATTAGGATGGTCAAATAGATTATGCTGAATTTCTGACCGCCGTCGCCACGAACTAAGCTTTGAAGTAAATGATTTTGTTTATCTCAAGGTCTCCCAAATGCGAGGCATCCACCGTTTCCAAGTCTATGGGAAACTAGCACCTTGGTATATCGGACCCTACTGAATCATCGAAAGGAAAGGCGAAGTGGCATACCAAGTGGAGTTGTCACCACAACTCTCAGATGTGCATGACGTCTTTCACATATTGCATCTCAAGAAGTGTCTTCGAGCCTTGACTGAAGTCACTCAGTTGGAGAACATTGATCTCCAACCAAATCTTTCTTATCGGGAACGCCCGATCCGAATCCTAGATGAAGCCACACGACACACTCGTAACCATGCTATCAAGATGTAAAGAATTCATTTGAGCAACCACACCGAAGACATAGCGCCGTGGGAACGAGAAAATTGCCTTAGAGCCGAATTCCCCTATTTCTTTACCGAGCCTGCTGAATCTCGGGGATGAGATTCTTTGTAAGGGGGGGTAGGCCTGTCATATCCCAAAATTCATATTTTGGGAAGATATAATAGAAATGCATTGGAAAAATCATTTTGATCATTATATATATGAAAATCTAACCATGTTTGAATTTTGAACTTTTGTTTAAAAGCAAACAATGAAATTCAAACAAACATGCACTTAAAAGAAATTTAGATAAAACAAAATAAAAATAGTTGAGAGAATTATTCTCGGCATAATTGCTCAGGAAAAAATTTATTAAACAATTTATATGAACTTTCATAAGTCTGACAATGCAATAAGAACAGAAACTTGTAAGATTTTTTTGAGAAAATCATAGACAATATAAAGTCCTAAACAATTTACATAAGAAACTACATTAGGTCGGGAGCCCTCACAAAAAGATTTATAAAATTTTGACCTTTTTTGCTTAGTACAAAAATTCAGCAAACCTTCAGCCTTTAAATCCAAAACCTAATCTAAACTCCCTCTCACCTCTTGCTGGCAAGTGGGGCCTATTGCCAGGAACCATCTTCCACCTCCGCTCGCCCTCGCCAGTGCACGCTCACGAGCGCTTCGCTGCATGCCCACTATTTTGGCGAGCCCAACCACTCGCCCCCAGCTTTGAAGAGAGCCCCTGGTTTTGGCTCCCTCGCCTGCATCGCCCGTTGCCTCAGCTGCACCCATCCCTACCCGCTATCCTGTCAGTGCCTCCGAGCGCGTTGCTGCCATTGCCAATGGGCACGCTCACTCTTCCTCATGAGTTCTCCACCACATCACCTATAAGAAGGCCACCAGAGCCCTCTTCATCCCTTTCCTCGCCATTCCCCTCCTCCATCGAGCTCGAACTCGAGAAAAGAGTGAGCTCCGTTTCTAGCCGTCGCACTGCCACATCGTCGCTGGCACCCTGGAGGATTTTTCTTCTCGCCACCTGCGTCATATCGTGTTCCAAAGCACCAGGATCCTTCCCCCTCATTTAATTTTACTTTCATTCACAGGAGCTTGCCGAAGCCCCTTTCTTCTTCGTCTCCAACCATTCTTGCCGCCACCATCGCCAATCGAGCTTCACCACGTTTCACTCCAATTGGCTTCACCAGGAGCACCCAGTGGAAGTCCCGAAGATGTTCCATACATCACCAAGGCTCTTCTTCTTCTCCGGTAAGCTCCCCACATTGCCTACCTCGCTGCCGCCTCTCCCCGTCCTTCTCTGGCGAACCTCGTTACTTCGGTGAGTCCCCTGGACCTCCTAGTTGCTCAGGTGCTCGTTGGTTAGCTTAAAGCGCCACCGGGTCGCAAAGTGCATATAGCCCATAGCGTCACCACTGCCAAACCTTGTCGTGTCGCCGCACGAGGCCACCTGGCCCTCGCCGCCAGCACCATCAGGTGTGCGAGGATAAGGGGAACCCATTTGGGGCTTTACCCAGCGCCGCCGTGGTTCACCTCGCCGACGACGAGCATGGCAAGGATCACCTGAAAGCTCCTCTGCTTATCCGAATCAGACCACCACTGTAGCTCGATAATTAAATGACTAAATCCTGATCGTCAGGGTTAAGCAATAATTAATATCGTGTTAAGTATAGTTCTATTAGTCTCACGTGTGGGGCCACGAACATAAATTGAGTAGTTATGAACTGGATTTCATATTGAGTCAATGACACATGGGTCCCACCACAGTTAAGAGCACAATAAATCACCCGGTGGACCATGCACTGTGCATATGGACTCCGGTCCATGCAATGTTTGGTGAACAGAGCCTATGATAGGTGGACCCCACCTGTCAAAAATGTTTTCCTTTAGAAAATAAATGAAAAAGAAAATAAATCACCTGGACCCACCTGTCATACACTGGTGTATTTCCAAATAAAAAATAAATCAAAAAAGAAAAAGAAAAGACAGCGGGTCCCACCTGTTAGAGAGAAAATTCTCTCTCCCTTTTCTATTTCCTAGAATTATCAAATCGAACGAAATTAAACATTAATAACTTTTGCATAAAAACTCCAAATTGAATGATTCTTGTTTCTAAATTCATCTAGAATCATGCTCTACCAGAATATACAAAAATATTTGAATTTGGTTACTGTTGCATTTATTTTGTATTATTTAGTTCGTTTATGGCTCTTTTTGGAATAGATGTCGATTGCTTGAATGACATTTTTTACGACCATCCATCCTCCTATTCAGAACAACGAGAGCAAGGCAAGCACCTCCTTTGATCATGTTGATCCTACTATTTTACTTATTATATTTCTTTTTTGCAAAATCTATTATGCATGCATGTATGTTTGTTAAAAAATTGCTATGTTTGGGTTAATGGTAGATGTAAATCCTATTCGATGCATGAATATCCTTGAAATATTGACTCCCTTACTGTTGTAGCCATTAGGTTATGGGTTAGACAATATATAATGTCAAGTTGGGAGTTTCGAGTGTAAATATCGCACAAATGCTTACTGGAGCGGTGGTTTTTCCTAAAATTTATAAAAGGGCAATATGGTAAACATGAATTTGGACGATTTATGAAAAATGTCCAGAGGGGTGTACCTCTGTTATTTTGTATAAGAATACAAATGCAAAACTTAGTTTTCGACGTGGGCGAGTTATATTATATTCTGAGAAGAGTGAGGAGTGTACCTCACTAGTAGATAGGGGGAGATCTTTGCCTGAGTCAATTAAGAACTGAATATCGGTGTCATCAATCTAAGCCTAAGAGTACAACCAAATGTGCTGGTATGGGACGATGTTAGCTAATTAAGACATTGAACACTAGCCTTGCACGTAGGTAGGCCGTAGTAGCGCCGACATGACCAGTGCAGGCATGTTCGAAGGGGCTCCCTTCACCACGGTGTTGGACACAAAGCTTACTGACACAACTACGAATGCCTCACTGAGACGGTGGTGTCCTCGGGTGAAGTGAGGATAAACATTCGTTAGGCTAGTGCAAGGGTAGAACTAGATGATGTAAAGACTTCGACACGTGCTCTAGACTGCTTTCTAAAGGTAGTGAGCGGTGGTATCGATAGATACCGAATAAACTAGAGAATTCATATGCTGTGGGTTGTAACAGCCCCAATTTTATAAACAGTAACAATCTGCTTTATGAACAGTAATGGGATACTGTTCATGACATTACTGTTCGTAATTAACAGTTTGGAATTGCTGTTATCAATTGAAACCTCCCTTTTCTAGCCAAAGTCCAATAACCCATTTGAAGTTTCAAAGGAAATACCAGATGAAACTTGTATTGTGACTGGGAAGTATTTTCATTTAAAGCCTAAATAAATTATCTTGACTAAAAATAATTTTTGTTGAATTTTTAGAAATTATTTTGGCTTAAAGAAAAACATTTACCTTTAAATAAACATATTCGGGCTAAGATAATTATTTATGTATTTTACAAAGTGATAATGTGGTTTATAAAATTTATCTGGGAAATATATCATCCCAGTAGCCTCCAGTAAAAATTTCATGATTTTACAAATTTATTTGCTATTTTTAAACCCCAGTCAAACTTTCAAACTTTGAATTTAGGATTTAGTCAACCTTCAGGTCTAGACCTAAACTCTAGTACTGTAGAGGCTCACACCTTTGCGGTTGGGTCCAACCCTTTCACTCTGGTCCGGCTCAGTCACGCTCGGGCGCGAGCCCAAACTATTCGCGTGCTGTGAGCCGTTGATTTCTAATCGAACGGGCATAGCCGCAATGTCCCGTGAGCTGTCCACGTATGCGCCTAACCTCCACCGTTGGATCTTAATCAGACGGACAGGAGTGGTGTATGCATTCGGACGACTCTGGAGTCCCTTTCGATCTCCACCGTTCATTTCCGATCTAACAGCGCCGCCCTTTTCTTTTTAAACCTAAAGGCGCGCTTTTCGTTGGGCCGTCAGATTCAAATCCCACGGCACCCTCTTTACCGCGTGCTGTTAAGGCCTGCGTTTCTTTGGGCCGTTGGATTTTGATCGTAGGGTCCAGGTCAGTGTATGCATTCGGACGAGCCAAATCCCCTTTCAATCTGCGCCGTTCGTTCCTAATCCTACCGCGCTGCCCTTTTTGTTTTGAAATTAAAGGCGCGCAGCTATCTTGAGCCCTTAGATCTATATCCTACGGTGCGCCTTTTTGACCGTGGGCTTTTAAAGCCCAAATTCGATGGACCGTTGGATTTCCATCGAAGGGCCTGTATTGTGTATGCATTCGGACCATCCAGTTCATTTTTCCATCTCGACCGTAGAAATCCAATCTAACGGTGCCGCGTCATCTCATCTAATTGGGTGACGTGTATTCCTTTTAATTGACCGTTGGATTCCAATCCAACGTCCAGATTTGAAAGTAGATCCCGAAATCCCTTTGGGCTCTGTTTAAATCTCGATCGACCGATTGAGATCGCACGACCCATATTAAATGATGCCGATTAAAACCTTTTAACCTCTCTATTTATCACAGCCGTCCATTTCTAATCGGATGGTTGAGATTCTTTTGAGCTTTAGGAGGCTCGCATGACTGTGGCTGACAAAGGGACCCACATGTCAGAAGGTTCTTATCTCCTTCCTTGTCTCTCTGCGCGCAGCCATCTCTGTAAACCAAGGAGAGGATTTATCCCAAAGCTTTTGCAACTAATTTTTGGGATATTTATCCCTAAATGGACACCTCATCAACTCTAGACTCTTCCACTTTGCCCTGTAGCTCAACATCTATATATAACCCTAACTTTTGAGCTGCTGCCATTGTTGACCACTGGAGCTGTTCTTCTGCCATTGCTGTCCAGTGGAGTTTCTTGCCCCTCCGAATTGCTTATCCACCTTAAGCACTGGTTTCACCTTGCACTAAGATTTTAACATCTTTTGTAGGTTAAAACCAAGGGATTTCTCTCTGTTGAGCAGAGTCGGTTTCTCAACTTTCGGAGTTTCTCTCAACCTGGTGAGTTAAAACCTTAGTTTGGACATCTTGAGCACCTTAAGGACCTTAGGAGCTCATATGAATCATTCTTTTGAATATCAGTAGCTTCAACTTGCTTCAAACTGAAAAGTTGATATTCTAACTTTTCGGTTTTTCATATCTTTTTCAAGACCTAGGGTTTCTCCTGTCAACTTGTTATCCTAGGTAGGTTGTAACTAAACCCTAGCAGCATAACAAGTTATTCTTTTGATCTTCCTTATCATCTACTTAATTTTGTAGCAGAGCTTTACCTCTGTTCTCTGTTGTCGGTTCAACCGACAACATTGCTTGTTCTTTAGCCCTTGTAATCTGGCCGGCTAGTGTTAAACTAGGGTTTGCTTAGGATATCATTTACTTTCAAAACCAGACTAAGTTTCAATTTACCATCCTTTACTTAGTCTATTCATAACTAATCAAAACCGCTTACATCTGTTTACTTTCTTTTCAAATTTCAAAATCAAACTTGGTTCTAGACTATAGTTTCATTATTTAAAAGTTGTATCGATAAAATGGGTTATTATCACTATTAGGGTAGATATAACTTAAGCATCTCGCCAATCATGCATTTCAGTTGATCATGCATATTTCTTCCATTTTGTACTTATTGTCGATTTTGGCATTTATTGGACTTTATTGCTTCTTATAGAATCTGGTTCTTCTGAAGCTTTTGACTCTATTTCTGAGCAACCTGAACCTGCAACAGAAGTTTATTACTATCAAGGCAAGCATCCTCTTTGCACCATATTGATCCCAAATTTTATACAATAGATTTTCCAAATTCAGTGACATCTGTGCATGCTATTTTTCTGGAAATACAAATATGGACTGTATTAGATAGTTATGACCTGAGTGACATTGTGGATTACCTTAATTATAACCATACACTCAACCTTAGTGTAGTACTGTATAATATAAGGTATATTTTCAGATTTGGCTTAGATATGCAGTCTAGAGACTTTAGAGTTTGACAAGAATATCTTGTCAAACATGGGAATCACAAATGGCTTTCTGTTACTTTAAACTCTTTGTCCAGTTTACTTATGTCAGAAATGATTTTTATATTTAAATTGATCTGGACAAGAGGAAGCTAGTGATGGTGCTTTTGTGAACGAGATTGGGATTTGTGGTGGACTTGTCTGGACCAATTAAGGACCGAACTCTGACTATTCAACTCAAGTCCCCCACGTACTTCCACATGCAGTGTATGGGCGCTGTTTGGTTAAGTAAAATGTTAAGACTATTGGGTTGGAAACAGGAGAGTAAGGATATGTGTATTGACCTTGTATGGCATAGATGCTTTGGTCTTATGACTGCGTTTTATGCCATGTGAGCTGGTATGTCAGTATCAGATGTTCTTAGAAGGGTGAGGGCGTATATGTGCTCCGTAACATATACGTACCTTAAAGATGCTGATTGCAAACTAATATGGGCAGCGAACCCAGTTTGCATTTAATTGTTTGGGTCGGCATTCCTGACGCAACATGTGTGCCCCGGTTAAGCAGATGCTATCAGTCGTTGTTTAAGCGAGATCAGCTCACACATGGGGGTCCAACTCAATAGTGTTAGCTTGTTGAAAAATACCAAATCTTAGTTTCCCCGGTCGGCATACCAAAGGAAGTATGTCATCATTCGGAGTGATCCGAAGGCAACGGGCTAGCTAAGTCGTGTGGGTAAAGATGTACACCCCTGCAGGGTATTAAACTGTTCGAATAGCCGTGTCCACGGTCATGGACGATAACTTGAATTGATGTCACCTGTATAGAAGCTTTGATTTTCCAATCTGGTTTCGGTTTTTGGCTTTGCATGAGGGTTTCATGCACTGTACTGTTTACAATTAATTCATTTACTTACTGTTCTAGTCAAACTTTGATTTATGAAATTGCTTTATCAAAATTTAGCATTTGTAGGTTAAGATGTATTGCTTTATGCAAATCTGAACCTTTATACCTTCCTGTTGCAACCTTATGCATGTATAAATTCTACTCCTTTGCATAGGCTCTAATAAACACTTCTTTTATTAGTTTGTGTAAGACTTGCTGAGTACCTTCCGTACTCAAGGTGCTATCACCTATTGTTGCAGGTGAGGATGGTTACCTTTATGAAGTGCCCGTTAGCGCCGATCAGGGTGATGCTAACGAGTAAAGTTACTTCTTTCCTCCACGCAATTGCCTGCGGGTGGATGGGACCATTGGTGGATGTTGCCGTTTTATTTTGCTTCCGCTGTTAGACTTTTGAAGTGACCAAGTCACTTAATAATGTAGTACTGAACCGAAAGTTGTAAACTTGTGTTTAATTATGTAAATGTATGACTTATATGTGTTTGATGCAATGTTGTTGAAGGATATATATGCAATGGTCGTTGATCCTGGGAACCATTGTGAGATATATATATCCAGGAATCCTGATTATTGGATTGGTTACTTATTAACTTTATACTTCTAGCATGATCGTTAATAAAGGGGCAGTACTGTTCCTTAATTAATAATTGTGTTACAGTATGAATTTAATTAAGTACATTTCCAATATCCGGGGGTCCTCACATGGGTAAAGTTGTACCCCTCTGCCTAGTGTAAATCTATTTAAATAGCCGTGCCCGTGGTCATAAGCGTGCCTAGTGCGGTCACGTTGGGTATAGACTTGGTTTTTCTTAAAAACCGTTGCTTTGGAAAAAACATGGGAATTGTTTTGTGGTTTACATTTGAGTTGATTGCCATGTCTATGACTGAAAATGAAATATTGCTCGCAGCCGAGGAGGGTTGCGAGTTGTTGTTATTATTATTCATTTAATTACTTACTGTCTTGTATTTATTTAACTACTTGTTTTAACTTCCGTTGCAAAGTATAGAGTAGAGCCTCACCCCTTGTTAGCCTTGCATCTATAAAATTTTTGCGATACACTACAAGTCTTGTTGAGTACGCATTGTACTCAATCTTGCTTACATTGTTGTTCAGAGATTGAGGATGAGCTAATGCCAGACATGCTTTCTTCGCACCCGGAACTAGAGGGTTCGATGATGGGTCTATCTAGACTTTGTCTCTAGTCGGTTGCTTGCGGGATTTTGGATTTATCTTCTTTTATTACTTTTACTTTTGCTGCTACTTTTACTCTGTTGATACTTATTTTTATTTAGCCGGTCGGCTAGTGATGCAATAACTGTTATCGCTTAAGTTAGGTACCATTTTACTTTACTTTGTACATGTGATTGTATGGATGTGAATGTCAATGTTGTGAATGTGTGTACTAGCCACTGATCATGAGGTAGTATTTGATTGGGTCTTGGCAAACAGAGACTGTGTGGTTGAAAGCCAGCAGCGAAAACACCTTTTTGAGCTGTGGAAGAGAAGGCTTGGGATAAAATCGGTGGCCGTGTTGAGGACTTGGCACTTGGGAGGCGGTCTGCGACTTGACGTCTCGGTGGCGCCCATCACGACACCACCAGTGGGCTCGCTTTACCACCTGTTAGCCATCAATACCCTCGCGGAAGTCGGCTTTGCGCAGTTGGGAAGCCACTCTGATGCTACAGCTTCCTCGGGGACGCACGGATGGGATGGCGAGGAGGGAGGGCGCCGGGCTAAGGAGCTAGCCTTCGGGGAGGGGGATGGCGAGTGAATGCCGAGGAAGGTGCTAGGTCGTACCTTTTGCAGTTGATGACATAGGAGTGGTTCGACGTAGTGATGACGGAGCGTAGCCGTGGTGAGGAGGGAGGTCCCAAGCATGGAGTCACACGTTGGAGGACTCTTGACTTTGGGGACCGTCTTCAATGTCGGTAGTTAGGGAGGAGGGCCACCTTCCAGGATTGAAGACGAGCTGGCAGGGGGAATCCTGTAACATCCCAAATTTTCAATTCTGTTTAAAATAAAATTTAATTATTTTTCTTGAATTTTTTTGTATTTTAAAAGGTTTTCCCTATTATTTTGAAGCAAACATAAATTTATTTGCAAAGCTAAATACCAATTTTAGGTTGAAAATATTTTATTTAAGTCCAAAATGACTCAGGGAATTTATGTGAATTTTCCATATTTTTTAGCCTTTATTTGCTATTTTCTCAAAGCCTAATTAATTTATCTCAGTTTCTAAATTCACTAATTCATTAAAAACCCAGAAATCATCTTGGGCCCAATCACTCTCGGCCCTTTTCATTTTCCCATGTGCATCCCATTTCCGCGACCCAAATCCGCACGCCCAGCCCATCCCGCGCCACTCTCTCCTCCCCACTAACATGTGGGCCCCATATGTCAGCGCCCACCCTCTCTCTTTATCTCCCTCTTCTCTCCCTGCCGTGTGGCCCATCTTGTCAACCCTTCTTCCACCTCGCGACATCGCCATGGCCACCCGTGCGAAGCTTTTTGAATTCGGCCGTTACGACCTACTTATCTCGTGCCTGCCCCTTCATCCTTATCTTTACCCCCCTCCGCATCTGTTTCGACGTTTGTTTGTCGGGACCCCGGGTATGCAACCCCAGGACCCTCTGTGCATTTCAAACTAGTCCCATGATCAGTAGCTAGTTCGCACAGTTACAACAAAGATGTAATCATAACCATACAACAAAGTAACGATGAAACAGATAAATTAATATTAATAGCGGCAAAAGACCTTATGGTCAAGTCTTACAGAGTTGCCACGCGGGGCTCAACACCAAAAGGTAACTTGCAGCGAAAACAAAATATCTCGTGGTGGCCACACGACATGCCCACAGGCAATCGAGTGGAGGACGCGACCTAGTTCGCAAAGTCTTGAGGTTCTCCTCTTCATGAAACTCGGGGTTCCCTGGTTCTTCTGTGGGGATTAATCACACAGGGCGCAAGCCATGAGTACTTTGAATGTACTCAGCAAGTCATAGGGAACAGTTTGCAATCATTATTCATGCTAGGCTTGACAAGGATAGCTTTATGTTTACTTTTGCAGAAAGCCACATTTAACAGTAAATACAGTAAATAGATTAAAAGCACCATTTAAAATATTAATACATAAGTAATTCAGTTCTTTGAAACAACAAGAGATCTTTCCAACCATTCCACCCAAACCATCAATTCCACCATTTTAAAGAAAAACATCTACCCCTTGCGTGAAATCTCCGGGCATGTCTATAACCGGGGACACGGCTATTCGAATAGTTTTTTTTATACACTCTGCAGAGGTTGTACACTTTTCCCACATGACACGAATTCTCTAGTTTGTTTGGCACCCGGCGATGCCACCGCTCACTACCTTGGGTAAGCGGTCTAGAGCACGTGACAAGGCCTTTACAAAGTTCTGCTTTGACTCGGTTCTGCTCGCTAAGGTTTCGCTTCTAACGGGGGTGCTCCCCGCCAGATTCGTGCCCCCTCTTGTGTCGTTCTCATCCAAAACAGAACCGACCCAAGACATTGCTAATTAGTTGGCCAGGTCTATCCCAGTCTAGACATGTGGTTGCACGATATGACCCAGATCAATGGTTCAAGGTCAAGTCCTTAGTTAGCTGCTCAGGCGAGACTAATCCACGTCCCAATGTGCGTTACGGCACCCACACTTACCACCACCCACTCACCCGAGCATAAAACATTTTTCGTTCAGCCCGGCCAAAGACCACCCTAGTCCTGGCACCACAATTTCATCAAGTGGCATTGCCACGGTTCCATAGTTCATTAGTCAAATTCAATTTTAGATGGGTTCAACCCGGCCAGAGGACCACCCTGATCCTGGCACAACACACTTTTAGTTAAGGAGACAACAAATGTCATGGCCTCACGCAAAGGCCACACTTCATTTTAATCAGCTACACTGGCCGCTACTACACAAGCCACAAACCAAGTGCGCTGGGGGTAAAATAACATTGGTGATTTATGAAGCCGAGAGACCCACGTCTACTTAGAGCGTGACTAAGCAAGCAAAACATACCCTTGTTGGTATACAAAGACATCCAACTAATAGAGAACCATCCTATGGTGTCCAAGGGTTCATGTCATTCAAGGGTACATGTCATTTGCAATTTATCAAGGAGGCGTACATCAAGTAGGCAATTATCTACTCCCGAAACAATTTAATATATAAACTAGCAATGCATGTTTATATAAAATAATATAGTTTTATAAAGACGGGTTCAATATGATCAAAGGTCTATGGCTTGCCTTCGTTGAAGAGTTTGAGGTGCTTCGGTCGTCGGATCCGAGAAGTCTTCCGAAAAGCTGGTTTCTACACGTGCGAAAAGAGCAAAATAAATAAAACAACTCCAAATAAATTCCAAACTAGCACTAATGGCAAGAGGAGGATTTTAGATGAATTTAGAAATTTGAATCACTCAAATCGGAGTTCGAACGAAGAAGTTATGGCCTTCTGAAGTTGGAAAACACATAAAATGAAGGATTTAGGAATTTTTCTGGTTTTCTGGAATTATTTTTTCTAAAGGAAATGGCAAATATGACGTCAGCTGACGTCAGCAGAGGGAATTTCAGCCGAAAGAAAATAAAATAAAAGAAACTGACATGTGGGGCCCACTGTTAGCGAGAGGGTGCACGTGGACTAGGTCCACCGAGCTTTGGAAAAGATGGGGGGAAAGGAGTGACACGTGGGCTGGCCACGCGGCTGCTCGGTCAGCGAAGGGGCTGAGGTGGCGCCGAGGTGGAGGCCACGTCGGCGAAGGCGACGGTGGCGCTCATGGCCCGAAGGTCGCCGGCGTTTGGCTGGGCGGCGGCCGGCGGCGAGGGGACCAGCGCCAAGTGGAGTTCGCGGGGAGCTTGATGCTCACCAGCTTGACGACGCGTCGCGAAGAGGCGGCCAGCAGTGAGGAGAAGAGCGGCGGCGGCGGCGGGGAAATGAGGCGACGGCACTCCGGTGGCTTCCGGAAGGAGTGACAGCGCGCACGAGGTGGCCCTCGGTGTGGCGATGCCGAAGGTGCGGTCGGAGCCGACGAAGGAGGCTTGACGGCGGCGACGGCGCGGCGAACGGCTTCGGCGGCGCGGCGAAACTCGAATCGCGCGAGTTCGGGAAGAAAGGGAAGGAGATGGGGAAAAGGGAGAGGGGAGGGAGGCGCAGCCAGGGCTCTCTTAAATAGAGGACGAGGAAGCCTGGATGAGGAGGAAGGGGAAAAGGTGTCGGCGGCCACTAATGGCGGACGGCGGTGTCAGCGAAAGGAGAGGGGAAAAGGGGGGAAAAGGGGGGCGCACGGGTGCGGCGGAGGCGAGGTGGACGGCACGCGGCAGGGCTAGGGCTAGGCGAGGGAGGAGGCGAGGACCGGCGGGGATTGCGGCGCGGTGCTGCGCACGGACGCGCGAGGAAGAAGGGGGGTCCGGAGGAGGACGACGAGCGGGGGGCCGTCCGATTTCAATTGGACGGTGGGAGGTGGAGGGGGGGCATGGCGGAGGTTGAGCTGTCCGATTTCGATCGGACGGTTCACAAGGAACGGGGCGTTCGGCCCTCCGAAAGAGTCAAGCGATCGGGACCGCGCGATTTTGATCGGACGGTGGGGGGTGTGGGAGCACGCGGAGGTTTGGGGGCCTTCCGATCTTGTTGGACCGAAAAGGCGACTAGAGGGGGGGTGAATAGGAGCACAAACTCTTTTTCTTCCAAATCAAATTCAATACGAATCTCACTCCAATAGCTATGAAAGCTATGAAGATCAATCAATCAAGCACAACGGAAGACTTGTATTGAATCCAATCAAAACCCCAAAAGAAACGACCACAAACACAAGAAGACAGCCTGATGAACAGTACTCGAACGAATAGTACTCAAAGCTACAGTGGTCGGTGAACAATACTCGTGGCTTGTACTCGAAGATGAACAGTGCTTGAAAGAATAGTACTCGTAGCTACAGTGTCGTGCTACAGTACACGTAGCAAGAACTCGAAATGACTAGTACTCGATGCTACAGTACTCGTAGCTACAGTGTCGTGCTACAGTACTCGAAACAAGAACTCGAAATGAATAGTACTCGATGCTACAGTACTCGTAGCTGCAGTGTCGTGCTACAGTACTCGTAGCTAGCGCTCGAAATGAATAGAACTCGATGTCGCAGATTTTGCACTGGCGGCGGTACTCGTTGCTCGATGCTGCGATCGAAGCTACATTACTCGTTGCTACATTGCTCGGTACTCGAGCTATAGTAAAATCGACACAGGAAACTGAATTTTAGCACGATTTCGAAATCGAAAATTGATCCAACTTTTGCTCCACAACTCCAAACTTCACGAAACTTGACACACACCTTCTCAAGGATGTGAGGAACCTATTCCAAGCAATGATCGTGAAGATCCTTGCCAAAGTTCAGACCTTTCTCCATTTGAGTGAAGGTGGTTCAAAAACCGAGTCAAAAACGAAATCTGATCTAGAGACTTACTCGTGGGTAATTGATGATCAAGATGACCCTAGATGGGTTCCCACATGTTGCAGCAAGTTAGATCACAGCAAGAAACCAACCACAAACTCGCGGATCAAAGAAAGACTCAAAATCACCAAATAGAGAGAAAAAAGCAAATGAACTCAGCTTTGAAAGAACTTTCTTTGGATTGATTTGATATGGTATTGGTTTACAGTCACTCCATCCATGGAGGACAAAGACTTAATACATGAGCACGAAATCAAATCCAACTCTCTAGAACCCTAACCTCCACTAATCCTCTCCCTAAGCAAACTAGGGTTTCAAACACAATGAAAGGGTTGAGGGCGTGCAGCCACCTCCCTCCTCTATTTATAGTAGAGGCTTAGACCTTCTAGAAAAGTTTCCCTAATGGGCTCCCGTTAAAGCCCAACACAAACGGGTCACAAACGCACTCATTTTAAAGCGTCGTCTTCATCTCCTCTTGACCTAATCCGCTTCTTCACGCATCGTCTTGCGCCGCGGGTTGGCAAAAGGTCACAAATGCGGTATTTGGTAAAATTACCAAAATACCCCTTCTCAGCCCTTCTTCAAAGACCGAGTCCAATCTTCGCGAAGCAGTCGCATGCTCCGCCACGTGTAGGTTGATCCAACGGCTCTCATCTTGTCGGCAAGTCTCTCCCATCCGGCTCCTACCGAAACCAACATGGCACTTGCACCGACCCCCATGCCGCTTGATCCAACCTGTCGCACCGAACTGCCCGTTCGGTAACCTTTGTCCATCTTGCACCATGCTTGAGTCCATTGACCTCACCCAGCATCGTCGATCGTTCTGAACCTCAGCTCTCCAAGCCTAGTCCCGATCATCCTCGCCGTTGACCGTCGTTGACCTCCAAGCAACCTGCACAACAATAGACAAGCAATCGATTCCGGGAACAAGTTCTTCACAACTTGACCCACGTTAGTCAAAACATGCATCATGCAACACATATGCACTGAAACCCATGAACTTGACCTAACCCAAACCAGACTTTGACGAAAACGCGTGTTTCGACAAACCGTTAACGACATTGCCAATTGTAACATCATCCAAAGATCACAAGCATATCCCCATGATATCCACAATCTCCCCCTTGATGAACACATTGGCAATTCCCAACAAATGCAAGTTTTGAGGTTTGAAAAGTAAAAACTCGATATTTTCGCACAAAGGCGCAACTTGGTCCAAATGCAAGAAAAAGCAAAGGAAATGACCAAGTTGGCTTCTGAATAGCATAGACAAGTGAGATAAGACAAAGAAAGCAAGAAAGCTTCATTTTCTAGAAAGAGTCAAAATCTCACTTAAGGTCCATATGAAAGAACAATTGTTCGATATGACCTTTGATCATCGTGAGGATCAAGGATTGCAATTCAAGTTCAGAAAGGACAATAAGACCATAAGAATGCAAATAAGAAAATCTCCCTCACTATGATCCTCAGATTTCAGAAAGTTTCGAAATCTCCAAATTTCTCCCCATTTTAACACTTTTATATCTTCTCCCCTTTAAACATCTCGAAATATCTTCTCCCCCTTTGACAATGGAGTCATCAAGGAATCACGCCTTCCTCTCATCCAGAGATGACAGATGCAGAAATGAGAAAGAAGCATAAGAAGGAGCATGCATGAAATGCAATGGAGTGGCTTCATATTTTTGTATTTTTCAATTTTTGATTATAAGAAGCTGTGGAGATTACCCAAAAAGAGCAAGCTAGTATTTCTAATCTTACTCAAAACATATCAAGCCTATCAGCGCTAGTAAGATTATGTTAAGACATATATATCAAAGCTAAGCAAGAAGGCTCAAGGTAAAGCGATGAATTGTAACAGTTTAAGCAAGACTTCAAAATTAACAAGTTCATCAATAGAGATCCTAAAGTGATAATGGCCTTGTCAGAATGTTAATGTGAGATCCAGAAGCTAATAAAGATCACCTAAGAGACAAAAATTCCAGAATTGAATCATTTTGCTCAAATTGTCTCAATCGCCCAATTTTTCAACATTTTTTCATTTGCAATGAATATTGAAGTTGATAAGAGGCCTATCTTAGTGAAGAAGATCCTGTACTAGGAGCAATCCAAAATCTCTTCCTAAGCTTCAACCAATTTTGATAATTTATTTTCTTATCCATGTGCTAGATCTCAAGCCTTGCCGCGACCATCTCAAGCACAAAAAACTTAAAAGAGTGGTCTAGGTCATCCAAAACTCCCCCTGAGTTCATGCCTAGTGCAATGGCAAGCTGTCTCATGAGAAAGAATTGGTGAGATCAGTTTTTTCGCACAAAAAGAAATCATTTTTCATTGTTCACAAGAGCAATTTTAGATTCTTAAAAGAACAAGAAGCTCAACAGATGGTCAATCTTATATTCAAGAGCTAACATAACAATTTTGACAGGGCCAATGTCACAAAAGGATCACTAATTGTGCAACTAGCTAAAAGATCCACAAATTACAGTTTTTAGTTCAAGTTGTCTTAAAGTTCTAGCTCATTCAGCAAAGACTTAGCTACACATGTGAAAGCATGATAATTCTAGCAAGTCAAAGAACTAGACACGATATTGAGCAGAATTGAAATACTAAAGCTCAAGTGGGTAATAAGCAAAGCTTCATCAATTTTAAAAGACAAGCAG
This sequence comes from Ampelocalamus luodianensis, assembly GCA_036346255.1. Taxonomy (NCBI): domain Eukaryota; kingdom Viridiplantae; phylum Streptophyta; class Magnoliopsida; order Poales; family Poaceae; genus Ampelocalamus; species Ampelocalamus luodianensis. The sequence continues at coordinate 21,332,706 of CM070627.1, read as the reverse complement.
AAAAGATTATATTACAATGCATATTTTTGGATTTTCATATGAATGCAATATAATACAATGAGATGCACAAAAAGACTTAAAAAGCCTAAAAAGATCAAAAAGTTCAAAAGAAGATCAAGAAAAGATCAAATGAACAAGGTAAGATCAGAAAAGATCAAACTCCCCCTCAAACCAACCCATAGGGATAAATTACCCCTAACTCACTTCTCAAGGTGACAAATCTAGTTGGATCTAAAAGCTTGGTGAGGATATCAGCTAACTGAGCCTCGGACTCCATGAAATGCAGCACAATATCACCCTTCTCGACATGATCTCTAAGGAAGTGATAGCAAATGTCTATGTGCTTGGTCCTAGAGTGTTGCACAGGGTTTTTAGCAATGTTAATAGCAGAAGTGTTATCACAGAAAAGAGGAACACTATCAAAAGACAACCCAAAGTCCTTAAGAGTGGACACCATCCACAAAATCGACTACAAAGAACTAGCTAGCGGCTACATATTCAGCAAAGATGGATTGTGCAACAGAGGACTGCTTCCTAGAAGACCAAGAGACAAGAGAAGTGCCTAAGAAGTGACAACTACCTGAGGTACTCTTCCTATCTAGCCGACAGCCCGCAAAATCAGGATCAGAAAACCCCCGAATGGACAAAGAAGAAGAGCAGGAATACCAAATGCCATATTGGAGGGTAGAATGTAAATACCTGAAAATACGCTTAACGGCTTGGTGATGAGAAGTCCTCGGAGACGCCTGAAACCTCGCACAGAGGTAGACCGCGAAGTGGATGTCTGGTCTTGAGACCGTCAGATACAAGAGGGAGCCGATCATACTGCGGTACCCGCGTTGATCCACGGCTTCTCCTTCCTCATCTGGATCTAAAACAGTCGAAGTCGCCATGGGAGTGACGATCGGCTTGCAGTCACCCATGTCGAAGCGCTTGAGCAGATCCTTGGTGTACTTCGTCTGATGGATGAAGATCCCTTCCTTACATTGCTTGATTTGAAACCCCAGAAAGTAGTTGAGTTCTCCCATCATACTCATCTCAAATTCCCTGACATGGTCTCAGAAAAACTAGAAATAAGAGCATGAGAAGAACCACCAAAGATAATATCATCTACATAAATCTGAGCAAGCAGGAAGTCATTGCCACACCTAAGAATGAACAGGGTCTTGTCTACCTTTCCCATATCAAAATCATTCTTAAGCAGAAAGGTCTTAAGTCTATTATACCAGGCTCTAGGGGCTTGCTTAAGACCATACAAGGCTTTGGATAGCTTGAAAACATGATGTGGATGTTTGGGATTCTCAAAGCCTGGGGGTTGTCTAACATACACTTTCTCCTCTATAAAACCATTCAGAAAAACACTCTTGACATCCATTTGATATAATCTAAAGCCCTTAGAAGCAGCAAATGCAAGCAGAATGCGAATGACTTCCAATCTAGCAACAAGAGCAAATGTCTCATCAAAGTCTAACCCATCAACTTAGCTAAAACCCTGAGCTACCAATCTAGCCATGTTTCTAACCACAGAACCATCCTCATTTTGTTTATTTTTGAACACCCAACGGGTTCCTATCACATTATGACCACTAGGAGGTTCTACTAGGTTCCAGACCTTGTTCCTCTCAAAATTCTCTAACTCCTCATGCATGGTATTGACCCAGCTAGAATCAGATAAAGCATGTGATATATCGCGGGGTTCGAAAGAAGCAACAAATGCAGAATGAGAGTAGAGACTCGGATCATGATACCTAGAGCGAGTGACTCGCTCATGAAGATTACCAATCATCTGATCCGGAGGATGACGCCTCTGAATGTGAAGTGGAGCACCCAGGGGAGATAATATCTCTTCGACCTCCGCAGGTACTGCTGATGATGAAGATGCAGCAGGAGCCTCAACTGAAGGTGAAGTAGTCGTAGCAGGTTCTGGAGCTTGGACAGGAACATCAGCAACAGGTGAAGGAGCAGTATCAAGTTCATCCTCATCTTCTTCAACAAAAATACTCTCTGTTACCTGTAAGTCACCTGAAACATCGGATCTAGCTCCAGGGCTAGTCTCATCAAAAGTGACATTGCATGTCTCCTGGACAATGTTAGTTTCAACATTAAAAACCCGAAAAACCTTCGAATGTGCAGGATAACCCAGAAATAAACCATAAAAAATTCTTGATTCAAATTTATCTAGGTTTCCTGTCTTGATAATGAAACACTTAGATCCAAAAACTCGAAAGTGAGAAACATAGGGTTTTCTACCAAATCGAAGCTCATAAGGAGTCTTGCCCAAAGATGGTCTCAAGAAGACACGATTTGCAATATGGCAAGCTGTAGCAATAGCTTCGGCCCAAAACCTCCTCGGTGTGCTATACTCATCTAGCATCGTCCTAGACATCTCGACTAAGGTTCTGTTCTTCCTTTCCACAAAGCCATTCTGTTGAGAGACGTGTGGAGAAGAGAACTGATGCTCAATTCCACGCTCAGCACAAAAAGAGGCAAACGAGGCATTCTTGAACTCCGTGCCATTGTCACTGCGGATCGCTCTCAAGGCACTCGGAAGTTCAGAAGCCAAACGAAGAACAAGATCACGATAGTGACCAAAAGCTTCATCCTTCGAAGCAAGAAAGAACACCCAAGTGTATCTCGACAAATCATCGACTATGACAAGAATGTACCATTTGCCACCGATTGACCGAACTCTAACAGGACCAACAAAGATCCATGTGAAGTATGCGTCGATGCATCTACCATGACCATAGTCACTGAAGGGTGTGAGGTGGCAACTTGCTTGCCATGCCTACAGGGCGCACATACAACATCCTTGATGGCTTTGAGTTTGGGCAAACCTCTCATGAGATCAAGGTTGCTAACTCGTGTCAGATGATCAAAACCAATGTGCCCCAAACGTCGGTGCTAAAGCCAGAAATCAGAAGAAGGTGTAACCAGGCATTTAAGAGAACCAGCAAGAGATTTAGAAAAATCAGCTCCAAAGATCCTAGCAACTCTATAAATCCCAAAAACGAGCTCACCAGCTGAATCAAGCACCCGACAAGCATTTTTCTTAAATATAGTCTCATAGCCATCATCAAGAAGCTGTGAGACAGAAAGTAAGTTGAACCTGAGCTTGTCCACAAGGGCGACGTCCTTCAAGATGAAATTGTCGTTCACCCTGATTGATCCCGTTCCTTGAATCCGTCCTTGTGTATTATCTCCAAAGGTGATGAAATCATCACCCGTCGACCGCGTGAAGGAGGTGAACCATCTTGAATCTCCGGTCATGTGGCGTGAACAGCCAGAGTCGACGAACAACGTGTTCTTCCTCCCGTGGTACTCCTGAAAATCAAGGCACAAAAGATCGATGTGTCTCAATACTGGGGTTAGTTAAACATGACTTGGGAACTCAGTACTGAGACACACGTCTGCGAGTAGTATGCAAAGGAGAAGTGCTATCCTTGATTCTATTTGAGATTCTGTTATGAGCAATGGTGACTCTAACATGAGAGTTATCCTGTCCAGGAGCATGAGAATGATTAACATGTGAAACAAATCCTAGACCAGGTTTCTTCCTTTCTAAATTACCATGTCTCACAAAAGCTCTAGGTTGATTAGATGACATTCTAGCAAGATTTTTTCTAGCATTTTTCAACCTACGCCAACAGAACTCAACCAAATGCCCATCCTTCTTGCAATAGGTGCAATGATACTTGGTACCACTGGGAGAAGCACCTTTTGACTGAACAGATGGTTGGGCAAAACCTGCAGATTTGAAAGTGATCTTTGCAGGTTGGGTATCAAATTCAACTAAGCCATTTTTCAAAATTTGAATGCCATTAGATTTGTCCTGGGCAAAGTTGTATCCTAACCCTTGCTTCTTATAAGGAGTTTTTGACTTGTCAAGAATCATGTTTAACTGTTTCTTACCTTTAGAGAATCTTTCTAATGTGTCCTTAAGGTAAGCAATTTCTTTTCCAAAGTTAACACATGAATCACAAGTTTTAGCGTTAAGCATCTTCTTATAAAGAGCAACTTCAAGCTTAAGAGCTTCACATGAAGCACAAGTAGCAGAATTAATAATGTCCTTAAGCTTGACATATTTAGCTCTAGCTGCTTATACAACATCATGTACTTCTCGTTCACGTTCTAAGCATACAGAGCAAAAGCTAGATTCAACCACATCAGAAACAACCAACTTGCTAGACTCTAAGCATTTTTCACAAGGAGCAGATTTAACTTCAATTAGCTCAGTCCTAGCACTTTCAAGTTGTTGCAAAGCAATATCGTGAGCAGATTGTAGTTTAGTCAATTCAGAATGTAAAGCATGGCAGGATGAACATTCATCAGATTCAAGACTCTTAGCATTCACAAGTTCTAATGTGAGTTTATCTACTTGTGACTCTAACTCCTCATTCCTAGTCATGATGAATTTTAAGGCTTTATCGTGACCTAGCATTTGCTCATAGACAGTTTCGCATCTAGCAAAGAGAACATCATAGGAGGGAGATACCTCATTGTTGTCATCGATGTCGTCGGAGTCAGCCATGAAGCACATGCCTGTGAAGTCCTTGGCCTTTCCCTTCTTGTCTTGAGGGAGCTCCTCCTCCTTGTCCTCCTCGCTCCTCCAAGAGCGGCAAGAACCCGGTGAGCAGCCTTCCTGAGCTTGGCATCATCAAACTTGGACTTGCGTCCCTGAGGCTTCTTCCAAGCTGGCTTTTCATCCTTGTGGTTTCTCTTCCCTTTCAGCTTGGGGCAATTTGCCCGAATGTGATTAAGCTCTCCACACTCATAACAAGTCACAGGGCCGCCTCTCTTTTTGTTTCTCATATTGTTGTAGGCCCGTGTGAACTTCTTAATCAAAAGTGTCATCTCGGGCTCAGGAATACTTTCAAGATCCTCTTCTTGAATTGCAGATAAAGAAGCAAGAGAAATTCCAGAAGAAAGCTCAAACGACCCATCAGAGGCTCTTTTGAGCGGGTCTGCTACTACAACCATGTTATCCTTCTTAGAGTGATCATTCCTCTGGATCTCATGAGTCTTGAGCTTGCTATAGACAGCTCCAAAGTTAGATCAGAGAAGTTGATATTTTCTTGAATGGCGGTAGCCTTTATCTCCCACTCCCTGGTGTTGATTGCAGCCAGGAGATGGGTGGTATTTTTAGACTGGGTAAATTCAATACCAACAGCCTTCATCTGATTTATCACTGTTAAAGCGACTAAAAATATCATCGATGCACTCTCCAGGACGTATCTCGAATTTGTTATATTCTCTTTTATAGACCGTCTGACGCACTTACTTGATTTGGAAAGAACCCTCATGATAGGTTTCGAGGGTCTTCCAAATCTCATGTGCGGTCTCGAGATTGCAAATCCTATCATACTCCTGTCTACCAAGCCCACCATACAGAAAGTTCTTTGTCTTATGGTCGTTAGCCAAGAGGGCTTCAGAAGTCGGCGTAGCAACCTCAGGCAAGATGAGCGGAGCTCGAACAACCTCCCATACACCTCGTCCTTCGCTCTGAAGAAAGACACGCATGCGGTTCTTCCAAAAGGCATAATCGTGCCCATCGAAGATATGCGGTTTGGAGGAGTACTTATCCATCGCCAAGTTCAATGACCGGTTAAGATCAAGATTGAACTAACCGGGCTCTGATACCACTTATTGGACCGAAAAGGCGACTAGAGGGGGGGTGTGAATACGAGCACAAACTCTTTTTCTCCCAAATCAAATTCAATACGAATCTCACTCCAATAGCTATGAAAGCTATGAAGATCAATCAATCAAGCACAGCGGAAGACTTGTATTGAATCCAATCAAAACCCCAAAAGAAACGACCACAAACATAAGAAGACAGCCTGATGAACAGTACTTGAATGAATAGTACTCGAAGCTACAGTGGTCGGTGAACAGTACTCGTGGCTTGTACTCGAAGATAAACAGTGCTCGAAAGAATAGTACTCGTAGCTACAGTGTCATGCTACAGTACTCGCAGCTAGCATTCAAAATGAATAGAACTCGACGCTACAATACTCGGTACTCGAAGCTACAGTCCTCGGTGCTACAGTACTCTGTACTCGAAGCTACAGTACTCGTTGCTATAGTGCTTGGTACTCGAAGCTACAGTAAAATCAGCACAGGAAACTGAATTTCAGCACGATTTCGAAATCGAAAATTGATCCAACTTTTGCTCCACAACTCCAAACTTCACGAAACTTGACACACACCTTCTCAAGGATGTCAGGAACCTATTCCAAGCAATGATCGTGAAGATCCTTCCAAAGTTCAGACCTTTCTCCATTTGAGTGAAGGTGGTTCAAAAACCGAGTCAAAAACGAAATTTGATCTAGAGACTTGCTCGTGGGTAATTGATGATCAAGATGACCCTAGATGGGTTCCCACATGTTGCAGCAAGTTAGATCACAGCAAGAAACCAACCAAAAACTCGCGGATCAAAGAAAGACTCAAAATCACCAAATAGAGAGAAAGAAAGCAAATGAACTCATCTTTGAGAGAACTTTCTATGGATTGATTTGATATGGTATTGGTTTACAGCCACTCCATCAATGGAGGACAAAGACTCAATACATGAGCACGAAATCAAATCCAACTCTCTAGAACCCTAACCTCCACTAATCCTATCCCTAAGCAAACTAGGGTTTCAAACACAATGAAAGGGTTGAGGGGGTGCAGCCACCTCCCTCCTCTATTTATAGTGGAGGCTTAGACCTTCTAGAAGAGTTTCCCTAATGGGCTCCCGTTAAAGCCCAACACAAACGGGTCACAAACGCACGCATTTTAAATCGTCGTCTTCATCTCCTCTTGCCCTAATCCGCTTCTTCACGCACCGTCTTGCGCCGCGGGTTGGCAAAAGATCACCAATGCGGTATTTGGTAAAATTACCAAAATACCCCTTCTCGGCCCTTCTTCAAAGACCGAGTCCAATCTTCGCGAAGCAGTCGCATGCTCCGCCACGTGTAGGTTGATCCAACGGCTCTCATCATGTCGGCAAGTCTCTCCCATCCGGCTCCCACCGAAACCACCATGGCACTTGCACCGACCCCCACGCCGCTTGATCCAACCTGTCGCACCGAACTGCCCGTTCGGTCACCTTTCTCCATCTTGCACCATGCTTGAGTCCATTGACCTCACTCGGCATCGTCGATCGTTCTGAACCTCAGCTCTCCAAGCCTAGTCCCGATCATCCTCGTCGTTGACCGTCGTTGACCTCCAAGCAACCTGCACAACAATAGACAAGCAATCGATTCCGGGAACAAGTTCTTCACAACTTGACCCACGTTAGTCAAAACATGCATCATGCAACACATATGCACTGAAACCCATGAACTTGACCTAACCCAAACCAGACTTTGACGAAAACGCGTGTTTCGATAAACCGTTAACGACATTGCCAATTGTAACACCATCCAAAGATCACAAGCATATCCCCATGATATCCACAGATCTCGATCGGACGGTGCCCAAGGGAGGGGCGCAGGCGCACGCGGGGAGCGGGCCGGGGAAGCGGGCCGAGGAGGGAATTCAGCCCAAAGGCTTGAGGGGGATTTTAAATGATTTCCGATTAAAGAAATCCCGAAAAAGCAAAAATATTTTTAGAAATTAGATAATAGAGTCTAAAAATGCTAGAAAAATTTACAGAAGTCCCTTGAATTATTTAGAACTTAATAAAAATACTTTTAGCTATACTTTAGTTTTTAATTTTGTAAACAAAATATGTTTTTGGCTTCAAACAAAAAGGAAAAACCAAATTAAAATCCAGAAAATGCAATAAAGGCTTAAAATCCAAATAAAATCTAGGAAGCTCAAATAAACTAACTTTTTATTTTAATTTAAGTTGGATTAACTCAATTTAAATGGTTTTTGATTTATGAAATTTTAGTTTAAGCTTTAACAAAATAGGAAAAAGCAAATGGTTATTTTTATTTTTGAAAATTTTCAAAAACTCGGGAAATTTGGGATGTTACATTGTTCCACCCATATCGCCGCCGGATTCCGTGTATCTCGCCACTATTTTTGAAATGAACTCCTTGTGTCGTACGCCATCTTGAGGTCGCCCTCGCCCTATAAAAGTCACCCCGGGCATCGCCTTCATCCTCTCATTCCAACCCCGCAAGCCACACCACCCCTAAAGCCTTAGCACCACTGGAATTTGTGTTTGAAGATCGCCGACGCGAGCCCTTTCTTCGCCGATTGCGTCGCCGTCGACAACACTCCGATGCCACCGTCTACACCATAGGCTTCGCCATGACATGTTCCACATCGCGCTCACCTCAACATCACCGGACGACCACAGGAGTTCCATCGCTGTCGTAGCCCGCACACCTTCCTCTTTCTATTGCTGCCCTCACCGTAGCTCCTACTGTCGGTGACCGAAACGCCAGTGCGCCGCTTCTAGCACCCCAGCCCAACACTGAGCCTGGAATGCCACCAAACTACCCACACTAGACAATAAACAAAAGCGTAAAAGCGATACTCATCCCACTCTCTAACGTATTGTGCACTAGTGTGTCAAAATTTTAATTTAGTTTACCATTAGCAAATTTTAGTTGTTTTACTAACCACAAAACAAATTTGAGCAATTTTAAGTTACCTAAGTTGTTAATCACCGCTGCCGTCGGGTGTGACGTGGCAGCCCACGTGGCAGCCACGCCAGCGCCACCTCACCATCTTGCCCACGTTAGCTCCCACATGGCACAGTGCGCCAGCGCATGTGTTGGATCTACACTGTTTCGTAAACCTAGTCCATGGTGAACCTTTGACTTTCAATGGACCTGGTTTGTAGACCACGGGCCCACTTGTTAGTGTCTCAAATAGGATTTCCAATAGAATTTTAATTCGGACAAAAAAAGGGAATTCAGCGCCAATGTCATGCTGGCGTCATAAATAGGGTTTCCTTCTGTAAAATAATTCATAATTCCAGAAAATTGAATTTAGTTTAATTCTTTGGGGTTTAATTTTCTAACGACTCATTCTACTTCATACGAGCTCTGATTCAGTGATTCAAATTTCTAAATTCATCTAAATTCAAGATCTAGCTATCCATGCTAAAATTATTTAATTTGGAGTTAATTTTAATTTCATTTGATTTTATTTGAATTTGGCTAGTTTTCGCGTTTAGATTTCGACGATTCCAAGGAAACTGAGTTATTTGACGAGTTAGATCCACAAGCTTTTGAGCAAGGCAAGTTACATTTTTTATTATATTTGATCCTAGTATTTAAAATTATTTAAATTATATTTTAAATTATTGCATGCTTATTTATATTCTAGTTATTTTAAATTGATGTTTTAAATTCCTAGTTAATCCTTTTCCTTTGTATGGCCAAATTTGATGTTTAATTATCCATTTCCTTGTCACCTTAGTTAAAAGAAAATAAATTAGAAAACTTTATAATTATTCAATGTTTGGATCAAAAATCTTAAATTTGGGGGAATTTAGCCAAAATGTTGAAATATGATGTAAAATTGAGATTATGGTATTATTTTTACCATAGAAATTTTAAAAAATATTTTGGCATGTAAAATAAAATAAAATTGGTTTGGACTTGGGTGAATTGGTTAGTTGGTGGGTGCAGGTTTATGCACGTGTTCAATTCAGTGAATGATTGAGGTCCAAGGGTTGTTTTGGAAGTCGTCTAGTCAATTAAGGACCAGTCTACGAGCTACGGGTTGTTAAGACATAATCGTACCTGTAACACCCTGACTATTCGAAAGCCAAAGTGCTACCTAAAGACCTAACATATAACAATACTGCAGAATAATTTCAACAAAAATTCATCAACTAAATTACAAAAGATCAACATCTTTTAGAACCTAAGCAGGTATTAGAACTGAATCCAACAACAGTCCACAAATTCCAAATATTTAAGTCTACTAAATCCATTAAGATAATCATATCCAACGAATGATTAGGAAACATAAGCAGTTATTTAAACAACCTTAACATAGAGAAAGTTATCATCCACATCTAAGTTTATTTATTACAGTCCATCACTTATTGAAAGAAAAATAGAATCTAATTCTTTTATTGAAGCTGGTGTAAGGTGAAGTGAATGAGTAGTGCGTGTCTACTCCCTCCCAAGAGGAACATCATCAACGATCACCTAAAAATAAATAAACAAAGCAAGAGTGAGTCCAAGACTCAGCAAGTACGTGGAATAAATTAACATACAACCAATATGGAATAAACATCAATATTATAGGATGCATCAGACAAGGTTTCACAAAGCGATACATCATCGCTCATCTAGTCATTTAAACATGTTTCAATAATTTTTAGCATGGCAAAAATTAGGTAAAGCTATCATTCGAATAAGGTCATCAATATCCTAATAGAAGACAGATTCAAGATGAATATTTATCAAGGCAACATTCGAACACATCCTTAACTTAACCATCACTAGCGGTTAGAATAACCGAAAGAGGACCTAGATTCCAATCCATCTAACAAATTTAACAGATTACTTGATCGTAAGAATCAAACCGGTTCATTAACATTTCCACACTTCTTAATAACAATGGGTGCTTGAACAGTATGAACAAACTCTTATCTAAAATTCATCAGGTACCAAATACAACGACCTTTCGCATTAGTCAATTCACTTCCATGGATACTAGTTAAGAATAAATTGCTTGCACAAAGTCAATAACCCAAATCTGATAACTTATCTTATAACGGTTAATTCATTTAATTAACACCTCTTACTTAAGCATGACAAGACATCACTTAATTGTTTTAACACAATCTTTCAGAAAAAGAGGTATTAAATTTCACAATCGAAAGAATTCAAAAGAAATATATAAAGTCAAAGCTTTCACATGATAAAGAACTTGCAACAAAAAAACTTCCAGTATCCAGAATACCAAGCGAATAAATAATTCGCATTCCCCAACAAGAAGGGCAGAACTCCCAAAAAAGATAAATTTCGTCGATAACTAACGTTTCCAAGAAACAACATTAGTTTACTCAATAAGAACCTTGATGTCAAGACACTACTTGCTACACTTACCCCAACACCCCAACGTTTAACTACACAATTTTACTCCAATTGAACTACATTCCATCAGAAAACTATAATGGGAAGCAATACTAAAATTGACATAATTTTTGCTCTAAAATTCATAAAAATGTAAAATCAGGCTTGTTTGAAAGGTAACACGATTATCTACAACAACCTAGTTGATGGAAAACCCAAATTCTGAATATACCAATCCCCAAAAGACCGATGAGCATCCTCTATCAGAACTGTCCGACACTTCTGGGCAGCGGCACGAAAATGGTCATAACTTCTAATTGGCTAAACCAAACTTAGAGTTCTTTATCAATATCAAAGCTAAGACCCAGGCCTACAAAAACCTAGTTGGGTGAAAGCCCTGAATTTGCCATTAACTTGATCATAAATTAAAAGACAATTCGACAATTCATTCTTGTCACGGTTGTGGACAGTCAACTTAAAACGTGCATAACTTGTGTTCTACAAATCCAAATGGGGTGTTCTTTATCAATCCTGAAATCTAATGAGATCATGTACAAAAGTTGTTATGGGAAAGACTTCTGAATAATCCTCTAACTAGGTCAAATTTTAACAATTACAGTGTCTGCTAATTGTCGTCAGAATTCTGGACAGCAGAAACTAAAACAAACATAACTTTTGATCCGTACGTCGGAAGTTAGTGTTCTTGGCGGCCACCGAAAGATAAGAACAACACCTACATTACTCTAGGAGATGGACCTCTCAAATTCGGCTTCTAAGATCATGAAACAGGCCACACAACATTCTGGACAGAACTAACTTTCTAATCGCAGCATTTCGGTCTAATCAATTATGATCCAAATCACATCTACCACTAATCAAACGATGAGGATAGGCATTCGTTACCCTTGCAGCAACTAGGAAGATGATGGTTGATCCACGAAGATGTTCCTCTCCTTCTTGATCAGCCAATTCCACGAAACACTACTCCTACCTTCGTGAGAAGACAACAACGGGGAGATCGGCACCAAGGGACGGCTCCAGGAGGTGGGGGTGCTGCACTAGGGGCTTGAGGCGGTAGCAATGGAGGTGGAGAAGGGGCCGCAACCAGCAGGGGGAGGTGCAAGATGGAGTGGGAGGGGAGAGGAGGGAGGTGGCGGCCAAGGTGGGGAGGAGAGGGGGAGGGGCGGCTAGGGTTTTAGGGGAGGTGGCACCTCCCCCCCTAAGGCCGTCCAGGCCTCATGGGCCAAGGCCCAGGCCCAGGTTGCCAGGAAAACACAGAAAACCCCCTCTATTCTCGTGATTAAACATTTTTTCAAAAGAAACCTTCTACCGATTAATTACTCTCCCGAAAATTATTTCTAGCACTATCGGAGAATTACATTAATTCTCTCTCAATTTGTATTGCACTCTCAAATGAAAGTCGGGATATTACAGTACCACCACTAGTCTGTACTATTTCACCGTAGTTGTGTCATTTAGAGGTGTGTGTGTCGTGAAGACCTATTTTTAATACCCACATGGCGCAAGAGAGGGTTATTATTTGGCATGAAGCCTACAGTAACGAAACCTTAGTGGGCATAACTACGTTGAAATAGTGTAGGGTAATGGCCTCGTGATAGATGGTTAATCGCACACCTTCGGAAGCGTGTCTTGACCGACATGTTAAGCAACTATCTCTTGTGGGTAAAGATGTACAATCTCTATAGAGTATTAATCTATTCGAATAGTCACATCCGCGGATATGGACATGCTGAGCAAAGCCTTTCATGGATTAGACTTGGTTTTGTTATAAAATAATTTTAAAACTTGAATGTTTTTGGATATTCTATCCAATTGGGAAATTTAGGCAGAAAGCCTACTGTAAGGGGGTTAGTCTTTGATTTTAGATATAGACTAAATTGCTTTGGAACTTAGTAAATGTATTTAAAACTGAAAATGTAGGTTTGTGCAAAACTCAGCTATATAAGCCATTCTTTGACATTACCTGCATGCATTATATCTATTATTTGGCTTAACTTGCAGAGTGCAATTATTTGTACTCATTTGTGCTTAATAAATTGTTATTCAGAGGAGGAGTTCTACATCGACGGTGAGGACTTGGAGGACTAGGCCATGCCCCCAAACGATTTCCTGTGGCGTATCGTGTGGTATATCTATTTATTTACGTTTTCCACTGTACTTTTCTTTTTGGCCTTATGCCCTTATGTAATAAACTCTCATTATTATTCAATAAATTGCATGGTATGGATTTGATATCATCTTTTATTTGACTATGTATACTAGCTATTTCTGGACTAGTGTATGAGACAAAGAAAATCTGGGATCCTTCGCTCCTAGGTTCGACAAATCCTGAGAGTCGACTTCAATGCCAGTAGTTGGGGAGGAAGGTGTACTTCCGAGCTTGTTTGCGAAGTGGAACTAGGTTGCGACCATCCTGGTGGGGTGGACCTCTATGGCGTATCTTGGACCTCCTCCTGAGTGGCACGGTGGGTGGGGCAGTGGGGGATCAACGATGGGGGGATTGGGCCAGACTAGATTTGGATCCATACCCAGGATGGGGTGGAGGAGGGGGGAGATCTGTGGGGGCTTGGGTGGGTGGTCGGGTGGGGGAGGCAGGAGGGTTGTAGGGCGAGTGATGGTGGGTAGGATCTGGGCGACGACTGACTGCTGGGTGAGGTGAGGGAAAGGGAGGCGAGGTGGCAATGGGGGTGGGAGGCGAGGAGGCATGTCTCTCGGTTGTACTCACTGTATCCTACTAAAAACGAGGGATGCAACACGAGGACTTCCTAGGAGGTCACCCATCCTAGTACGACTCTCACCAAGAATGCTTAACTTCAGAGCTCTGATGGGATCAAGTGCTTTAGTGCTTGTTTTTCGTGAAAGTACAAGAACTAGGAACTTTCCAGAGGAGTTTCTTGGCCCCAATCCCCTGTTTCAAATGCTAGATTCCCATAACTTTCCTTTGTTTTCCGATTCGTTTGATTTTCCTCCAAAATTCACCATACCAAATGAGCATTATATCTTCCTAGTTATCTTCCTTCACTTTAGCTTCCCTTTGCCCTAAATGGCCACTCAGTTTTGTCCGTTCCCTATCCCTTCCAGTCATGCACATGATGTCGGACCGTTGAGCCGCGCTCGTCAGTGTTTGTCTGGAACATTTATCAGTAATTGGCGAATCATAGGATAGCTGTTGGGACCCAGATTTACACATCCAAAACCCTCTGTGTATTCTGAACTAGTTCTAGATCGGTAACTAGATTACACAGTGAAACATCGATGAAATACCATCCATTTATCGATTTAACTAAAAAGATCTCAAAGTAACACTTAGTAATAAAAACTAGACCTTGTGGTTAACGTTTACTTAACTTGCCACGTAGGGCTAAAGAAACAAATAACTCTTGTAGTGGAATGAAAACTTGGATGCATCCTAATTCGCAAAACCTTCAAAGAACTCCTCTTCTTAGAACTCTTCAGCAACTTGACTTTCTTCAGCTGAGCAACAAAGTTTAAAGCTGTGAGTACATAAAGTACTCAACAAGTCATAGGAAATAGTATGCAATTAATATTCATACAAGGCTTGATCAAATGAATAGTTGTACGGTTCTTTTGCAGAAAACAAGTATTGACAGTAAATATAGTAAATAGATTGTAAAACATAATTTAAAAGACAATAAATAAATAGAGTAAACAATTTTTTGAAATAACTAGTGAACTCCACATTCACTTCCCAACCAAACCACCAAGTGAACATCTCATCCACCAAGAGAACATCATATTCACCAAGTGAACTCCCATTCACCTTCCAACATATTTTTATAAAAACTCTACCTCTCGTGTGAAATCCCCGAGGATTGTCCATAATCGGGGACACGGCCGTTTAAGTAGTTTTAACTCTATAGAGCTTGTACAGCTTTACCCACAATAGATAAATTAACTTATAATGTTTGACCACACTTCAACAGGTGCACGACTAAGTGATCATCACAAGGCTTTTACAAAGCTCCTTCTTTATTCAGCTCTGTCCTTTATGGTTTCAACACTGAATATCTTTAAACCATACAGATCCCACCTCTTACACCATTGTGAGTATACGTCTATCCCGTAACTCACGCTTCCAAGATAGAACCGAAATTAAAATATTGCTAATTAATTAGTCAGGTCCGTCCCATACTAGACAAGTGGTTGTACGAAATGGCCCAATTCAATGACGCACAAAATTAAGTCCTTGATAATTACTCAAGCGAGTCTACCACAACCCAACAATGTGCTACTTGCACGCCCTTTACTGCACAATCGCTCGTCTGAGCGAAAATCATTTTGTTCAATGAAGACCAATGACATACCCTGCCATGATACAATAATTTTAACAACAGTGGCTACCCGCCAGAATTTCATATCTCAGTAAGTCAAATTAGCATTATTGAACTTGTGTCATAAGCCCATCGTACAACTAGGCATGACTAATTTAACGTCCCGTTTGTCTTATAGTTCTTGCAGTATTCAAAATCCAAAAGAGAACCATTTGGTTTGCTAAGATGTTCAAGCTTAATTTGATATTTTGGAAATCTGGAACTTAACTTGACCTAAACCAAACTTTAACCAAATCCTTTTCGGTTTGTGCTCTTGTCCTTTTGAAGCTCTTTAGTGTTCTGGCTTTATTTCTTTCTTCTTTGTCGCCTTGAGTGCCTTTGGTTTAGTTGTGCTCCTCTAGACCTCCTCTCTGTTGGGTTGAATCCCTTTGAGGTTTAAACCTCCTTCTCTGTTTAATTTTACCTTTGGTTCTGACCTCTTTTCCTTTGGGTTACAACCACCTCGTGGCTTTTAGATCAGGTTTGTGTTTCAAACCTCTTTGGTTGCTAAGAGTCAAGCTTGGTTCAGTTTTTCCTCTTCTGGACCTCCTATGTGTTCATAGGACCTCTTTTGAGTCTTTTTGTAACAGCCCTAACTTAGGGTTTGTATTTCATATGTAAAATTTTGAGGAGAAATAAAAACTTTTGTTGTCTCATCAAATCATTTGGAAGTTTTCCAAATTTTCCCTAGCAATTTCCATTTTCTAGAATTGAATTCTTGTGAATGGAAATTGTTGTCAGCAAATTCTTAGCTTTCAAACTTGTGATCATCCTCTGCAAATAATTTTCCTATCATCTTGATCATCCTATCTACCTCCCTGAATTATTTCACAATTTTTAGATTTTATTTGCTATTTCAAATGGGCAAGTCAAACTAGTTTGAATTTCTGGTCAAACCCTAGGTCAGCAGATTGTGAATTTTCTGCAGAACAATGCATTGCATAAAAAGTTCTGGAAAATTTATACAATGCTGTTCTCTGTACCTTGTAGCTACCATAAAAATTTCGGAAATTTTGGAGCTCGGGAACTACCTCTAAAAATTCCCCAAACTCTCTCAGCTTTTTAAACTCGAAATCAGAAATCACTGTTTGTCGGGCTCGAACCCGAGCCCGACTCAAATCCGACCGCGCCTCTTGACTCGGTCGCACCGCCTAGCTGCACCGCACGAGCCCGATGGCTATCAGCCGTCCGATGGAGATCGCACGGTCCACATCGCTTGTCTCGTCGACCTGTCCGAATGCATACATTGATCTCGACCGTCCATCCTAGATCCAACGGTCGACATTCTCTTCATCGAGTCAAACCAACTGTTCACGCCACACTTGACTCTGGCTCGCGCCGCTTTGCTGCTGTCGCTGACAGGCGGGCCCCACTTGTCAGGTCGTCACCTACCTCTCGCTTGAGAGCTGAGTGCCGGCGGCAGCGTGCATGCGCGCCACCCGCCTCGCCGTCCATTCTCGGTTTCTCGCGCTTCACCTCGGCCGCATCATCCGCTGCTAGCCCATACCCTGGTGCGGCATTAATCGCCGTCATCTACCTCTCTGCCTCACCGCTTTTTCTTCCTTGCGTCTCGATGCCGAGAAGCTCCGCCTCTTGTTTCCTCCGCCCTCTTCCCTACTTAAGCTCACCCAAAGCTCCCTCTTCCTTCTTTAGACACCATTAAGCCATCCCTATCACCCATTGCTCCTTCCGAGCTCAAATCGTAGTAGTGCTCGAGCTCGTGCACGACCGCGCCGCCACCGCCGTGTCAACACCACAACCGTGAAGCTCATCTTCTCCTTTGCGCGTCATATCGTGTTCCGCATCCCTATCATGTTTTCCTCGCCTAATTTTGAGTTTCACTCACAGGGGCCGTTGAATTTAGGTGTCCTTCTTCTTCGGCGAAAGTTGGATCTTCGTCCCCATCTCCGTGAGTTGGTTCCTAGAGTAATTGCTCGCGCTAGCACCATCTAGTGCACTCACTCGAGCTATCTCCATCTCTCTTTTCCCTATTTTTGCTCAAAGTTGCTTCTCCTCGATGACCCCTTGATCGCCGCGCAGTTCTCGCCGGGCCATCTCCGCAGCCACTTGAGCTCGCGTCATCCGGTGAGTTCTGGTAACCCATCGATGCTCATGCGCGCGCTAGTTTTCACCTTCTTCTTCTCGCGCGATCGCCCTTGTCACCTCCACGGCCGGCCGCCGCCGTCGCCACGCGCGCGCGCAGCACCTCCGCGGTGCCTCGAGACCACCTTCAGCTTCAGTGGTCCTCGAGCGACCCATTTTGGCCGTCGCACAGCCCGCGCCGCCACTCCTTCGCCGGCGGCGAATCCAGGTCCCGAGCCGCCCGAGCCTCTCTGTTCTTCGGTTGTGCTCCTCTCTATCTGTATGACAGTGGGGCCCACTCCTTCAAAACCAGTTCTTTAGTTTCTAATCATGATTAGGAATGTTCTTTAGTTCACTCTCTTGCATGATCAAAATTGGTATTGGAAGTTTGAAAGCATTTTAGTTCTAGTTCTCTGTATGCTTCTCGTTGTCGTTTTTTCGTTGTCGTGAATCAAATTGGTTTCATGCTTATGCTATTCAAATCAGTTAGTGTTTGATGACTTTCCTTAGTAGTAATGGTTAGTATGAAATCATTTGGTTAGTATCATTAAGTTTCAAAGCTCTTGTTGTCCAATGATCAAAGAGGTGGTTAGATGATCCCGTTGTTTGTCTCTGACTTGCTTTTACAAGTATAGTAAGGCTTTGTAGTAGCCGATGCTGAAATTTGTTAGCCTTGCAATATCTCGGTGTGATGCTTAGGTGTATGAATAGTGAGTGTCTTTAAAACCCTATCTTAAATAGAAAATTTTGTTTAGCATCTCATAGTTGGATACTTGGCTAGTTAGTGTTTTCAATAGCTTCTTGTAGGTTACGTGATCTTATCTAATTATGGTTGTTTTAGAGTAGCTAGTTGTTTTGATGTGTTAACTTGATGATTAAATAATAGATGTGCACACAATCACCATCAAAGCCATCGAAAGGTTAAAACATATAAGAGGTTGATTCGTGATTAGCTTGGTAAGTAAGTAAGTTTGAGTAGATCAACCATGAAACCATGTCTAATTTAAATTATCTTCAGAGTGACTATTTTGTATCCCTTTTGTTTTGGTCTAGCTTCGTGATTAGATTTGTGGTTGCTTTTGAATTTTTAGTTTTTGCGGTGTTATTCGCTCTTATTCACGTTATTTGTTCAATCGTTAGGCTTCGACATTTGCGGTAACCCCGAGAACGATCCTGCGCGAGTTGAGCATTACGAACAGCAATGAATGTGCAAGCGATTTGATCATTTTATCCCATTATTTTAAAGTCTAATATTTTGTTTCAACTGTATGTATGCATCGCTTATTTTGTGTTAAACGGTTAGTTAAACCTTTAGATGCATAACTGTAAGTAAATATTTGTCCTCTACTACTTGAGCCTAGGTTATTTGTTGGGATTAGAGTTATTTGGATGAACTCGTCACTTAGTAGATTACGAGTTCGGGATTGCTTAGCCATGCTTAGCTACCGGTAGATTTGGGCGATCATCGACTTAGTCGATGATCTTGATCACATAAAATTATTATCGTTTTATATTTCAGCTCGTGCTATGTTAATTGCAAAACAAAAACGAAAACAAAAATGATTTAGACGCGCACAATGGTAAGATTGGTGTGATCTGTTGGGTGTGATCGAAAGGTGCCCGGTCAATTAAGGACCGAACATCTTGTGAGTACCATTATCTAGGCATTTTGGCGCATAACCACACTAGAGGTATGGGACCTCTCTTGACCTAGTACTTTGGCGTGTATTGGCTCCGGTCGCAGGAGGTCGCAGGAGGGATGGAGGTGGGAGCATGGTAGTTGTCCAAAAGCTTTATCCTGAGTGGGTAGTTGTCTTTTCGGCTTTACCATGTAAGCGTATGGATTTCTATCCATACGAGCTGCTCGTAGTTAATACACAATATTGGAAAAAGTCCGTAGGACTTAGTCAGGCCGGCATACCTTCGGTAGTGTGCTTTGGCTTTAGGCGATGTCCAAGTGTGGATACAGTGGTACACCCCGCAGGTTAAAAACTATTCGAATAGCCTCGCCCTAGGTGATGGACACGCTTGGGTAAGCTTATCAAGAGTTAGACTACAACATTTAAAATTAAAACTTGATGGGTGGTACGAATGGGATTCGTGCTATTGTTGGAGTGACTATTGGGATAGTTACTTCTAGGTTGTTTATCTTTCTCTTTGTTATTATTATCTTTTACGTTATGTCAACATTAAAAACGAATTGCAAACTTGCCTTCAAACTGTATTATATTATTGTAAATGAAAATTGGCTTTATGCAAATGAAACATATGGCCTCCACCAAACAAGCCTGCATATAGCTTATGAACAGGTCTGCTAGTTCACACGTCAGTCTTGCGGGTACAAAGACAATCTTTGTACTCAGGTGCTTTGCTTAATGTTTTGTTGCAGAGGAAGAAGGTGAGCCCCAAGGGCCTCACTTCTGTGAGTTGTGCTGCCGCTTCGTGTTGGACGACTAGGCTTGGCGGTCCGGTCGGATGCCTTGTGGGTTGGAGGCACGCTGATTGGCTTTATTTACAGCCATCTTATGGCACTTTGCTTCATTGTCGTTCTTGTTTATTTGTGTATCTTGGCCTGTCGGCCTTTGTCTGTAATAACTCTACTATTTGTTTATCTTCCGTTTGGTAGTGTGGTGTTTGGACTCTATGTTTGGAATGGAGTTGATGTCTAATTTTGTAACGAGGTGTGTATACTTCTTTCTGGGAAGTATACATATCTCGAGGATCAATTCATTTGATTTGTGATGCTAGGACCAGGTGGTTGGTTAAGCATTACAAGCCAAATAAATTGGGGTCCTCACAAAGTTGGTATCAGAGCCATTCTGACCGTAGTAACCCAAGCATAGTCGTCCTTAGGATGTTTTGGAAAGGCTTATTTTCAAAATATAAAAAGGTTTATGAAAACCTAGGCAGATTCTCAGATTTTACTCCTTACCTATCTTAGCTTCTACCCTCATCTTACTCTAATTTCAGTTTAAGAACTTGGTTTCTCTCTTTCCTTTCAAAAGATAGTTACTTCCGGTTGAATTAGTCTTGGGAGAACCATGGAAGATTGTGGGAATAATAGGGTAAGATGTAAAGTGAGTAGTTATGCGTCTGATTTTTGCTGGTTGGTCTTTATTCTGCTTTGTGTTTGTTTTTGGACTGCTTTCATGAATCTTGGGCTTTCTTGATCTTAAATTTGTTGCTAACTTGTCTTAGTAAAACAGGATGGCCGGGAGAACGCGTGGCGATCAAGCAGTGATCATGATGAGGAGCTTCCTCCTCCGACCATGGTGAGGTTCTCGCCGGATCGAGCGAAACCGCATGGACCGACGCGCATCTTGGAGGTTATTGCTAGGAATACCTCCACTCCGCCGGTGGTGGCGGCCACCGGACTCGCGGGGACTTGCGAGTTCCTCCGCACACGCCGCCGACTTTCTCCCGCTCGAGGACCCTCTTGATGCGGATGATTGGTCGCGCATGGTTGAGCGAAAGCTCAACATAGCTCGATGCCGTGCACAGATAAGGCACTCTTCGCATCCCACCACCTTGAGGGCGCAAAGACTCTCATGGTGGAAGAACTATCTCGCCATGCAGCCCGCGCGCCATGTGGTCGCGTGAGGAGTTCGATCGCTTTCCGGGCCCACATCCCGATGGCCCGATGAAGTCAAGAAGAAGGAGTTTTCGCGCCAAACAAGGGCGCAAGTGCGTGACGGAGTACCTCTACGAGTTTAATCATCCGCTCGTTATGCTCGGGTGAGGTGGCCTCGATGAGGCCAAGCAGAGAAGTTCATGGACGGCTTGTCCGAGGAGCCGCAGGACAAGCTATCTATTGTGGACTTCTCTGACTTTCAGGCCTTGGTAGATAAGGCCAATGTTGCTGAGCATAAGGCAAAGGTGCTTGGCGAGTCCCGCAAGCGCAAATGGGAGGTGCATCAGTCTACTCACACCGGCCTCATTCGTCCTCGGCCGGGCGGCACTGATGGCCCGTTCTTTTTGCTCCACCGGCGCCGAGGCCATCTGCACCAGCTCCTCGTCCACCGCAGGCCGTGTTTCAGCCACGTGCGCCTGCGATCCAACAGCAGAGCGGCCTCCGCAATCCGGCGGCCGAGGTTACTTGTTTTCACTGCCACAACAAGGGCCACTACGCCAACGCTTGACCTCGAGTGTTGCGAGGCCGCCTCGTCCTAATGGAGGACGCGGGCGGGAGTGGTCATCCACCGACGTAAGATGATCTAGAAGCCCTGTGGTGCGGCGGTCGAGTCAACCACCTTTCACCGAGGAGGCTCGGGAGGCGCGGATGTCGTGATGGGTACACTTCTTGTCAATTCTCGCCCCGCTGCAGTATTGTTTGATTCTGGAGCATCGCATTCTTTTATTTCGAGATCATTTGCTGCTGCTAGTGGTCTTCACTGTGTTCCTTTGGGAGTTCATTTGCTCATTCGCTCTCCGGGGTCGGAAATGAGAGCTGATTTTCAATGTCGGGATGTTCCTATCGAAGTCAAAGGAGTGGGATTCTTGGCAAATCTCATCCTGCTCAACTCAGCGAGCCTGGATGTAATTCTTGGCATGAATTGGTTGTCCCAACACTTGGGGCAGATTGATTGTGCCAAGAAGATGGTCTTCCTCACCAACCTTTCCGGTGAACAGGTTGGCTTTTCCCCGCAGCTGCAAGGGTCACACCTTTGTGCACTTGTAGCAAAGCCAGCTTTGAAGATTCAGGAGGTTCCTACTGTTTGTGATTTTGAGGATGTTTTTCCTGATGATTTACCTGGGATGCCTCCGGTTCGAGATCTGGAGTTTGTCATCGAGTTGCTGCCCGGTACTGCCCCTATCTCGAAGGCGCCGTATCGAATGCCTCCCAATGAGCTAGAAGAATTGAAGAAGCAGCTTGGTGAGCTCCAAGCAAAGGGTTTCATCCGTCCCAGTTCATCTCCTTGGGGTTGTCCGGTGATTTTTGTGAAGAAGAAGGACAAGACTTTGCGCATGTGTGTTGATTACCGTCCGCTCAATGAGGTGACGGTGAAGAACAAATATCCTCTGCCTCGCATTGATGATCTTTTGACCAGTTGTCTGGAGCTGTGAGGACCCCAATTTATTTGGCTTGTTATGCTTAACCAACCACCTGGTCCTAGCATCACAAATCAAATAAACTGATCCTCGAGATATGTATACTTCCCAGAAAGCAGTATACACACCTCGGTACAAAATTAGACATCAACTCCATTCCAAACATAGAGTCCAAACACTACACTACCAAACGGAAGATAAACAAATAGTAGAGTTATTACGCATAAAGGTCGATGTGCCACAAGATACACAAATAAACAAGACGGACAATGAAGCAAAAGTGCCATAAGATGGCTATAAACAAAGCCAATCAGCGTGCCTCCATCCCACAAGGCATCCGACCGACCGCCAAGTCTAGTCGCCCACTAAACGGCAACTGACTCACGTATGAGGCCCTTGGGGCTCACCTTCTTCCTCTGCAACAAAACATTAAGCAAAGCACTGAGTACAAAGATTGTCTTTGTACCCGCAAGATCGTGTGAACTAGCGCACCTCTTCATAAGCTACATGCAAAGCTTATTTGGTGGAGGCCATATGTTTCATTTGCATAAAGCCAATTTTCATTTGCAATAATATGATATAGTTTGAAGGCAAGTTTGCAATTTGTTTTTAATGTTGAAATAACAGAAGGATAAATAATAATAAAAGAATAAAGGTAAACAACCTAGAAGTGACTATCCCAATAGTCACCATTAACAATAGCACGAATCCCGCATTCGCACTCACCCATCAAGTTTTAATTTAAATGTTGTAGTCTAACTCTCGATAAGCTTACCCAAGCGTGTCCATCACCTAGGACGAGGCTATTCGAATAGTTTTTAACCCCGCAGGTGTACCATCGCACTCCACACTTGCATCGCCTTTAAGCCAAAGCACACTAGAAGGTATGCCGCACACTAAGTCCTACGAGACTTTTTCCAATATTGTGTATTAACTACGAGCCTCGTATGGATAGAAATCCATACGCTTACATGGTAAAGCCGAAAAGACAACTACCCACTCGTGATAAAGCTGGACAACTACCATGCTCCCACCTCCATCCTCCCGCGACCTCCCGCGACCCTGAGCCAATACACGCCAAAGTACTAGGTCAAGAGAGGTCCCATACCCTCTAGTGTGGTTAGCACGCGAAATGCTCGGATAATGAAACTCACAAGATGTTCGGTCCTTAACTGACCCGGCACCTTTCCAATACACCCAAAAGATCACACAATCTTACCATTGTGCTGCGTCTAAATCATTTTTGTTTTCATTCTTAGTTTTGCAATTAGACAAAGCAAGAATGCTGAAATATAAAGTTATAGAAAATTTTGTGTGATCAAGGTTACCGACTAAGTCGATAACCGCCCATTTCTACCGATACTAAGCATGTCTAAGCAATTTGACTCGGATCTACTAAGTGACAAGAGATCATCCGACCTCTAATCACAAAGAAATAACCTAGGCTGTGTAGTAGAGATCAATATTTTGTCTACAGGATATGCACTACTGATTTAACTAATCAATTTAACATAAATTAAGCAATGCATACATACAAATTGAAACAAAATATTAGACTTTAAAATACTGGGATTAACATGATCAAATCGCTTGTTCTGGTCGCTGTTGCTCAATTTGTTGTGAGGGTCGTTCTCGTGGTTACCATAAATGTGAAGCCTAACGATTGAACAAATAACAGCGAATAAGAACGAATAACACCGACCAAACTCAACCATACAACAACATCAAAACAAACCAAACTCACATAGCAACCTAAGCACGATATAACAAAATTTTAGAAACAGAGAACAAATCATTCTAGGTTATTAAGAATTTTCCATGAATTTTCTAAGCTAAAAACACATCAAAACACTAGTTAATTGCTTAACAAATTTTCATGAACAGATAGATATCTAAAACCTATCCTGAAAATTAGTATACTAAAAATGAAATTTCTGAATTGGGTTCATTGAATTTGGACATTTATTGAAAGAGATATACATTTTCTAATTTGGAGACTACATTCTACAACATTAAATTAATTAACAGATTTTTGGTGCAGGACAAGGTTGACACTAATTTTAGTAAATAGGACATTTAAAATGAAAATTAACAGCACTGGTTTCATGCAATTTGGATAAAAATTGAATTAGTTATGCATTTTCTAAGTTTAAATGAATTAACAATGCGACAGAAAACACATTACAGAAATACTAAAGCATTTAATCCTTTTTCTACCCACAGCCAACCAGCCCCAGACACTGACTGGCGGGCCCGCGCGAAAGTGCTGACCAGAACAGCCCGCCCGCCGAAAGTGACGTCGAAGGCGTATTCTAAGAATACGTCTTTGACTTATCAAAGTGTACTTCTAACATATACACACAAAGAAATACGCTTCCCGACAGAGAAAACGTAGCACCAGAGCTACACATCCACCAACTGACAGGATGGGCCCACATAGCAGTGACTAAGAAAATAACATAACGGTTGGATTAAAGGATTTCTAAACGCGATTAGCCAATAGGGCCCACAAGTCAGAGACTCAGACTAAACAAGATTAACGCTAAACTAACTCCACCGCTCACCGGCAAGACTGGACGGCAGGCGCAGCGCGCGCAGTGATCTAGCTAACGGTGGGTTTTCGGGCGAGAGTGGTACCGGGTTCGCAACGATCTCGCGAACTCACTGACGGTGACCCGGGACCTCGAGGATGCCGGCGGCGAGCTGGCGGCGAACGGAGGCGGAGAAGAAGGCGCGGCTTCCGCGGAGAGGACGCGACAAGTTTCTAGAAGACTCCGGAAGGTGCGCACAAGCTCCGCCTTGACACCAGGATCAACAAGCACAAGATAACACCGATGAAGAGGGACCGAGGGCGGAATTGCTACGGCGGTGAAAACCGAGCTCGGGGAAGAAGGGGTCGCACAGCCTCACCGATGCACCAAAGATGAAAATGAAGCCATCATTAGATTCAGTGCATCAGTGCGATCCAAAGGGACCAAGTGTCGAAGCTAGAAACTCACCAGAGCACTAGCAAGCTCGCGGCGATACACTGGACGCCGAGGGTCCTGGATGGGCAAAATGGAAGCGGCGAAGAGAGTAGATCACGATGGCGTGGTTGCGGAATCAAGGGCGGCGCTAACACGGCGGCGCTGCCCAGGGGTTCTTCTCCGGCCGAAATCAAGAAACTGGCGGAGAGAGCTACAGAACGGGGAAAACGAGGGATGAGTGGTCGCGGTGAGGTAAAGAAGGCCTGGCGATGCACCAAAGACGGACACGAGGGCATATAGGTGGCAGCGGCGAGGTACGTGGCACCCATGCGCGAACGGCCGCGAGCTCCGGTGAGGTGCGGAGAAGACGAGGGCGATACTGACAGGTGGGACCCACATGTCAGAGACTGTGACAAAGCGGTGTGAGTCGGGGTTTGGTGCGACGCGATCAGTTGGTTAGACTCGATCAAGAATGTATCGACCGTTGGATCTAAGATGAACGGTCATGATTGATGTATGCATTCGGACAGGTCGACGAGACAAGCAACGTGGACCATTCGATCTCCATCGGACGGCTGACAGCCTTCGGGCTCAGGCGGTGCCGCTAGGTGGCGCGACCGAGTCAAGTGGCGCGGTCGGACTCGAGTCGGGCTCGGGTTCGAGCCCGAGGAACAGTAAATACTGATTTGGAGTTTTAAAAGGCTGAGAGAGTTTGGAGAATTTTTAGAGGTAGCTCTGAGCTCCAAAATTTCTGAAATTTTTATGGTAGCTACTAGGGACAGAGGACAACCTTGTGAAATTTTTCCAGGAGTTTTTATGCACTATATTTCTCCCAACAAAATTCACGAGCTGCTGTCCAGAGGTTTGACAAGATTTCTAAACTGGTTTGACTTGGGCATTTGAAATAGCAACTAAAATCTAAAAATTGTGAAATAATTCAGGGAGGTAGATAGGATGATCAAGATGATAGGAAAATAATTTCAGAGGATGATCACAAGTTTGAAAGCTAAGAATTTGCTGACAACAATTTCCATTCACAAGAATTTAATTCTAGAAAATGGAAATTGCTAGGGAAAATTTGGAAAACTTCCAAATGATTTGATGAGACAACAAAAGTTTTTATTTCTCCTCAAAATTTTACATTTGAAATACAAACCCTAAGTTAGGGCTGTTACAAATCTCCCCCCCTTACAGGAATCTCGCCCCGAGATTCTGATCACTGGGAGAAGAAGGATGGGTAATCTGCTCGGAGACGATCTTCCCGCTCCCAAGTGGCTTCATCCTCGGAGTGGTTCGACCACTGAACTTTAAGGAACTTGATCACACGGTTCCTTGTTCTTCGTTCAGCTTCTTCGAGGATACGAACGGGCGCTCACGATAGGACAGATCTTCTTGCACATTGATATTTTCCAATGGTGTTTCCTCAACTGGAACACGGAGGCACTTCTTCAATTGCGACACATGGAAAACATCATGCACCCCCTCAAGTGTAGCTGGCAACTCTAACTTGTATGCAACAGCTCCCACTTTCTTGATGATGATCACGCCCAACATATCGAGGAGCCGCTTGCCCTTGACATCAAACGACGATGTCCCTTCGAGGTGAGACTTTGAGATACACAAAGTCATTGGGTCGAAACTCACTCACGACGACGACGATCCGCATAGCTCTTCTCGCTCGATCGAGCTACGCGCAAGTGCTCACGAATCAACTGCACTTGACTTTCCGCCTCATTGATCGAATCCGCCAAAGAACCGCCTTTCACCGCCGACCAGTTCAATGGTGTTCGCAGCGCCTCCCATACAAAGCCTCAAACGGTGTCATACCGAGACTAGCTCGAAGTCGTTGTTGTAGGAGAACTCGGCAAGTGGTAGGCACTTCTCCCAATTCTTCCCATAGGAAAGAACACAAGCACGGAGCATATCTTCAAGCACTGATTGACCCGCCTGTCGCCATCGGTCTAAGGATGGTAGGCGGTCTTTGAAAGTAAGACGGTACCCATGGCCTCCTGTAGATCAAAGCAAAGTCGGAAGTGAAAAGAGAACCACGATTCGACACCATCGTTCGTGGCACACCATGCAAACTCACAATGCGGGATATGTAGAGGTGCGCCAATTTATCGACGCGAGGCGGTACACACCGCGTAAAATGTGCTACTTTATCAATCGGTCAATAACCACCAGATAGCATCCTTCCCGAAGAAGTGCAGGGCAAACGGTGTGAAGTCCATACCAACGGAATCCCACTTCCACTCGGTATAGGCAAGGGCTGGAGGAGACTCGCTGACGCCGATGCTCGGCCTTCACGCGACAACATACGCCGATCCGCAACGAACCCGCAATCTCGCGCTTCATGCGAGTCCACCGTAACCTCTCGCCGCAGATCTTGGTACATTTTAGTGGCACCGG
The DNA here is from genome assembly GCA_036346255.1 of Ampelocalamus luodianensis. NCBI lineage: Eukaryota > Viridiplantae > Streptophyta > Magnoliopsida > Poales > Poaceae > Ampelocalamus > Ampelocalamus luodianensis. The sequence continues at coordinate 21,304,869 of CM070627.1, read as the reverse complement.
ATGGATGGACAAAGGCGAATCATGGGCCTCTGAAGAATCAAATCCCATAATTCGGAACCTTTGGAACCACGAGGCGCCGCCCAAACCACACAACACCATGCTCATCTTCCGAGAAACACCTCGCTACCCCATCCTTGATATTCTCGCTTGATCGGTTCACACCGCCATCCGATTATTTGTGCTGCTTGACTTGATCCACCAAGGTTGGTTGCACAACCAAGGCGACAAGGAATCATGCTCAACCAAACCCAAGTTGAGACATTTGAAACTTTGCAAGAAGTGCAGTTGTTGCTCTTGGATCATCAGTATTGCAATACACCTTTCGCTAAGTGCATCAAGAACCACATTGGCCTTGCTGTGGTGATCTTCAATACCCATGTCATAATCTTTGATCAATTCTAGCCATCTCCTCTGCTCGAGGTTCAGATCCGCCGAGTGAACAAGTATTTCAAACTCTTGTGGTCGGAATACACCTCACAGCGGTTACCGATCAGATAATGCCGCCAAATCTTGAGTGCATGAACCACAGCAGCAAGCTCTAAATCATGGGTGGGATAGTTGAGCTCATGAGGTCTCAACTGCCTAGATGCATAGGCAACTGCCTTGCCTTCTTGCATAAGCACACACCCGAGTCCCTGCCGAGAGGCATCGCAGTAGATATCAAAGCCCTTGTGGACATCGGAAGAGTAAGGCTGAGTGAAGTCAATCGCCGTTTGAGCTCCTGAAAGCTCTCATCACAAGCAGAGGCCCACACAAACTTCTTGTCCTTCTTGAGCAATTCAGTCATTGGCTTTGCGATCTTGGAGAAGTTCTCGATAAAGCGGCGGTAGTAGCCCGCTAAACCAAGAAAACTCCGCACATCAGTGACTGACTTGGGCTGCCCCCAAGATAGAACATCACTGACCTTGCTGGGATCCACAGCTATGCCTCCAGCTGAAAGAACATGGCCCAAGAATGCCACTTCCTTCAACCAGAACTCACATTTGCTGAACTTCGCATATAGCTGGTGCTCCCGCAATTTGCCCAAAACAATCTTCAGATGCTCAGCATGCTCGGCTTCAGTCTTGGAATAGATAAGAATATCATCAATAAAGACCACCACAAATTTATCCAAAAACTCCATGAATACTGAATTCATTAAGTTCATGAACAAAGCTGGAGCATTGGTTAAACCGAAAGACATGACGGTGTACTCGTACAGCCCATAACGAGTAGTGAAAGCCGTCTTCGGAATATCCTCCGATCCGACATCGACTGATGATACCCCATTCTCAAATCAATCTTTGAGAACACTGGCTCCACCAATCGATCAAACAGATCATCAATGCGGGCGAGGATACTTGTTCTTCACCGCCACCTCATTGAGAGGACGGTAATCAACACACATGCGCAAAGTCTTGTCCTTCTTCTTCACAAAGATCACTGGACAACCCCAAGGAGATGAACTGGGACGGATGAAACCCTTTGCTTGGAGCTCACCAAGCTGCTTCTTCAATTCTTCTAGCTCATTGGGAGGCATCCGATACGGTGCCTTCGAGATAGGGGCAGTACCGGGCAGCAACTCAATGAAAAACTCAAGATCTCGAACCGGAGGCATCCCAGGTAAATCATCAGGAAAAACATCCTCAAAATCACAAACAGTAGGAACCTCCTGAATCTTCAAAGCTGGCTTGGCTACAAGTGCACAAAGGTGCGACCCTTGCAACATGGGGAAAACTGACCGCCACTCAAGGGTGGTGAGATAGACAATCTTCCTGGCACAATCGATTTGCCCCAAGTGTTGGGACAACCAATCCATGCCAAGAATCACATCCAGACTTGCTGAACTGAGCAGAATAAGATTTGCCAAAAATCCCACTCCTTTGACTATGATAGGAACATCCCGACACTGTAAATCAGCCCTCATTTCTGACCCCGGAGAGCGGATGAGCAAAGGAACTCCCAAAGGAACACAGTGAAGACCACTAGCAGCAGCAAATGATCTTGAAATAAAGAATGCGATGCTCGTAATCAAATAATACCGCAGCAGACGAGAATTAACAAGAAGTGTACCCATCACGACATCCGCGCCCCGAGCCTCCTCGGTGAAAGGTGGTTGACTCGACCGCCGCACTCGCTTCGGATCATCTTCGTCGTCGTGGATGACCACTCCCTCGCCGCGCCCTCCATTAGGACGAGGGCTACCGCAACACTCGAGGCGTGCATTCGCATAATGGCCCTTGTTGTGGCAGCGAAACAAGTAACCTCGCCCGGATTGCGGAGGCCGCTCTCGCTGGATCGCAGCGCACGTGGTCGAAACACGCCCGCGGTGGGCGAGGAGCTGGTGCGATGGCCTCGTGCCGGTGGAGTAAAAGAACGGGCCATCAGTGCCGCCCGGCCCGAGGACGAGTGAGGCTAGTGTGAGTAGACCGATGCGCTCCCATTTGCGCTGCGGGACTCGCCAGCGCTTTGCCTTATGTTCAAGAACAATGGCCTTATCGACCAAGGCACGAAAGTCGAGAAGTCCACAATAGATAGCTTGTCCCGCAGCTCCTCGGACAAGCCATCCATAAACTTCTCCGCTTAGCCTCATCCGAGGCCACCTCCCGGAGCATAACGAGCCAAATGATTGAACTCGCATGTGTACTCGTCGCGATTTGCGCCCTTGCTTGAGCGCGAGGAACTCCTTCTTCTTGCCTTCATCAGGCCATCCGGGATGTGGGCCCGACGAAGCCGATCTGAACTCCTCCCACGCGACCACATCGCGGGTCGCATGGCGAGATAGTTCTCCCACCATGAGAGTGCCGCGCCTCAAGGCGGTGGGACGCGAAGAGTGCCTTATCTCGTGTTCGCATCAGCTATGTTGAGCTTTCGCTCAACCATGCGCAGCCAATCATCCGCATCGAGGATCCTCAAAGCGGCGAAAGTCGGTGGCTGCGCACGGAGGAACTCTGCAAGTCCCCCGCGAGTCTCGTGGCCGCCACCACCGGCAGGAGTGGAGGTATTCCTAGCAATAACCTCCAAGATGCACGTCTGGTCCATGCGGTTTCGCTCGATCTGAGCGAGCACCTCAGCCATGGTCGGAGGAGGGGAAGCTCTCATCATGACCAACTGCTGACCGCCACGCTGCTCTCCCGCCATCCTGTTTCACTAAGACAAGTTAACAATAGCCTAAAACACGAAGTCGACAACCCACCGCAAATAACTTACTAACAAAGACAAAACAAACACAAGACTTTTAAGTTACAAAACCAATTGACAAAAATCGACACTTAGCAAACTCATACATATCTTACCCTTATGCCCCCACAAATTTTACTTAGACTAATTTCTATGGTTCTCCCAAAGACAGATTCTACCGGTAGTAACTATCTTTTGAAAGGAAAGAGAGAAACCAAGTTTTAAACTCAAATTAGAGTAGGATGAGAGTAGAAGGCTAAGATAGGTAAGGAGTAAACTGAGAATCGCCTAGGTTTTCATAAACCCTTTTATTCTTTGAAATTAAGCTTTTCAAAATATCCTAAGGACGACTATGCTTGGGTTATTACGGTCGTAATGGCTCGATACCAACTTTGTGAGGACCCCAATTTATTTGGCTTGTTATGCTTAACCAACCACCGGTCCTAGCATCACAAATCAAATAAATCGATCTCTGAGATATGTATACTTCCTGTAAAGCAAGATACACACCTCGGTACAAAATTAGACATCAACTCCATTCCAAACATAGAGTCCAAACACTACACTACCAAACGGAAAATAAACAAATAGTAGAGTTATTACGCATAAAGGCCGACAGGCCACAAGATACACAAATAAACAAGACGGACAATGAAGCAAAGTGCCATAAGATGGCTATAAACAAAGCCAATCGCGTGCCTCCATCCCACAAGACATCCGACCGACCGCCAAGTCTAGTCGCCCATGAAACGCGCAACTGACTCACGTAAGTGAGGCCCTGGGGCTCACCTTCTTCCTCTGCAACAAAAACATTAAGCAAAGCACTGAGTACAAAGATTGTCTTTGTACCCGCAAGATCGACGTGTGAACTAGCGCACCTCTTCATAAGCTACATGCAGCTTATTTGGTGGAGGCCATATGTTTCATTTGCATAAAGCCAATTTTCATTTGCAATAATATGATACAGTTTGAAGGCAAGTTTGTAATTTGTTTTTAATGTTGAAATAACAAGAAGGATAAATAATAATAAAAGAATAAAGGTAAACAACCTAGAAGTGACTATCCCAATAGTCACCATTAACAATAGCACGAATCCCGCATTCGTACCACCCATCAAGTTTTAATTTAAATGTTGTAGTCTAACTCTCGATAAGCTTACCCAAGCGTGTCCATCACCTAGGATGAGGCTATTCGAATAGTTTTTAACCTGCAGGATGTACCACTGCACTCCACACTTGCACCGCCTTTAAGCCAAAGCACACTCCAAGGTATGCCGCACACTAAGTCCTACGAGACTTTTTCCAATATTGTGTATTAACTACGAGCGCTCGTATGGATAGAAATCCATACGCTTACATGGTAAAGCCGAAAGACAACTACCCACTCGGGATAAAGCTTTTCTGACAACTACCATGCTCCCACCTCCATCCTCCCGCGACCTCCTGCGACCTGAGCCAATACACGCCAAAGTACTAGGTCAAGAGAGGTCCCATACCTCTAGTGTGGTTAGCACGCGAAATGCTAGGATAACAGAAACTCACAAGATGTTCGGTCCCACTGACCGGGCACCTTTCCACCACACCCAAAAGATCACACCAATCTTACCATTGTGCCTGCGTCTAAATCATTTTTGTTTTCATTCTTAGTTTTGCAATTAGACAAAGCAAGAATGCTGAAATATAAAGTTATAGAAAATTTTGTGTGATCAAGGTTACCGACTAAGTCGATAACCGCCCATTTCTACCGATACTAAGCATGTCTAAGCAATTTGACTCGGATCTACTAAGTGACAAGAGATCATCCGGCGACCTCTAATCACAAAGAAATAACCTAGGCTCGTAGTAGAGATCAATATTTTGTCTACAGGATATGCAACTACGATTTAACTAATCAATTTAACACAAATTAAGCAATGCATACATACAATTGAAACAAAATATTAGACTTTAAAATACTGGGATTAACATGATCAAATCGCTTGCACGTCGCTGTTGCTCAATTTGTTGCGGAGGGTCGTTCGTGGTTACCGCAAATGTCGAAGCCTAACGATTGAACAAATAACAATGAATAAGAACGAATAACACCGACCAAACTCAACCATACAACAACATCAAAACAAACCAAACTCATACAAAGAACCTAAGCACGATATAACAAAATTTTAGAAACAGAGAACAAATCATTCTAGGTTATTAAGAATTTTCCATGAATTTTCTAAGCTAAAAACACATCAAAACACTAGTTAATTGTTTAACAAATTTTCATGAATGTAAGCAAGATCTAAAACCTATCCTGAAAATTAGTATACTAAAAATGAAATTTTAGAATTGGGTTCATTGAATTTGGACATTTATTGAAAGAGATATACATTTTCTAATTTGGAGACTACATTCTACAACATTAAATTAATTAACAGATTTTTGGTACAGGGACAAGGTTGACACTAATTTTAGTAAATAGGACATTTAAAATGAAAATTAACAAAGACTGGTTTCATGCAATTTGATAAAAATTGAATTAGTTATGCATTTTCTAAGTTTAAATGAATTAACAATGCGACAGAAAACACATTACGTAAATACTAAAGCATTTAATCCTTTTTCTACCCACAACCAACCAATTTCAGACATCGTGGCGGGCTCGCTGTGAAAGTCTTGACGCGTAACGACCGCCACGAAAATGACGTCGGCGTATTCTAAGAATACGCTTTGACTTATCAAAGTGTACTTCTAACATATACACACAAAGTAATACGCTTCCCGACGAGAAAACGTAGCACCGAGCTACACATCCACCAACCGACAGGATGGGCCCACATAGCGTTGACTAAGAAAATAACATAACGGTTGGATTAAAGGATTTCTAAACGCGACAGCCAATAGGGCCCACAAGTCGAGACTCGGACTAAACAAGATTAACGCTAAACTAACTCCACCGGCGCTCACCGCGCAAGATGGACGGCAGCGCGACGCGCGCAGTGATCTAGCTAACTAGTGGGTTTCGGCGAGAGTGGTACCTTCGGGTTCGCAACGATCTCGCGAACTCACCGACGGTGACCCGACTCGAGGATGCCGGCGGCGAGCTGGCGCGAACTGAGGCGGAGAAGAAGCGCGGCTTCGCGAGAGGACGCGACAAGTTTCTAGAAGACTCGGAAGGTGCGCACAAGCCCGCCTTGACACCGTGGATCAACAAGCACAAGATAACACCGATGAAGAGGGACCGAGGCGGCGAATTGCTACGCGGTGGAAAACCGAGCTCGGGAAGAAGGGTCGCATACCACCGATGCACCAAAGACGAAAATGAAGCCATCATTAGATTGATGCATCGATGCGATCCAAAGGGACCAAGTGTCGGCTAGAAACTCAACAGAGCACTAGCAAGCTCACGGCCGCCGCAACCGAGCGCGAGACGACGAAGGTGCCCCTGGCGATACACTGGACGCCGAGGGTCCTGGATGGGCAAAATGGAAGCGGCGAAGAGAGTAGATCACGATGGCGTGGTTGCGGAATCAAGGGCGGCGCTAACACGGCGGCGCTGCCCAGGGGTTCTTCTCCGGCCGAAATCAAGAAACTGGCGGAGAGAGCTACAGAACGGGGAAAACGAGGGATGAGTGGTCGCGGTGAGGTAAAGAAGGCATGGCGATGCACCAAAGACGGACACGAGGGCATATAGGTGGCAGCGGCGAGGTACGTGGCACCCATGCGCGAACGGCCGCGAGCTCCGGTGAGGTGCGGAGAAGACGAGGGCAATACTGACAGGTGGGACCCACATGTTAGAGACTGTGACAAAGCGGTGTGAGTCGGGGTTTGGTGCGACGCGATCAGTTGGTTAGACTCGATCAAGAATGTATCGATCGTTGGATCTAAGATGAACGGTCAAGATTGATGTATGCATTCGGACAGGTCGACGAGACAAGCAACGTGGACCGCTCGATCTCCATCGGATGGCCGACACCCGGGCTCAGCGGTGCCGCTTAGGTGGCGCGACCGAGTCAAGTGGCGCGGTCGGACTCGAAGTCGGGCTCGGGTTCGAGTCCGAGGAACAAGAATACCGATTTGGAGTTTTAAAAGGTGAGAGAGTTTGGAGAATTTTTAGAGGTAGCTCTGAGCTCCAAAAATTTCAAAATTTTATGGTAGCTACTAGGACAGAGGACAACCTTGTGAAATTTTTCCAGGAGTTTTATGCACTATATTTCTCCCAACAAAATTCACGAGCTGCTGTCCAGAGGTTTGACCAGATTTCTAAACTGGTTTGACTTGGGCATTTGAAATAGCAACTAAAATCTAAAAATTGTGAAATAATTCAGGAGGTAGATAGGATGATCAAGATGATAGGAAAAATAATTTCAGAGGATGATCACAAGTTTGAAAGCTAAGAATTTGCTGACAACAATTTCCATTTACAAGAATTTAATTCTAGAAAATGGAAATTGCTAGGGAAAATTTGGAAAACTTCCAAATGATTTGATGAGACAACAAAAGTTTTTATTTCTCCTCAAAATTTTACATTTGAAATACAAACCCTAAGTTAGGGCTGTTACAGGAGCTCAGGTGTTCTCCAAGATTGACCTGAGATTGGGATATCATCTAGTCCGGATCAGGGCTGAGGATATTCCGAAGACGGCTTTCACTACTCGTTATGGTCTTTACGAGTATACCGTCATGTCTTTCGCTTAACCAATGCTCCAAAGATATTTCATGAACCTTATGAATTCGGTATTCATGGAGTATTTGGATAAATTTGTGGTGGTCTTCATTGATGATATTCTTATCTATTCCAAGATCAAGAAGAGCATGCTTTGAGCATCCAAGATCGTTTTGGGCAAATTGCGCGCGCATCACTATATGCAAAGTTTAGCAAATGCGAGTTCGTTGAAGGAAGTGGCATTCTTGGGCCATGTTCTTTCGGTGGAGGCATAGCTGGATCCCAAAGCAAGGTCGGTGATGTTCTATCTTGGGGTCACCAAGTCGATCCACGATGTACGGAGTTTTCTGTTTAGCGAGCTACTACGCCGCTTTATCGAGAACTTCTCCAAAATCGCTAAGCCGATGACCGAATTGCTCAAGAAGGACAAGAAGTTTGTGTGGTCCTCTCGCTTGTGATGAGAGCTGTGAGCTCAAACGGCGATTGACTTCACCCCATCCTCACTCTTCCTGATATCCACAAGAGCTTCGATATTTATTGCGATGCCTCTCGTCAGGGTCTTGGATGTGTTCTTATGCAGGAAGGCAAGGCAGTTGCCTATGCATCCAGGCAGTTGAGACCTCATGAGCTCAACGATCCCACCCATGATCTAGAGCTTGCTGCTGTGGTTCATGCACTCAAGATTTGGCAGCATTATCTGATCGGTAACCGCTGTGAGGTGTATTCCGATCACAAGAGTTTGAAATACTTGTTCACTCAGCCAGATCTGAACCTCAGGCAGAGGAGATGGTTGGAATTGATCAAAGATTATGACATGGGTATTCAGTATCATCCCGGCAAAGCCAATGTGGTAGCTGATGCACTTAGCCGAAAGGTGTATTGCAATACTCTGATGATCCAAGAGCAAAGAACTGCGCTTCTTGCGAATTTCAGCCTCAATTTGGGTTTGGTTGAGCATGGTTCCCTGTCGCCTTGGTTGTGCAACCGACCTTGGTGGATCAAATCAAGGCAGCACAACAATCAGATGATGGTGTGGGTAAAATCAAGCAGAACATCAGGAGTGGTTCAGCCAGGTGTTTCACAGAGGATGAGCACGGTGTTGTATGGTTTGGGCAGCGTCTTGTGGTCCCAAAGGTCCCCGAGTTGCAGGATTTGATTCTCCAGGAGGCCCATGATTCGCCTTTGTCCATCCATCCCGGGGCTACCAAAATGTACCAAAATCTGCGCCGAGATTCGGTGGACTCGCATGAAGCGCGAGATTGCGTGTTCGTTGCCGATGCGATGTGTCTTTGTCGTGTCAAGGCGAGCATCGGCGTCGATGGGCCTTCTTCACCCTTACCTATACCGTAATGGAAGTGGGATTCGTAGGCACGACTTCATCATCGTTTGCCGTGCTTCTTCGGGAAGGATGCTATCCGGGTGGTTATTGACCGATTGACAAAAGTAGCACATTTTCGCGGTCGCATCGCCTCGGCGTCATAAATTGGCGGACCTTTACATATCCCGCATTGTGAGTTTGCATGGTGTGCCACTTAACGATGGTGTCGATCGTGGTTCTCTTTTCACTTCCCGACTTTGCTTTGATCTACTGGAGGCCATGGGTACCGTCTTACTTTCAAAGACACCTACCATCCTCGGATCGAGCGGCCGACGGAGCGAAGTCAACCAAGTTCTTGAAGATATGCTCGTGCTTGTGTTCTTTCCTATGGGAAGAATTGGGAGAAGTGTCTACCGCTTGCCGAAGTTCTCCTACAACAACAACTTCGAGGCTAGTCTCGGATGGCACCATTTGAGGCTTTGTATGGACGGCGCTGCAGAACACCGTTGAACTGGTCAGAAACTAGTGAAAGGCAGTGCTTTGGTCCAGATTCCATCAATGAGGCTGAGAACCAAGTGCACTTGATTCGTGAGCACTTGCGCGTAGCTCACCCGTGCATAAGAGCTATGCAGATCGGCGCGCCGCGAGCTGAGCTTTCGCCCAATGACTTTGTGTATCTCAAAGTCTCACCTCAAGGGACATCGCGTTTGGTGTCAAGGGCAAACCGCTCCTCGATATGTCGGGCGTGTCGCATCATCAAGAAAGTGGGAGCTATTGCATACAAGTTAGAATTGCCAGCTACACTTGAGGGGGTGCATGATGTCTTCCATGTATCGCAATTGAAGAAGTGCCTCCGTGTTCCCGTTGAGGAAACACCATTGGAAAATATCGATGTGCAGGAAGATCTGTCTTATCGTGAGCGCCCCGTTTGTATCCTCGAAGAAGCTGAACGCAGAACAAGGAACCGTGTGATCAAGTTCCTTAAAGTTCAGTGGTCAAACCACTCCGAGTATGAAGCCACTTGGGAACGGGAAGATCGTCTCCGAGCAGATTACTCGTCCTTCTTCTCCCGAGGATCGAATCTCAAGCGAGATTCTGTAAGGGGAGATTTGTAACAGCCCTAACTTAGGGTTTGTATTTCATATGTAAAATTTTGAGGAGAAATAAAACTTTTGTTGTCTCATCAAATCATTTGAAGTTTTCCAAATTTTCCCTAGCAATTTCCATTTTCTAGAATTGAATTCTTGTGAATGGAAATTGTTGTCAGCAAATTCTTAGCTTTCAAACTTGTGATCATCCTCTGCAAATAATTTTTCTATCATCTTGATCATCCTATCTACCTCCCTGAATTATTTCACAATTTTTAGATTTTATTTGCTATTTCAAATGGCCAAGTCAAACTAGTTTGAATTTCTGGTCAAACCCTAGGTCAGCAGCTTGTGAATTTTTTGCAGAACAATGCAGTGCATAAAAAGTTCTGGAAAATTTATGCAATGCTGTTCTCTGTCCCTTGTAGCTACCATAAAAATTTCGGAAATTTTGGAGCTCGGGAACTACCTCTAAAAATTCCCCAAACTCTCTCAGCTTTTTAAACTCGAAATCAGAAATCACTGTTTGTCGGGCTCGAACCCGAGCCCGACTCAAATCCGACCGCGCCTCTTGACTCGGTCGCACCGCCTAGCTGCACCGCACGAGCCCGATGGCTATCAGCCATCCGATGGAGATCGCACGGTCCACATCGCTTGTCTCGTCGACCTGTCCGAATGCATACATTGATCTCGACCGTCCATCCTAGATCCAACGGTCGACATTCTCTTGATCGAGTCAGACCAACTGTTCACGCCGCACTTGACTCTGGCTCGCACCGCTTTGCTTTTCGCCGCCGACAGCGGGCCCCACTTGTCGGTCGTCACCGCCTCGCTGAGAGCCGAGGCCGCGGCGGCGTGCATGCGCGCCACCTCGCCTCACCGTCCATTCTCGGTTTCCTCGCGCGCTTCACCTCGGCCGCATCATCCGCTGCTAGCCCATACCCTGGTGCGGCATTAATCGCCCGTCATCTACTTCTCTGCCTCACCGCTTTTTCTTCCTTGCGTCTCGGTGCCGAGAAGCTCCACCTCTTGTTTCCTCCGCCCTCTTCCCTACTTAAGCTCACCCAAAGCTCCCTCTTCCTTCTTTAGACACCATTAAGCCATCCCCTATCACCCATTGCTCCTTCTCGAGCTCAAATCGTAGTAGTGCTCGAGCTCGTGCACGACCGTGCCGCCACCGCCGTGTCAACACCACAACCGCTGAAGCTCATCTTCTCCTTTGCGCGTCATATCGTGTTCCGGATCCCTATCATGTTTTCCCCTCGGCTAATTTTGAGTTTCACTCGCAGGGGCCGTTGAATTTAGTTGTCCTTCTTCTTCGCCGAAAGTTGGATCTTCGCCCCATCTCCGTGAGTTGGTTCCTAGAGTAATTGCTCGCGCTAGCACCATCTAGTGCACTCACCGATCTATCTCCATCTCTCTTTTCCCTATTTTTGCTCGAGTTGCTCCTCCTCGATGACCCCTTGATCGCCGCGAGTTCTCGCGCGGGCCATCTCCGGCAGACCACTTGAGCTCGCGTCATCCCGGTGAGTTCTCGGTAACCCATCGATGCTCATGCGCGCTAGTTTTCACCTTCTTCTTCTCGGCGTAGTCGCCTTGTCACCTCCACGGCCGCGCCGCGTCGCCGCCACGCCGCGCAGGTGCACCTCCACGCCTCGAGACCACCTTCAGCTTCAGTGGTCCTCGAGCGACCCATTTTGGCCGTCGCACAGCCCGCGCCGCCACTCCTTCGCCGGCGGCGAATCCAGGTCCCGAGCGCCGAGCCTCTCTGTTCTTGGTTGTGCTCCTCTCATGCGTATGACGGTGGGGCCCCTCCTTCAAAACCAGTTCTTTAGTTTCTAATCATGATTAGGAATGTTCTTTAGTTCACTCTCTTGCATGATCAAAATTGGTATTGGAAGTTTGAAAGCATTTTAGTTCTAGTTCTCTGTATGCTTCTCGTTGTCGTTTTTCGTTGTCGATAGAACGAAATTGGTTTCATGCTTATGCTATTCAAATCTGGTTAGTGTTTGATGACTTTCCTTAGTAGTAATGGTTAGTATGAAATCATTTGGTTAGTATCATTAAGTTTCAAAGCTCTTGTTGTCTGAATGATCAAAGAGGTGGTTAGATGATCCTGTTGTTTGTCTCTGTACTTGCTTTTACAAGTATAGTAAGGCTTTGTAGTAGCCGCATGCTGAAATTTGTTAGCCTTGCAATATCTCGGTGTGATGCTTAGGTGTATGAATAGCTGAGTGTCTTTAAAACCCTATCTTAAATAGAAAATTTGATTTAGCATCTCATAGTTGGATACTTGGCTAGTTAGTGTTTTCAATAGCTTCTTGTAGGTTCTGTGATCTTATCTAATTATGGTTGTTTTAGAGTAGCTAGTTGTTTTGATGTGTTAACTTGATGATTAAATAATAGATGTGCACACAATCACCATCAAAGCCTGTCGAAAGGTTAAAACATATAAGAGGTTGATTCTGTGATTAGCTTGGTAAGTAAGTAAGTTTGAGTAGATCAACCATGAAACCATGTCTAATTTAAATTATCTTCGTAGCAGCTATTTTGTATCCCTTTTGTTTTGGTCTAGCTTCTGTGATTAGATTTGTGGTTGCTTTTGAATTTTTTAGTTTTTGCCGGTGTTATTCGTTCTTATTCGCTGTTATTTGTTCAATCGTTAGGCTTCGACATTTGCGGTAACCCTGAGAACGATCCTCGCAGCAGAGTTGAGCATTCGAGCAACAAGAATGTGCAAGCAGTTTGATCATTTTATCCCATTATTTTAAAGTCTAATATTTTGTTTCAACTGTATGTATGCATCGCTTATTTTGTGTTAAACTGGTTAGTTAAACCTTTAGATGCATAATCTGTAAGTAAATATTTGTCCTCTACTACTTGAGCCTAGGTTATTTGCTGGGATTAGAGTTCGCTGGATGAACTCTCGTCACTTAGTAGATTACGAGTTCAGTTGCTTAGCCATGCTTAGCTACCGGTAGATTTGGGCGATCATCGACTTAGTCGATGATCTTGATCACATAAAATTATTACTGTTCTTATATTTCAGCTCGTGCTATGTTAATTGCAAAACAAAAACTGAAAACAAAAATGATTTAGACGCGCACAATGGTAAGATTGGTGTGATCTTGGGTGTGATCGAAAGGTGCCCGGTCAATTAAGGACCGAACATCTTGTGAGTACCGTTATCCAGCATTTCGGCGTGCTAACCACACTAGAGGGTATGGGACCTCTCTTGACCTAGTACTTTGGCGTGTATTGGCTCCGGTCGCAGGAGGTAGCGGGAGGGATGGAGGTGGGAGCATGGTAGTTGTCCAAAAGCTTTATCCCGAGTGGGTAGTTGTCGTTTCGGCTTTACCATGTAAGCGTATGGATTTCTATCCATACGAGCGGCTCGTAGTTAATACACAATATTGGAAAAAGTCCCGTAGGACTTAGCTGTGCCGGCATACCTTCGGTAGTGTGCTTTGGCTTTAAGGCGGTCTGAAGTGTGGGTACAGTGGTACACCCCTGCAGGGTTAAAAAAACTATTCGAATAGCCTCGTCCTAGGTGATGGACACGCTTGGGTAAGCTTATCAAGAGTTAGACTACAACATTTAAAATTAAAACTTGATGGGTGGTACGAATCTGGGATTCGTGCTATTGTTGGAGTGACTATTGGGATAGTTACTTCTAGGTTGTTTATCTTTCTCTTTTGTTATTATTATCTTTACTGTTATGTCAACATTAAAAACGAATTGCAAACTTGCCTTCAAACTGTATTATATTATTGTAAATGAAAATTGGCTTTATGCAAATGAAACATATGGCCTCCACCAAACAAGCCTGCATGTAGCTTATGAACAGGTCTGCTAGTTCACACGTCAGTCTTGCGAGTACAAAGACAATCTTTGTACTCAGGTGCTTTGCTTAATGTTTTGTTGCAGAGGAAGAAGGTGAGCCCCAAGGGCCTCACTTCTGTGAGTTGTGCTGCCGCTTCGTGTTGGACGACTAGGCTTGGCGGTCCGGTCGGATGCCTTGTGGGTTGGAGGCACGCTGATTGGCTTTGTTTACAGCCATCTTATGGCACTTTTGCTTCCGCTGTCGTTCTTGTTTATTTGTGTATCTTGGCCTGTCGGCCTTTGTCTGTAATAACTCTACTATTTGTTTATCTTCCGTTTGGTAGTGTGGTGTATGGACTCTATGTTTGGAATGGAGTTGATGTCTAATTTTGTAACGATGTGTGTATACTGCTTTCTGGGAAGTATACATATCTCGAGGATCAATTCATTTGATTTGTGATGCTAGGACCAGGTGGTTGGTTAAGCATTACAAGCCAAATAAATTGGGGTCCTCACACTTTTGGACCTCCTCTGTGCCTTTAGATCTTCTTTTGTTCGGGTTTAAAGGCTCAGACCTTCTTTGTTTTGGACCTCCCTTAAAGATTCCAGCTCGGATTTGTGTTTCAAATATCTTTGACATCTAAAACTCAAATTTGGGTTGCTTTCCCCCTCTTTCGGACCTCCTTTGAGCTCTTTTTGGACTTTCCTCGTGCCCGCTCGAGCCTCCCGCTCGTTTTTAAACTTTACTGCTTTAGGACCGTCCAATTCATGTTGGACGACCCGATCTTGAGGGCGCATTCGGGTGGTCCGAACGTCTCACCCCTTTAGAGACATCCGATCTGCATCAGGCGGCCCAGATCTTTTGAGCCTTTGCTCAGTCCGAACAGCCCCTTGTCTAGATTCGTTCGATCGGGATCTAGCGGCTCCGGTTTTCCCCGTGCCTTCTTGCCTTTGCGGACCTTCCTTTTGCCTTTTGATCGTGACCGTTGGACCTCTTCTTGTGAGATCTAACCGTCAGGACCTCCCTTGCCTTTTGATCTTGACCATTGGACCTCTTCTTGTGAGATCTAACCATCAAGACCTCCGTTTCCCTTTTGATCTTGACCGTTGGACCTCCTTTGGTGAGATCTAACCGTCAGGACCTCCCCTTGCCTTTTGACCTTTACCGTTGGACCTCTTCTTGTGAGATCTAACCGTTAGGACCTCCCTTTGCCTTTCGATCTTGACCGTTGGACATCTTCTTGTGAGATCTAACCGTCAGGACCTCCCTTTGCCTTTTGATCTTGACCGTTGGACCTCCTTTGGCGAGATCTAACCGTCAAGAGCTCCCCTTAGTGTTTTGGACCTCCTGTCCAGGACCTCCCCTTAGTGTTCTGGACCTCCTGTCCAGGACCTACCCTTTAGTGTTTTGCACCTCCTGTCCAGGACCTCCCTTGTAGATCTTGACCGTTTAGACCTCTCCTTGTAGATCTGAACCGTAAGGACCTCTCTTTTGGGTTCCCCTTTTTCTTTCGACCTCCTCATGGTCTTCCTCCAAAGACCACCTTTGTGGGTGAGACCACCCCTTTGACTAATCTGTTCACCCGAGTTTGACTGAGCCCACTTGGCAGCCCAGCACTTTCTCCCTCAGATCCTCCGCCTCAAAAGTCCATGCACATTTAATGTGTGTTGCATCACATTAAGTGTGGTCACCTTGGAGGTATATGGTCTCCTCCTTTTTATGGCAATGCCTTGTCAAATCCTTGTCCTTTTGTACACAGATCATTGACACGTTGCTAAGCCCCTCTCATTGCTATTCCCTCGAGCACCGGCTATAAATAGCCAGGGCAGGCCTCCCTTCGGCACCTTTTGCTCATTTCTAACTTCATTTCCTCTTTGCCGATTTTCCTCCGTGCCCAGGACGTCCTCCACTCGACATCCTGTGGGCTTGCCGGATGGCCCCATGCGTTTTGTGCCTACTGCTGTTAAGGTTTCTTTTTGTCGGTTTTGTAAGCCCAAGTGGCAAACCTCTGAAGCCAAGCTTGGACCACAAGGTCTTGTTTAATATAAAATTTAATTTGTCTGCTTCATCTTTTGTTTGACCTTGTGGTTGTGATGTTTACCGAAGTGTGTCTGTGTGAGCTAGCTCTGGTATCCTGGGACTAGCCCGGAGCACAGAGGCAGGACCTCCAGGTGGTCCTTTGGGGTTTTCCTGGGAGGCCCTGTCGGACTTCCTCTAGGTTTGTTGTGCGGTACTACCGCTGCCTTTCTTGCAGTAGTACCGGCTGTGTAAAAAAAACGGTCCTCCCGGACCTCCAGTGCTCCAAGGGAGTACTTCCACTGCTAAACCGAGAGGAGTCTTCACAAAGGTGGTATCAGAGCCTTGGTTGGCTGTAGGACATGGCCATAGCTATAAGGGTTGTTTCAGTTTTGATTCCAAAGTTATTTTCTAAAGCAAATCATCTTTATAACCCCTTGAGTGGTTCTTTCCTTGTTCGGATTCTATGCTGTCCTTACCTCGTCTAAATCTTTTCTTATCCTTTTCTTTGGTTATGCTATTTTACCTCCTCTAGAACCTTGTTTTTCAAGTTTAACTTGACCTCCTTAGCTCTGTAACCCCTACAGGGTTGTTTCCCTAAAAGATAGTCGGTAAGTGGTCCTTCTTAATTAAGTTTCGCCTAGTTTGGTCAGTAGACCCTTGGTCTTATTTCTGTTACCTTTTCAAGCCTTCTGGCTCTTGCTTTTGGGTTTAACCAGGTCACCCCAAATAGGATAATCACTCTATCTCCCTTGCTCTATCTGTAGGGAAACGGGTAGGCTACACTAGCGCAAATTAAAAAATTCTACCCGTAAACCAAGATCACTGCAGTTATAGATCACGGTCTTACCACTAGACGCGCAGTGCGGAAGTTGATGCGCGCGTCGGCAAGTGTAGTCGTACCAAGTTGATGCGATGCGTCAGGCGTAGTAGTCGTACTAGTTCCTCGTCCTCGTCGTGGCGCCCCACGTCTGCCTCCTTTCTTGCGGTTCGTCCCAACGCCACGCATGCGGCGCCTTCAAAGGTATCCACACGCGACGGAGGAAGCGACGACGCCGGACTACTAGATCGCGCGAGCGACTAGGGCGTGGAGGGTGGCGGCCGTGGTTTGGGGATGTCACGAAAAACTCAACCCTTAACCGATGCGCCGCCCTCCTTTTATAGACGTCCTTATAATGGGCTTCTATGAATAGAGGCCCATTAGGACTCAATGCCCAGTCTAATTCGGATCCAATCCGAATTAGGCTTCAGCCCCTTAAGTGTGTGACCCTATAGGTTCACGTATGTTTAGACATGACGCAAGTACACATACTTGGTCAATAGTTGGTAGCGGCCTCTAGCAAGACGTGCCAACTCCTCAACGCACGTAAAGATCATATCGGACGAACCATCACAACGTCATGTACATGACAATCCCTTTGCCTCACGATATTCGGTCGAGCTCCAAGCGACCACTCTTTCGATCCGTGATCCGGAATCCCTTACTAGGTTAACTCTTAACCTTAAGTAGCATGGCCATGCATTTCGGATCCGATCACTCGAGGCCCAGAGATATCTCTCTGTAGAGAGGGGCAAATCCCATCTCGACCGACCATGCCTCGCAAAGATGCTTCATGACAAACCCGAAGCTACCTTTATAACTACCGATTCACGGAGTAGCGTTTGATAGCCCCTAAGTAGGTCTATTCATATCTCAAGTACATGCGACAATCTCAGATCTAAGGACAAGGTGTACACATTGTGTAGAGAGAACCATAAGTATAAAAGCTATGTCTCATGTTGGGTCGGTCCAACCCCATGTTCTAAACATGTGTCCACATTATTGGTTTGACATCTCCATGTCTATGACCGTGAAACATGGTCATCAACCGATACATGTGCTAATCCATCATTCACGTGTGTCCTCACATGAACTCCGACTAGGGACAACTTTAGAATAACCATACAAGTAAAGAGTTTCACAAACAAGTCACATACTTGTTAATCAACACAAAGGCAATATTCAAGGAACATTTATTAAATCATGGATACAACGAAATATCATCATCAAAATGATTGCCTCTAGGCATATCTCCAACACTATCTTGTCTTAGTGCTTTCCTTCTTACCTTTCTAAGTGAGAGAGGTTTTGTGCAGATGGTTCAAACTCGTCAATCAGCAAGCCAGGATGAGCCCTCGATCAGCTTGCCACCACCACCTCCGGTGTCGATGGCGAGATCCGTGCTGAGGCGCTTTATGGCAGCCCAAGCTCAAATGATGAGTTCCATGATGCAAAACATGAATCAAATGATAGCCTAACAAAGTCAGACCACCATTGCATTGCTTGCCTTGATGAGCCAGAATAGCCAAGCAGTAGTTGTGCCACCACCTCCACCCTCTGTTCATCCTCAATCCAGGTTGTCGAATTTTATGAAGACTCGCCCAACCACCTTTTAAAGCTCCCTTGAACCTCTTGATGCTGATGATTAGCTAAGATCAACGGAGAAGAAGCTTGATATTGCTCGTTGTGAAGATTGAGAGAAGGTCTTATTTGCATCACACCAACTAGAAGGTGCTGCAGCTGTGTGGTGGGACACTTTTTTTGCCTCTCATGTTGATTCCGAGAGGATCACTTGGGCTGAATTTTCAGCAGCCTTTCGCCATTCCCATGTCCCTGATGGGAAACTAGAGAAGAAGAAGAATGAATTTCGAGACCTCAAGCAAGGTAGTATGACAGTAAGTGAGTATCTTAGCAAATTTACTCAGTTGTCACGATATGCTCGTGAAGATGTTGCCACAGATGATACATGTCAAAAGCGCTTTAAGCGAGGTCTCCATCCTAGTCTGAATGTTCAAGTTGTGGGCAATGATTATCCTGATTTTTAGCACATGGTAAACAAGGTTATGCTCATTGAGGAGTCCCGCAGAGAGCTTTCGGAGTCTTACAAGAGGAAGGTGTCACCCTTTAGTGCTAACAAAGACCTCCTCATTGTACCAAGACCTTTGTGCATCACCAATTTAGGCGCCAAGGACCTTCTGGACCTCCCAAGACCTCTGCCAAAACTTCCCGTTCAGCTGTCCTGAGTCAGCGCCGCATTGCCAGCAGCAGCAACCAGCCTTCAAAGACCTCAACCACAGCTGGGATCACTTGCTTTAAGTGTCATCAAGTGGGGCATTTTACCAATCAATGCCCACACAAGACTGGACAAGCCGCAGGGACCTCCACATCGGGACCTCCCCCAACCAGGCCCTCTCCAGTAGCCGTAAGGACCTCTCAACCTTATGGGAGGGGTCGTGTCAATCACGTTGCAGTGGAGGAAGCTCAGACCTCCCTAGTTGTTGTACTAGGTATGTTCCTAGTAAATTCAGTGCCAGCTATAGTTTTGTTTGATTCTGGGGCTTCTCATTTGTTCATTTCCAGGAGTTTTGTTGCCAAGCACCAGTTTCAAGTAGTTGCTCTTAAGTCTACCTTGTTGGTTCAATCCCCCGGTTCGGAGTTAAGCACGAACTAGGGTTGTTCACAAGTTACTTTGGTCATAGTGGGAGTAGAATTTCTGGCCAACCTCATTCTTTTGGATACCAAGTCCCTGAATGTGATCCTTGGAATGGATTGGCTTGTAGCCCACCATGCAATGTTGGATTGTTGTGGTAAAAGCATCTCTTTGAGCAGCCCTAGTGGTGTCACAGTGAAATTTGAAGCCTCCTCCAAGAAGCTTAATGGAGCTCTAGCCTGTAGTGCTGAGGTTCAAGCTTTGGAAGATGTCCCTATGGTCCAAAAGTTTGCAAATGTGTTCCCTGATGAGCTCTCAGGAATGCCTCCTAATAGGGATCTCAAGTTTGTGATAAATCTTGTTCCAAGGACCTCCCCTATCTCCAAAAGGCCTTACAGGCTGCATATTGACGATCAAGTAGAGCTAAAGCAGCAAATTGAAGACATGCTAAGTAAGGGTTTTATTAGACCCAGCTCCTCACCTTGGGGAGCTCCAGTGATTTTTGTTGCCAAAAAGGATGGCACACAAAGAATGTGTGTGGACTACAGATCTCTAAATGAAGTCACCATAAAAAAAATAAGCATCCTTTGCCAAGAATTGATGATTTGTTCGATCAATTGAAGGGAGCTGCAGTGTTTTCAAAGATAGATTTGAGGTCAGGATATCATCAACTCAAGTTCCGCAAAGACGACATTCCAAAGACAGCTTTTTCCACTAGATATGGACTGTTTGATTTCACTGTTATGCCTTTTGGGCTGACCAATGCCCCTGCTTATTTTATGAACTTGATGAATAGAGTGTTCATGGAGTACTTGGACAAGTTTGTCATTGTATTTATTGATGACATTCTCGTATATTCCAAAAGTGAAGAAGAGCATGGATACCAACTCCATTCAGTTTTGGAGAAGCTGAGAGCTCACCAACTCTTTGCTAAGTTTAGCAAATGTGAGTTTTGGTTGAAGGAAGTGGTTTTCTTCGGTCATGTCTTGTCCGAAAATGGGGTCTCTGTTAATCCCAGCAAGGTTCAAGATGTGTTTAATTGGGAGCCTCCTAAGTCTGTGCCTCAGGTTTGAAGCTTCCTTGGTATGGCAGGGTACTATAGAAGATTTATTGAAGGTTTTTTTCTCGCATAGCAAGACCTCTAACTCAGCTTCTAAAGAAGGAAAAGAAGTTCTCATGGACATCTGATTGTGACCAAAGCTTGCAAGAGCTCAAGATAAGGTTGACCTCTGCCCCAATTTTGGTTTTGCCAGATGTTAGAAAAGATTTTGAAGTCTATTGTGATGCATAAAAATAAGGTCTGGGCTATGTCTTAATGCAAGAAAGAAGGGTGGTAGCTTATGCCTCAAGGCAATTAAAACCACATGAAGCAAAGTATCCCACTCATGATCTAGAGCTAGCTGCAGTTGTTCATGCTTTGAAGATTTGGCACCACTACCTCATTGGAAACAGATGTGAAGTCTATACAGATCACAAAATCTTAAAGTATATATTTACCCAAACAGATTTAAATATGAGGCAAAGAAGATGGTTAGAGCTAATTAAGGACTACAATTTGGGCATTCATTATCACCCAGGCAAGGCCAATGTGATAGCAGATGCTTTGAGTAGAAAGGTTTATAGCAGCACATTGATGGTCAAAGAGAGCCAACCCACCTTGCATGAAGAATTTCAGAAGCTTAGACTTGAATTAGTTGAAGAAGGATTTTTGACAACTCTAGAAGTGCAACCAACCTTGCAAAATCATATTAGGGCAGCTCAAGTTGAAGATGCTGGCATTCAAGAAATCAGGGCCAACATGAGGAAAGGAATATCTTTAAGGTTTTCTGAAGATGAACATGGTACTATATGGTTTGACAAAAGGCTCTGTGTGCCAAATAACATAGAGCTCAAGAAGATGATACTTAAAGAAGCTCATGAAGCATTGTATTCCATTCATCCTGGAGCTACAAAGATGTATCAAGACATCAAAAAAATGTATTGGTGGCCTAGTATGAAGCGAGAAATAGTAGATTTTGTGGCCAAGTGTGATACTTGTCAAAAGGTTAAGGCTATGCACCAAAGACCTGGAGGTCTTTTGGTGCCTTTACCCATACCCAAGTGGAAATGGGAAGAGGTCGGGATGGACTTTATAATTTGTTTAACCTGGACCCAAGCTGGATTTGACTCTATTTGGGTCATTGTAGACAGATTAACCAAAATAGCTCACTTTATACCTGTAAAGACTACCTACTCTAGAGACAAATTAGCATAAATCTACATGGCAAAAGTGGTGTGTTTACATGGTGTCCCAAAGAAGATCGTGTCAGATAGAGGATCACAGTTCACCTCCAAATTTTGGCAGAAGCTTCATGATGCCTTGGGCACCGATCTCAATTTCAGCACAACTTACCACCCACAAACTGATGGCCAAACCGAGAGGGTCAACCAAGTGCTTGAGGACATGTTGAGAGCTTGCACTCTAGAAAAGCTAGAAAGTTGGGACCGAATGTTACCCTATGCTGAGTTTTCCTACAACAACAGCTACCAAGCAAGCCTTCAAATGTCTCCCTTTGAAGCTCTTTATGGAAAAAAAATGTAGAACACCTTTGTACTGGACAGAATCTGGTGAAGGCCAAGTGCTAGGGCCGGATCTTTTGAAAGTAGCTGAAGACTAAGTGAAATCAATAAGAGAAAAATTGAAGACTACACAAACAAGACAAAAGAGCTATGCAGACATAAGACATAGAGATCTAGCCTTTGCCCCTGGAGATCAAGTGTATCTCAAAGTGTGCTTTGTACTGCTTAACCATCCACTTGGTCCTAACTAAGACAAATCAAATAAACTAAGGTTTGTGTTTCAAACCTCTTTGGTTGCTAAGAGAGATATGTATACTTCCTAAATGCTTTGGAGATACACACCATCCGCTACAAAATCATGCATCAATTCCATTCATCCACATAGATTCCATTCATCCACAAAAGCAACAATCAAAGACATAGATAATATAAGAGAGTTATTACAAAAGAGAGGCCGACCGCCAAAATTCATAAAGATAGGTAAATACACAATGAAGCAAATGGCCATAAGATGGCGATGAACAAAAGCCAATCGGTGTGCCTTTACCCACAAGGCAACCAACCGACCGCCAAGCTAATCGTCCCAAACAACACAAGAACACACCACAAAAGTGAGGCCCTTGGGGCTCACCTTCTTCCTCTCGCAAAGAATTAATATTAAGCAAAGCGATGAGTACAAAACTTGTTTTTGTACTGCAAGACCGACGTGTGAGATAACAGTAACTATAATTAACTACATGCAAGCTTTATTTAAGTGGATGAGGCTCGACTTATTTTCAAAGATAAAGCAAGTTTTCATTTACAATAAGGTAATAGATTCAAAGCAAGTTTGCAATTAACTTTTATCGCTCAAATAAAAGAGAGACAATAATAACATAGATAGAGAACAACACCAACCTAGAAGTGACTAACCCATAGTCACCACAACAATAGCATGAAGTACCCTTCATACCACCCATGTCAAGTTTAAGTTTTTAAAAGGTTGTAGTCTAGTTCTTGCACGACCTACCAAGCATGTCCATAACCTAGACGAGGCTATTCGAATAGTTTGAACCTCGCAGGTGTACCAATGTACCCACACGATAGACCGCCTTTCCACCACCACGGTTAGCACACTTCCTTTGGTATGCGTGCATGGCTAAGTCTAACAAGACGCTTTCCAATGGACGATGCTAATTAAGAGCCGCAACCCACGGAGAAGGACACATTAGATGCCTAACCGGTCCGCTAATGCTCCTCCAACACCACAAACACACACACACAAGAACACACCCACCAACCAGCTCATAATTAACACCTCCCAAAGTACTTAGTCAAGAGAGGTTCCATATCCCTCGTGTGGTTAGCACGCAATAAGCGCTGGCTTAGTGACACAAGTAACTCGGTCCTTGGGGACTTAGGCACCATTCCACACACCCAACAGATCACATCAACATACCATTGTGCCCAAGTCAAGATATAGTTTTGTTTTCGCTTTTGATTTGTAAATCAATAAAACACAAGGGTTGGACATAATGGAGTAGTATAAGTAGTTGTGTGATCAAGATCACCGACTAAGTCGATGATCGCCCAATACTACCGATAACTAGGCATGGCTAAGCAATATTCATTCAGTAATCTACTAAGTGATAAGAGTTCATCCATCGAACTCTAACCACAAAGAAATAACCTAGGCTCTGTAGTAGAGGATAATTATTTACCTACAGATTATGCAACTAGAGGTCTAACTAATCAATTTAACAACAAAATAGCAATGCATACATAGAAGTTAAACAAAATATTAGACTTTGAAAGTAATGGGATTAATGGGAAATGATCAAATCGCTTGTTCGCTTGTCGTTGCTCAACTTGTTGCGGAGGGTCGTTCTCGGGTTACCGCAAATATCGAATCCTAAGCGAAAGAGCTAAAACAACCAATAAGACGAGCAACACTTAAACAAAAGAGCAAGCAAAAATTATCCAAATGTGACGAAATTTAAACACAAGGTAAAATACGAACATACCTAGACATAGAAACTGGAAAACTTAATTTGGATTTGTGGTGCAAAAGATATTCTCTAAAAACCTAATTTCGCCATAATTAGCACTGTAGCAAAAATATTTTCTAGAAAGATTTGAAGCTGAAATTTTATGGTAGCTACCCACTGGTATAGTGGTAACCCATATAAAATTTCAGGTCATTTGGAGTTATATTGAAGAGTTATGATTTTTCTAAGTTTTAAATCTAAGACACGATTAATTTTAGTATTAAAGACTATGCAAAACCTATACTAAGCTAAAGTACTTTAACAGATGCATTTATAGAACTTTAGTTTGTTAAATTTGGAGCTACAGAGAAAAAGATATGAAATTTTGAAGTTTAAAACAATTAATATGTGCAAATAAAAGCTTCGACTAAACTGAAAACCAACAAAATCGGGAGGTCGTGGGTCGTTGATCAAAGATCGCACGCCCACGAGCTCGATGCCAAAACCCACACGAGCACCGGGCGCAAAGACCTCATCGCGCTTAGGGAGGTCTTAGCCGCTGATATTGAATCCAACGGCTACGACCGCGCACGCACAATCGCAAGGAAGGAGCTCCTCGCACTAGGGAGGTCGTGGCCATCGATCCGATCTCGCGCCCGAGCTCCACGAGGAGGTCCTCGCGCTAAAGGTGGTCGGATCGTTAGATCAAGATTCGACGGTCCCGACCTCCTTAGGAGGTCCTAGGTTAAATCTACGAGGAGGTCTTAGCCGTTAGATCTAGATCTAACCGTTTAGACCAGAGGAGGAGGTCCTAAAGCTACAGAGTTAAAGGAGGTCTTAGACGGTCACGATTTCCGTGGGGAGGTCGTGAACGGCTAAGATGGAAGCGAGGAGGTCTGGACGGCTAGGATTTCACCGAGGAGGTCATGGATGGCCATGATCTTCGCGGGAGGTCCTACGCGATGTGTGTTCAATCGAGAGAGGTCCGACGGTTCAGATCTCCGTGGGAGGTCATGAACGGTCCAGATCCGAGCGAGGAGGTCCTACGACTTCTTCACAAAGGGCCGAGGTGGTCTTTTGCAAAGAGGACCCTAAACGTAGTTTTGAAGGTTCTCTTTACAAATGACCAGGTGGTCTTTGCACAAGAGGACCTTGGTGGGGTGGCTCAGGGTGGTTTTTCAAAACGACTAAGGAAGGACTTTTGCAAAGAGGACCCCAAGGAGGTCCGAGAGGGCGGTTTTGACAAAACGACGGGGTGACCTTTTCGCACAGAGGACCTCAAGGAGGTCTTTTGCAAAAAGGACCCCAAGGAGGAGGGTGATCCTAGCGGCTGGGATTTAACCCACTGAGGTCTTTAACGGCCGTGATTTCGCGGGAGGTCCCGGAGTGGTTTTAATGGCGCAGACCTCCGCAACGACACAAAATGCAAGTTAAGACAAATTAAATGCTCCAGATGATTGACAATAAATGAAACTAAAAGGGACACTTAATGATTTCCAAACTTTAATTCTAAACCCATGGCCCACACGCCGCTGACTCCACTAAGACAAATTAGGACACAATTAATGCACCAATGATGAGCAATGATTTGAGCATTAAAGTGGTCCTAAGAAGATGACGAAATGGATTTATGAATCGCAAAACCCGAGAGGGTTCATCACTTGTCGCCGCGATGTGGACCTCGTCGGCGAAACCAAAGGCACTGATGAGTTCCAAATAGGAGGAGAACCAAAAGGTGCCAAAAGCTACACCGAAGCACCACCAACCGGCGGCTAACCGAGATAACCGCCGGGACCCATGCGCTAAAAATGAAAACCGAAGAGGTCTAATGGGATCGGGTTTTGGAATCAAGTACTCACCCGGATTGAAGGAGAACCGGAGTGGTCGCGTAGCTCCGGTGACGGTGGAGGTCGCCGAGATGAAGAAGACGACGCCCCGCCACGAACAAAGAAGCTCCTCCTTGTCAACCTCTCGTGAAGGTCAAACAAAGCGAGTTAGGAGGCTTGAGGTGACCAAGGGAACAAGATGATCGCCACTATTGCAATGTTGAACCACCAAGCTCTGAGGTCGCCGGGAGCTCCAATGTCCAAAGAATGGTGGCAATGGCTTTCGGTGTTTGAGCACAAGAGCGTAAAAGAACTAGGGGTGCAAGAGAGTGACTAAAAGAACTAAGAGAGGAAGCTTGAGCTTCAAATATAGCCATGGAAGGATGGCAAAGTCACCGGTGCAATCGAGCTATAGTACACATGAGGTGATGGGAGTAGGTTGTCGAGAGACTTTTGAGCAAAAGGTGCCGCAGACATTTAATGTTGGCAAGACATAGCCGCTTGTCACCTTAGAGTTGACAAGGCACCGCTCTCACCGCCATGCACAAAATTGATAATGCCTGTGCCCACCCGACAAGCTGAGAGGACCAGGAGGACCGGCCAAAGAGCTCAACGGCTAAAATCAGCACATGAGCCCCACTAGGGAGGTCGTGAGTCGTTGGATTGAAATCTAAGGGCTCAGATTTAGAATTATGTGTTAGAGGTCCTAACACTTAGGGAGGTCCGAGCCACGATCTCAGATGGACGGCCCACGATCACCCAAGTGCTAGGGGTGGTCGTGGAGGGTCGAGGAGGTCGCCTGTGGTGGTCTTTGCAAAGGTGCAAAGGAGGTCCTAGGGGAGGTCCTCGAGGGTTGTCTTTGCAAATAGAACAGAGGAGGTCGTGCGGGTGGGAGGTCTTTTACAAAGACCCGAGGAGGTCTTTGAGCGCTGGATTTAAAATCCAACGCCTGCACCACCGCGCTCAACCCGACCGAGCCCGACACGGCTTAAGTGGCTCGGTGCGCACCAAGACTGAAAGTCGGACTGGTTTGAGTCCGAGTTTGACTCTGACCAGGTTTAGAGTTTTAATTTGAATCGAGATTTTGAAGGGTCTTAAGAGATAGAACTAGTTCCAAATTTTATGAAATTTTGACAGTGGCTTGCTAACCTTGAGATGGATCTTGTATAAAATTTTCAGAGGTTTTTATGCGAGCACTTTTCTCCGTAAATTATACAATGCTTTGAGCTAGGGTTTGACTACAAGGCAAACAAGTTTGATCGACCCTTAAAAATATTCGAACAATTTCTAAAAATTGTGAAATTTTTCAGAGGGGTCACCAACCATCCCAAGAACTTAGGAAAATATTTCCGAGAAGGATCACAAGATTGGACAAGATTGTTTTTGGAGGATCAAGATTTGGATCAACAGACTTGTGACTTTGTATTTCCATACTCTTGTACAATAATTGTTTAGTACATACAAGAAATACATGATGTAAGAAAAAGTTTTAATTTCTACCCATTTTCTTACATTTGAAACACAAGTTGAAAATGGGGATGTTACAAACCTCCCCCCCTTACAAAAATCTCGTCCCGAGATTTGGTTCACTTTAAAAGAAAGAGGGGTAGTCCGCACGGAGGCGATCTTCTCGCTCCCATGTAGCTTCATCCTCGAATGGTTTGACCACCGAACTTTGAGGAACTTGATGGTCTTATTCCTTGTTCTTCGCTCAGCCTTCCTCGAGTATGCGAACAGACGCCATGTAGGTCAAATCTTCTTGGACATCAAGAGTTTCCAACGGAGCTTCCTCTGTTGGAACACGGAGGCACTTCTTTAGCTGGGACACATGGAACACATCATGTACTCCCGCAAGTGCAGCAGGCAACTCCAACTTGTAGGCAACAGCTCCCTTCTTCTCGATAATACGGTAGGGGCCGACATATCGAGGAGCTAACTTTCCCTTGACACCAAAACGCTGGTGACCTTTCAGAGGAGAAACCTTGAGATAAACGAAGTCATTGGGCTCAAAGCTTAACTCACGACGACGACGATCCGCATAGCTCTTCTCGCTCGATTGAGCTGCGCGCAAGCGGTCACGAATGAGTCGACTTGACTCTCCTCATTAATCGAGCCCGCCAAAGAAAGGTCTTTCACCGGTCTCGCACTCAGTTCAACGGGTTCTACACTTTCTCCCGTATAAGGCCTCGAATGGTGCCATGCCGAGACCGGCTTGGAAACCGTTGTTATAAGAAAACTCGCGAATGGCAAGCACTTCTCCCAATGCTTCCCATAGGAAAGGACACAAGCTCGCAAAGATGTCCTCCAAAACTTGGTTGACCCTCTCCCCACCATCCGCTTGGGGGTGAAATGTCGAAATAAAGAAAGGCGAGTTCCCATAGCCTCTGCAGCTATGCCAAAATCGCAAGTGAACAAATAACCACGATCCGACACAATCGCCTTTGGTACACCATGCAAACTCACGATGCGGGCTATGTAGAGATCCGCCGTAAGACCTACTCAAGGTCGGGCTTTGACAGAAGAAAATGAGCCACCTTAGTCAATCGATCGATGACGCACCCGTATAGCATCATTCTTCTTTGGGGACCGGGTAGACCAGTTGATAAAGTCCATCCCGACCGAATCCCACTTCCACTCCCGAATTGGTAAGGGTGAAGCAGCCCGGCCGACGCCGATGTTCGCCTTGACACGACGACACACGCCGCACTCGCAACGAACCTTGCGATCTCCTCTTCATTCGGTCCACCAAAATCTCTCGCTTGAGATCATGATACATCTTCGTGGCCCCGGATGAATGGACAACGGGAATCATGGGCTTCATGAGGATCAACTCCCGCAACTCCATGTCCTTTGAATTACGAGGCGCTGTTCGAACCTCACGACACCAAGCTCATCTACGGAGAAGCACTTGGCTATTCCATTCTTGACATTTTCCTTGATGCGTTCACTCCAACATCCGATCACGAGCGCATTTGACCCGATCCACCAAGGTTGGTCAGACAACCAAGGCAAGTGAGGGAACCATGCTCAACCAAACCCAAGTTGAGACGCTGAAACTCCTCTAGAAGAGGGGTCGATGCTCTGAAGCAACAATGCATTGCAATGCGCTTATGACTAAGCGCATCCGCAACGACATTGGCCTTGCCCGATGGTAGTGAATACCCATGTCATAGTCCTGATCAGCTCCAACCATCTCCTTTGCCCGAGGTTCAGATCCGTTGGGTGAACAAATACTTTAAGCTTTTGTGATCCGAATACACTTCACAACGACACCGATTAGGTAATGTCGCCAAATCTTAAGTGCATGAATCACGCCGCCAACTCCAAGTCATGGGTAGGATAGTTAAGTTCATGAGGTCTCAATTGCCTTGATGCATAGGCCACTACCTTGCCTTCTTGCATAAGGACACAACCGAGGCCTCGACGAGAAGCGCCACAAAAGATATCAAGCCGCGATCGACATCGGGAGAACAAGAACGGAACGGTGGTCAATCGCTTAAGCGCTTGAAACTTTCTCGCAATCAGCGACCACGAGAACTTCTTGTCCTTCTTGAGCAACTCCGCCATCGGCTTCGCTATCTTCGAGAAGTTCTCGATAAAGCGACGATAATATCCCGCTAAACCAAGAAAACTCCGAACTTCGTGACCAAGTAGGTCGACTCGTGAAAGCACATCGCGATCTTGCTAGGATCCACGCCACGCCTCCCGCCGAAAGAATATGGCCTAAGAAGGCTACTTCCTTCAACCGTAACGCGCACTTGCCGAACTTCGTGATACAACTTGTGCTCGCAAGCTTGCCCAACACAAGCTTCAAATGCTCTGTGTGTTCTCATCGCTCTTGGAGTAGATAAGAATATCATCGATGAAGACCACAACGAACCTATCCAAATACTCCATGAACACCGAATTCATGAGGTTCATGAACAAGGTCAGCATTGGTTGCCGAAGACATGACGGTATACTCGCACAAGCCATAACGAGTAGAAAGCCGCCTTTGGAATATCCTCGTGTCGAATCCAACTCGTGATATCCCACTCGCATCAATCTTGAGAAAACTCGAGCTCCAGCTTAATTGATCAAGAGATCGCCGACACGGGCAAGGGTACTTGTTCTTACCGCTACTTCATTAAGTGGACGGTAATCAACGCACATGCGCAGCTGCCTTGTCCTTTTTCGACAAAGATTGCCGAGCATCCCCAAGGAGATGAGCTAGGCGATGAAACCCTTTCTTGAAGCTCACCCACCGCTTCTTCAACTCCACCAACTCAATTGGGTCCATCCGTAAGGCCTCTTTGAAATCGGGCGCACGGAACCAACTCAATGACAAACTCGAGGTCTCGAATCGTGGCATTCCCGAAGGTCGTCGGGAAGACATCAACAAAGTCACGCACCACCGACTTCACTAATATCTAGAGCCGGCTTCGCTTCAAGCGCGAATAGATGCGGATCCCGCAGCCTTCGCGAAAGCTAACCTCGCCGCCGTAAGGATCGTGAGGTAGATGAGCCTCCTAGCGCAATCAATTTGTCCCATGTGCCGAGACAACCAATCCATGCCTAGGATTACATCTAAGCTCGCCGATCAAGGAGGATAAGGTTTGCCAAGAATCCTACCCTTCTATCTCAACAGGACATCCCTACACTCGCACTCACCCTCAACTCCGAACCGGAGAGCGAATGAGCAGCGGGACCAACAATGGAGTAAAAGGAGACCCCCGCAGCAAAGAAAAGACTCGTAAACAAACGAATGAGATGCGCTCAATCAAACAAAATCAGAAAGGTGGAAAGAGTTAACCGAAGGGTACCCAACACGACGCCGGTGCCTCCGTGCCTCCTCCGCGGAGATGAGGTTGACGCGCCACTACCCACGCCTTGGGTAGCGGGACAACCTTTCGATCTCGAGAAGAACCACCTCTCCCCGCCGCCCTCCATTAGGACGAGGCCGCCCAGCCCCGTTAGGGCAACTATTGGCATAATGCCCTTCGTTGCACGGTGCAAGTGACCCCGGCACCGGATTGCGGGGCCACTCGCTGGTTCGCAGCGCACGGATCGGGCACGCTCGCGGAGGGCGAGGAACCGTGCCGCGGCCCGGTGGTAGGGAAGCCACGAACGGGCCCCCGGAGTAGGCCCGACACGAGGACGAGAGAGGCCGCCTGCGGCGCCGGGCCTCCCACTTGCGCTATGGACTCGCCAGCGCTTGGCCTTGTGCTCAAGAACAATGGCCTTGTCTACCAAGGCCCGAAGTCGCAAAGTCCACAATGGAGAGCCCGTCTTGCAGCTCCTCGCACAAACCTCCATGAACTTCTCCCGCTGGCCTCATCGGTGGCCACCTCGATGGAGCATAACGAGCCAAGTGGTTGAACTCGCATGTACTCCATCACCGACTTACGCCTTGCTTGAGCGCGAAACTCCTTCTTCTTCGCCTTCATCAAGCCGGCAGGATGTGAGCTCGACGAACGCCGTCCGAACTCATCCCAAGAGACAAGTGTGGCCGGCGGCTGCATGGCCAAGAAGTTCTCCCACCAGAGAGTGCCGCCTCAAGCCGATGGGAGGCAAAGAGTGCCCGCCCCGGTCCAGCATCGAGCAACGCCGAGCTTACGCCAACTCGACGCAGCCGCCATTCGCGCCCAATGGGTCTCGACCGAGAACGGGGGCCGAAAGCGAAGAAACAGCAAGCAAGGCCCCACGGATCGATGTCCGCCCCGCCCGATCCCGAGGCACCGGAAGGGCGGAGGTGTTGCGCGCATAACATCCAGCAGACCTCTCCGCCCTCCGAACGGTTGCGCCAACCGAGAAGGACTCACCATGGTCGGAGGAGGCGAAGCTCTCATCCAAACCAGTCGCCGACCACGGCCGCACGAGTACCTCCACCATCCTCGCTTAAGAAACTTAGGTTAGAAACCAAAGCACTAACAAAGAGAAGTTGATGAAGCGAAAAGCTAACGATTAGGGAATGAGACACCACCCTAACCAAGGCCAAAACAGCAAGTAATAACTTTAAATGTTTCCAAAGAAGTCCCAAAACAGCAAGGAAACTCCAAACCAAGCTCAACTTCTCAATGCCATTAACCCGTATTGAATGAACGAGTAATAGTGTGAGAAGATAAAAATTTCAGCACACTACAACCAACCTAACACTACTCAAGAACAAGGTTAAGGCGATAAAGATAACGTTAGATACTTAGCTAACTAGTATCACATCTTACCCTTTTATTCCCACAAG
Organism: Ampelocalamus luodianensis; assembly: GCA_036346255.1. Classification (NCBI taxonomy): domain Eukaryota; kingdom Viridiplantae; phylum Streptophyta; class Magnoliopsida; order Poales; family Poaceae; genus Ampelocalamus; species Ampelocalamus luodianensis. The sequence goes on along the minus strand of CM070627.1, from coordinate 21,272,779 downwards.
TTTTACTTGATTAACCTCTCATTTTCTACCCCGTTAGAACCTCTCGAGCTTGCTGTCCGGAACCGAATGATCGCTGTCCGATTTCGCGATCCAAGCCTCCTAATTGAAATCTTCAACTTCGGAAGCTTCAAAACCTTGTAGAGGGCGGCTAACATTTCAATTTGCCAAGCTCATTGGTCCCAAAACCCAATTAATCGATAATGACTATCTTTTGAGAGAAGGAAAGGGGAAAACACTTTTAAAACTTAAATTAGAGCAAGATGAGATAGAAAGCTAAGATAGGTAAGGAGTAAAATCTGAGAACTTACTCAAGCTTTCACAAATCATTTGACCCTTTGAAAATAAGGTTTTCAAAATATCCTAAGGACGACCAAGCTTGGGTTACTACGGTCGGAATGGCTCTGATACCAACTTTTGTGAGGACCCCGGTTTATTCGGTTTGTACTGTTTAACCATCCACTTGGTCCTAACAGTACAAATCAAATAAACCAAGCCTCGAGATATGTATACTTCCCAGAAATGCAGTATACACACCCCGCTACAAAATCATGCATCAATTCCATTCATCCACATAGAGCCAAGCAAAAGCAACAAATCAAAGACATAGATAATATAAGAGAGTTATTATAAAAGAGAGGCCGACTGCCAAAATTCATAAAGATAGGTAAATACACAATGAAGCAAAATGGCCATAAGATGGCGATGAACAAAAGCCAATCGGTGTGCCTTTACCCACAAGGCAACCAACCGACCGCCAAGCTAATCGTCCCAAACAAAACAAGAACACACTCACAAAAGTGAGGCCCTTGGGGCTCACCTTCTTCCTCTGCAAACAATTAATATTAAGAAAGCGATGAGTACAAAACTTGTTTTTGTACTGCAAGACCGACGTGTGAGATAACAGAACTATAATTAACTACATGCAAGCTTTATTTAAGTGGATGAGGCTCGACTTATTTTCAAGATAAAGCAAGTTTTCATTTACAATAAGGTAATAGATTCAAAGCAAGTTTGCAATTAACTTTTATCGCTCAAATAAAAGAGAGACAATAATAACATAGATAGAGAACAACACTAACCTAGAAGTGACTAACCCATAGTCACCACAACAATAGCATGAAGTACCCTTCATACCACCCATGTCAAGTTTAAGTTTTTAAAAGGTTGTAGTCTAGTTCTTGCACGACCTACCAAGCATGTCCATAACCTAGACGAGGCTATTCGAATAGTTTGAACCCGCAGGTGTACCAATGTACCCACACGATAGACCGCCTTTCCACCACCACGGTTAGCACACTTCCTTTGGTATGTGCATGGCTAAGTCTAACAAGACGCTTTCCAATGGACGATGCTAATTAAGAGCCGCAACCCACGGAGAAGGACACATTAGACAGCCTAACCGGTCCGCTAATGCCCTCCAACACCACAAACACACACACACAAGAACACACCCACCAACCAGCTCATAATTAACACCTCCCAAAGTACTTAGTCAAGAGAGGTTCCATATCCCCTCGTGGTTAGCACGCAATAAGCGCTGGCTTAGTGACACAAGTAACTCGGTCCTTGGGGACTTAGGCACCATTCCACACACCCAACAGATCACATCAACATACCATTGTGCCCAAGTCAAGATATAGTTTTGTTTTCGCTTTTGATTTGTAAATCAATAAAACACAAGGGTTGGACATAATGGAGTAGTATAAGTAGTTGTGTGATCAAGATCACCGACTAAGTCGATGATCGCCCAATACTACCGATAACTAGGCATGGCTAAGCAATATTCATTCAGAATCTACTAAGTGATAAGAGTTCATCCATCGAACTCTAACCACAAAGAAATAACCTAGGCTCGTAGTAGAGGATAATTATTTACCTACAGATTATGCAACTAGAGGTCTAACTAATCAATTTAACAACAAAATAGCAATGCATACATAGAAGTTAAACAAAATATTAGACTTTGAAAGTAATGGGATTAATGGGAAATGATCAAACCGCTTGCTCGCTTGTCGTTGCTCAACTTGTTATGAGGGTCGTTCTCTGGTTACCGCAAATATCGAATCCTAAGCGAAAGAGCTAAAACAACCAATAAGACGAGCAACACTTAAACAAAAGAGCAAGCAAAAATTATCCAAATGTGACGAAATTTAAACACAAGGTAAAATACGAACATACCTAGACATAGAAACTGGAAAACTTAATTTGGATTTGTGGTGCAAAAGATATTCTCTAAAAACCTAATTTCGCCATAATTAGCACTGTAGCAAAAATATTTTCTAGAAAGATTTGAAGCTGAAATTTTATGGTAGCTACCCACTGGTATAGTGGTAACCCATATAAAATTTCAGGTCATTTGGAGTTATATTGAAGAGTTATGATTTTTCTAAGTTTTAAATCTAAGACACGATTAATTTTAGTATTAAAGACTATCATGCAAAACCTATACTAAGCTAAAGTACTTTAACAGATGCATTTATAGAACTTTAGTTTGTTAAATTTGGAGCTACAGAGAAAAAGATATGAAATTTTGAAGTTTAAAACAATTAATATGTGCAAATAAAAGCTTCGGACTAAACTGAAAACCAACAAAATCGGGAGGTCGTGGGTCGTTGATCAAAGATCGCACGCCCACGAGCTCGATGCCAAAACCCACACGAGCACCGGGCGCAAAGACCTCATCGCGCTTAGGGAGGTCTTAGCCGCTGATATTGAATCCAACGGCCACGACCAGCAGCACGCACAAATACCGCGAAGGAGCTCCTCGCGCACTAGGGAGGTCGTGGCCATCGATCCGATCTCGCGGCCCGAGCTCCACGAGGAGGTCCTCGCGCCTAAAGGTGGTCGGGATCGTTAGATCAAGATCTCGACGGTCCCGACCTCCTTAGGAGGTCCTAGGTTAAATCTACTGAGGAGGTCTTAGCCGTTAGATCTAGATCTAACGGCTTAGACCAGAGGAGGAGGTCCTAAAGCTACAGAGCTAAAGGAGGTCTTAGACGGTCACGATTTCCGTGGGGAGGTCGTGAACGGCTAAGATGGAAGCGAGGAGGTCGGACGGCTAGGATTTCACCGAGGAGGTCATGGATGGCCATGATCTTCGCGGGAGGTCCTACGCGATGTGTGTTCAATCGAGAGAGGTCCGACGGTTCGGATCTCCGTGGGGAGGTCATGAACGGTCCAGATCCGAGCGAGAGGAGGTCCTACGACTTCTTCACAAAGGGCCGAGGTGGTCTTTTGCAAAGAGGACCCTAAACGTAGTTTTGAAGGTTCTCTTTACAAATGACCAGGGGTGGTCTTTGCACAAGAGGACCTGGTGGGGTGGCTCGTGGGTGGTTTTTCAAAACGACTAAGGAAGGACTTTTGCAAAGAGGACCCCAAGGAGGTCCGAGAGGGCGGTTTTGACAAAACGATCGGGTGACCTTTTCGCACAGAGGACCTCAAGGAGGTCTTTTGCAAAAGGACCCCAAGGAGGAGGGTGATCCTAGCGGCCGGGATTTAACCTACTGAGGTCTTTAACGCCAGATTTTCGGGGAGGTCCTGGAGTGGTTTTAATGGCGCAGACCTCCGCACAATGGCGGTTAAGACAAATTAAATGCTCCAGATGATTGACAATAAATGAAACTAAAAGGGACACTTAATGATTTCCAAACTTTAATTCTAAACCCATGGCCCACACGCCGCTGACTCCGGCTAAGACAAATTAGGACACAATTAATGCACCAATGATGAGCAATGATTTGAGCATTAAAGTGGTCCTAAGAAGATGACGAAATGGATTTGCGAATCGCAAAACCCGAGAGGGTTCATCACTTGCCGCCGCGATGTGGACCTCGTCGGCGGAAACCAAAGGCACGGATGAGTTCCAAATAGGAGGAGAACCAAAAGGTGCCAAAAGCTACACCGAAGCACCACCAACCGGCGGCTAACCGAGATAACCGCCGGGACCCATGCGCTAAAAATGAAAACCGAAGAGGTCTAATGGGATCGGGTTTTGGAATCAAGTACTCACCCGGATTGAAGGAGAACCGGAGTGGTCGCGTAGCTCGGTGACGTGGAGGTCGCCGGAGATGAAGAAGACGACGCCCCGCCACGAACAAAGCAAGCTCCTCCTTGTCAACCTCTCGTGAAGGTCAAACAAAGCGAGTTAGGAGGCTTGAGGTGACCAAGGGAACAAGATGATCGCCACTATTGCAATGTTGAACCACCAAGCTCTGAGGTCGCCGGGAGCTCCAATGTCCAAAGAATGGTGGCAATGGCTTTCGGTGTTTGAGCACAAGAGCGTAAAAGAACTAGGGGTGCAAGAGAGTGACTAAAAGAACTAAGAGAGGAAGCTTGAGCTTCAAATATAGCCGCGGGAAAGATGGCAAAGTCACCGTGCAACCGAGCTATAGTACACATGAGGTGATGGGAGTAGGTTGTCGAGAGACTTTTGAGCAAAAGGTGCCGCAGACATTTAATGTTGGCAAGACATAGCCGCTTGTCACCTTAGAGTTGACAAGGCACCGCTCTCTACCGCCATGCACAAAATTGATAATGCCTGTGCCCACCCGATGCTGAGAGGACCAGGAGGACCGGCCAAAGAGCTCAACGGCTAAAATCAGCACAGAGCCCCACTAGGGAGGTCGTGAGTCGTTGGATTGAAATCTAAGGGCTCAGATTTAGAATTATGTGTTAGAGGTCCTAACACTTAGGGAGGTCCGAGCCACGATCTCAGATGGACGCCCACGATCACCCAAGTGCTAGGGGTGGTCGTGGAGGGTCGAGGAGGTCGCCTGTGGTGGTCTTTGCAAAGGTGCAAAGGAGGTCCTAGGGAGGTCCTCGAGGGTTGTCTTTGCAAATAGAACAGAGGAGGTCGTATGGGTGGGAGGTCTTTACAAAGACCCGAGGAGGTCTTTGAGCGTTGGATTTAAAATCCAACGCCTGCACCACCGCGCCCAACCCGACCGAGCCCGACACGGCTTAAGTGGCTCTGGTGCGACCAAGACTGAAAGTCGGACTGGTTTGAGTCCGAGTTTGACTCTGACCAGGTTTAGAGTTTTAATTTGAATCGAGATTTTGAAGGGGTCTTAAGAGATAGAACTAGTTCCAAATTTTATGAAATTTTGACAAGGGCTTGCTAACCTTGAGATGGATCTTGTATAAAATTTTCAGAGGTTTTATGTTTGAGCACTTTTCTCCGTAAATTATACAATGCTTTGAGCTAGGGTTTGACTACAAGGCAAACAAGTTTGATCGACCCTTAAAAATATTCGAACAATTTCTAAAAATTGTGAAATTTTTCAGAGGGGTCACCAACCATCCCAAGAACTTAGGAAAATATTTCCGAGAAGGATCACAAGATTGGACAAGATTGTTTTGGAGGATCAAGATTTGGATCAACAGACTTGTGACTTTGTATTTCCATACTCTTGTACAATAATTGTTTAGTACATACAAGAAATACATGATGTAAGAAAAAGTTTTAATTTCTACCCATTTTCTTACATTTGAAACACAAGTTGAAAATGGGGATGTTACACCTTCTTTGTGTTTTGGACCTCCTGCCTAGGACCTCCCTTGTAGATCTTGACCGTTGAGACTTCCCTTGTAGATCCGAACCGTCAGGACCTCTCTTTGGGTTCCCTTTTCTTTGGACCTCCTTGTGGTCTTCCTCCAAAGACCACCTTTGGTGAGACCGCCTTTGACTAACTGTTCACCCGAGTTTGATGACCCCACTTGGCAGCCCAAGCTCTTTCTCCTCAAATCCCGCCTCAAAAGTGCATTGCACATTTAATGTGTGTTGCATCACATTAAATGTGGTCGCCTCGGAGGTACCTTGTCTCCTCCTTTTTATGGCAATGCCTTGTCAAATCCTTGTCCTTTTGTACACCGATCATTGACACATTGCTAAGCCTCTCTCATTTCTATTCCCTCTAGCTCCGGCTATAAATAGCCTGGGCAGGCCTCCCTTCGGCACCTTTTGCTCATTTCTAACTTCATTTCCTCTTTGCATGTTTTCCTCCGTGCTTAGGACCTCCCAAGGAGCCCTCCGAGGCTGTGCTAAGCGTCTTTCTTTTCTTGTTTTTGGTTGAAGTTTTGCTTGGGCCCCTTTGAGTCTTTTTAAGTTCTTCTGTCTAGTGTTGTTTTGCTTATTTTGTTTCCTTGCGAACGTGTAGATTATGAGGTTGAAGAGTTCTTGGATCCAGCAGCTTCGACTGAAGGTTCACCACTGCTTGACGAAGGCAAGTCGCAGAGCCCCCCTTTGATCTTGTTGAACCTAGCTTTTCAAATGTATTTTGATTTCACCTTATTTTGCATGGCTACTTTTATAAGAAATGTTTGGGCACTAGCTACTCTTCCCACTCGATGTTATACTTTATTTGTATTTTGTACTCGACATGTTATCATGATCACCTTGGAAAAACCTTAGTTGGGTATTTTAGTTAGTACTACTTGTTATTGCCAACATGGGTCCGTAGGTTTATATTTAGCATTACTCTAGAACCGTGGGTGTTGATAATTATGTTTCTTTCACTTAATAATCTTGACTTTTTTTTAATTGTGGAACCTGTGGTTGGTGCCATTGTTAAGCAACTTTGGTGAGATGCCATTGTTGTGTAGACTGTGGTGTGAGTCCACTTTTGTTAATGGTGTTGTGCCAAGGCTGGGTGGTCTTTTGGCAGGGTTAATCTTTCAAAATGGTTTGGTGCTTGGGCAAGATGGCAGGGAGTGAGTAGTGGGTACTTTGCACTTTGGGCTGTGGAAGTCTTGCCTGAGCAGCTTTAAAGACCTAACTTTGTGTTCTGTTGATCTAGGCCTTTGAGTGCAACCACAAGATCACTTTATGGGGGTGGTCTGGGCTGAATAATTAGCAATGTTGTGACCTGTTTCTGCTGTTGTGGTGCATGCTGATTCGCATGGTGCAAGAGGGGGCCAGGTTCCTTTTCAGGACGACTAAACTTTAGCGGACAGGTCAGGTCATGACAAAGCTTTGTAAAGGCCTTGTCGCGCTCTCTAGACTTCTCACCCTCGGAAGTGAGCAAGGGTTCCGATGGGAACCCGACCCACTAGAGAGGTCATGAATTGTGGATAAAGTTGTACACCTCTGCAAAGTAGCAATCTATTCGAATAGCCAAGTCCTTGGTCATGGACATGCCTGGTGAAAACGATGCAAGGGGTAGTTTTTGCAAAAAAATTGTTGTCCAGGGTTAACTATGGATATCGGCGAGTATTCTGGGTGGCTCCGAGTGCTCGTGATGCCCATGGTTAGCCGTGGGGGTTTTGTGGACCCTAGGGTGGCTCAAGGTGCTCCTGAGTTGTTGCTTAGAAGGAGTTCTTGGAGCCTTAGGGTGGTTTTGAGCTCTGGAGTGGGTGCTTTAGAGTGGCCTTAGGAGAGGTCCTAGTTGTGGGTGCAACCAGACCCCCTTAAGTGGTTTGGAAGTGAGTTGGTGCTAACTCCCTCCTTGCAAAATCAAAAGTAGTTATGTATTATCGTTTCAACTTGTTGCCTTCTAATCTATTTATGTTAATTATTGTCAAATATAGCTTCGTGCAAACTAACCATACAGCTCTCACATGGTAAGCCAATGCATGAATATTATTTGCATATCTGTTCCCTGCGATTTGCTGAGTACATTCAAAGTACTCATGGCTTTCAGCCCTGTGTCAAATCAGTGTATGAAGATTATCAGGTGCTGGGTGGCTCAGACCTCTTTGAGAAGGAGTTGTTTGATTATCCCGTTGCCTAGGACGTCCTCCACTCGACAGCCTGTGGGCTTGCCGGATGGCCCTATGCGTTTTGTGCCTACTGCTGTTAAGGTTTCTCTTTTGTCGGTTTTGTAAGCCCAAGTGGCAAACCTCTGAAGCCAAGCTAGGACCATAAGGTCTTGTTTAATATAAAATTTAATTTGTCTGCTTCATCTTTTGTTTGACCTTGTGGTTGTGATGTTTACCAAAGTGTGTCTGTGTGAGCTAGCTCTGGTATCCTGGGACTAGCCCGGAGCACAGAGGAAGGACCTCTAGGTGGTCCTTTGGGATTTTCCTGGGAGGCCCTGTCGGACTTCCTCTAGGTTTGCCGTGTGGTACTACCACTGCCTTTCTTGCGGTAGTACCGGCTGTGTAAAAAAAACGGCCCTCCCAGACCTCCAGTGCTCCAAGGGAGTACTTCCACTGCTAAACCAAGAGGAGTCTCCACAAAGGTGGTATCAGAGTCTTGGTCGGTTGTAGGACATGGCCATAGGTAGAAGGGTAGTTTTAGTTTTGATTCCAAAGTTATTTTCTAAATAAAATCAACTTTGTAACCCCTTGAGTGGTTCTTTCCTTGTTCGGATTCTATGTTGTCCTTACCTCGTCTAAATCTTTTCTTATCCTTTTCTTTGGTTCTGCTATTTTACCTTCTCTAGAATCTTGTTTTTCAAGTTTAACTTGACCTCCTTAGCTCTGTAACCCCTACAGGGCCGTTTCCCTAAAAGATAGTCGGTAAGTGGTCCTTCTTAATTAAGTTTCGCCTAGTTTGGTCAGTAGACCCTTGGTCTTATTTCTGTTACCTTTTCAAGCCTTCTGGCTCTTGCTTCTGGGTTTAACCAGGTCACCCCAAATAGGATAATCACTCTATCTTCCTTGCTCTATCTTGTCTTAGTGCTTTCCTTCTTACCTTTCTAAGCCAGAAAGGTTTTGTGCAGATGGTTCAAACTCGTTAATCAGCAAGCCAGGATGAGCCCTCAGAACAGTTGACACCAACACCTCAAAGGTCGTCGTGGCGATCCGGGCACAGAGGCGCTTTAGTGCAGCCCAAGCTCAAATGACGAGTTCCATGATGCAAAACATGAATCAAATGATGACCCAACAAAGTTAGACCGCCAATGCATTGCTTGCCTTGATGAGCTAGAATAGCCAAGCAGCAGGAGACGGAGGTGGCGGACGGAATTAGGGACGACAACGACGATGGCGACTTGGGGAGGCTCGGGCGAAGAGGAGGCGAGCACCGGCTAGAACACGATGAGACGAATCCAAAGGAGGCGATGGCACGGACAGAGGAGCAACGACGGTGACACAATCGATGACAAGGTGCTTGCGGCGGGCAGTGGCTTCTTCAACGAAATCTGGCGCAACAAAAATGGGATCGAGGCCGGTGGCTTGGAGCTTCGGGAAAGGAGGTCGACACGAGGAAAAGGATGCAGGTGGCGAGCTTTTAAAGGCACGAGAAAGGAGGATTCGTGAGGAGCATGGTGGTGGCATCGTGTCGGACATGGACATAGGGACGAAGTCGAGAGGAAGAAGGAGATGATGTGGCGACTGACACAACGGGTCCACCGGGCATAAAAAGAGAGAGAGAGGAGGGAGGAGATTGGCCTGGACAGGGCTGGCGCGCGGGAGAAGAAAAGGAGGAATGGGCCGAGCGGCTGGGTCGGGGAAGGAAAGAAATGGGCTGATGTGGAAAGGAATTGGGCACGGAAAAAGAGATTCAGCCCGAAAGAAAATCCGGAAGAGAAAAGGCTTTCCGAATTTCAGAAATTGGATTAAATAAAACCGAGTTCAAAGGAATAGCAAATAAACTCTAAAAATTCCTAACAAATTCCAGAAAATACTCTGGAACTCAAGGAACCCAAATAAAATAGTTTTGAATTTAATTGAAGTTTAAATTAATCACATTAAATGATTTTGATTTCTGAAATTTCAAATTAAGCTTGAACTAAATAAGAAAATTCAAATGGTTATTTTTATTTTTAAAGTCTTCAAAAACACTCCAAATTTGGGATGTTACAATAGCCTTCTACACGGCTTCGCTCTAAGCTTTCAAGACAAACTATTTGAAAGGTAAGTTCTCATTACAAGTTTCAATAAATCAATAGGCATATTTTCAGATTATAGTAGAATTGCCAAAAGGCTGCTATAGTATGTTTGATGGACGAAAGGCATAATAATTTTGAAATCCAAATTAATTCCATTGACCCTATCTGGAGCGCGGGAATTTCACAAGAAATAGTTCATCCATATTGATTTTCAAACAATCCATGTTCCAAACGGAACTGAATGGGAAGTCTTGAAGACCATTTGCATACAAAGGACTGAACCGAGCATTAATCCAGGGTTGCACCGAGGCAAACAAGCAATAGGGATACAGGAAACCAAGTACATGCGTAATCCAAATCCGAAGAGGATAGCCCATATTAATTCAATCCGAAAAGGAATCGACGACACGTGATTTCGATAAGTGCGACTATATATTTCAACGGACAACGAGTGTGAAAGTATCTAGGCCCTCAGACTTTTTTTTGGTAATTAATTGTGAGGACCCCAGTTTATTTGGCTTGTAATGCTTAGCCAACCACCTGGTCCTAGCATCACAAATCAAATAAATCGATCCTCGAGATATGTATACTTCCAGAAGCGATATCGCACCTCGTTACAAAATTAGACAAAGAACTCCATTCAAAACATAGAGTCCAAACATTACACTACAAGCGGAAGATAAACAAATAGGAACAAAATTACGGACATAGGCCGGCAGGCCACAAGATACACAAATAACAAGAACGACAATGAAGCAAAGTGCCATAAGATGGCTATAAACAAAGCCAATCGCGTGCCTTCAACCCACAAGGCATCGACCAGGACCGCCAAGACTAGTCGTCACCCACGGCGACAAAGACACCACGAAGTGAGGACCCCGAGGCTCACCTTCTTCCTCTCGCAACAAAAACATTAAGCAAAGCACCTGAGTACAAAGATTGTCTTTGTACCCGCAAGACTGACGTGTGGACTAGCAGACCTGTTCATATGCTACATGCAGGCTTGTCTGGTGGAGGCCATATGTTTCATTTGCATAAAGCCAATTTTCATTTGCAATAAGGTAATACTGATTTTAAAGGCAAGTTTGCAATTCATTTTAAGATTGAAATAACATAAGGATAGTAATAACAAAAGCGAAAGATAAACAACCTAGAAGTGACTATCCCAATAGTCACCACAACAATAGCACGAATCGCATTCGTACCACCCATCAAGTTTTAATTTAAATGTTGTAGTCTAACTCTCGATAAGCTTACCCAAGCGTGTCCATCACCTAGGACGAGGCTATTCGAATAGTTTTTAACCCTGCAGGGGTGTACCACTGTACCCACACTTCAGACCGCCTTTAAGCCAAAGCACACTTCCGAAGGTATGCTGCACGACTAAGTCCTACGAGATTGTTTCCAATATTGTGTATCAACCCCGAGCCGCTCGTATGGGTAGAAACACCATACGCTTACATGGTAAAGCCGAAAGACAACTACCCACTCGGGATAAAGCTTTTGGACAACTACCATGCTCCCACCTCCGTCCCTCCTGCGACCTCCTGCGACCCGGGACCAATACACGCCAAAGTACTAGGTCAAGAGAGGTCCCATACCCTCTAGTGTGGTTAGCACGCCGAAATGCCTGGATAACAAAAACTCACAAGATGTTCGGTCCTTAATTGACGGGCACCTTTCGATCACACCCAAAAGATCACACCAATCTTACCATTGTGCCGCGTCTAAATCATTTTTGTTTTTGGTTTTAGTTTTGCAAGTAAGCATAGCAAAATGCTGAAACATAAAGTTGTAGTAAATTTTGTGTGATCGAGGTTACCGACTAAAGTCGATAACCGCCCAGTTCTACCGATAGCTAAGCATGTCTAAGCAAGTTGACCGGATCTACTAAGTGACAAGAGATCATCCAACCTCTAATCACAACAAATAACCTAGGCTCGGGTAGTAGAGATCAATATTTTAGCTCACAGGATATGCAAACACGATTTAACTAATCAATTTAACACAAATTAAGCAATGCATACATACAATTGAAACAAAATATTAATCTTTAAAATACGGGATTAAACATGATCAAACCGCTTGCACGGATGTTGTTGCTCAATATGTCTTTGGAGGATCGTCCTCGGGGTTGCGCAAATATCGAAGCCTAACGATCGAACATAACAAAGAAATAAGAACGAATAACACCGACAAAACTCAAACATACAACAACACCAAAACAAGCTAAAACTCACACAGCAACCTAAGCAAGATATAACAAAATTTTAGAAACAGAGAGCAAATCATTTTAAGTTATTAGCAATTTTCTATGAATTTTCTAAGCTAAAAACACAACAAGTCACTAGTTAATTACTTAACAAATTTTCATGAACAGAAACAGTGTGTAAAACCTATCCTAATAGTTAGTATACTGAAAATGAAATTTTACAGAGTTGGGTTCATTGAATTTGGACAATTATTGGAAGAGATATGCATTTTCTAATTTGGAGATTACAATCTACAACATTAAATTAATTAACAGATTTTTTTGCTTCAGATACAAGGTTGAAACTCATTTCAGTAAATAGTACAATTAAAATGAAAATTAACAGCACTGGATTCATGCAATTTGGATAAAAATTGAATTAGTTATGCATTTTCTAAGTTTAAATGAATTAACAGTGCAACAGAAAACATATTACGAAATACTAAAGCATTAAATCCTTTTTCTACCCACAGCTATCTAGCCCCAGACATCGACGGCGGGCGCGCAAAAATCTTGACTGTAATGACCCGACCGCGAAAGTGACGTCGAAGGCGTATTCTAAGAATACGTCTTCGGCTTACCAAAGTGCAAACCTAACATACCCACACAGAAATACGCTTCCCAACAGAGAAAACGCGTAAGGAAACTACACAAACCCTAAGCGACATTCGGGCCCACATGACGAGACTCAAAGCGAAATGCAACGGTTGGATTAAACGATTTCTAAACGCGATTAACCGCAAGGGCCCACAAGACAGAGACTCAAGGTAGACATGATTAGAGTCAAACAAATCATCACCGGCGGTTCACCGGCGAGCACGGGCACGGTGGCGCGGCCGCGCAATCGATCTAGCAAACCAGGAGGTTTCTGGGCGAAAGAGTGGTACCTTCGGGTTCGCAAGGACCTAGCGAACTCGATGACGGTGACGCGGAGCCCGATGGTCGACGGAGACGAGCTCACGACGGCCGGAGGCGGAGAAGAAAGCACGGTCCACGCGGAGACGGCGATACGGGCTTCTAGAAGACTCCGGAAGGTGTGCTTAAGCTTCGCCTCAACACCAGGAGCAAGGAGCACACGATAACGCCGACGAAGAAAGCCCGAGGTGACCGGAATTTCCACGGCGGCGGAAAACCGAGCTTGGAGAAGAATTGGTCGCACGCCCGCAACGATGCACAAAAGGCAGAAACAAGCCCACCGTTAGACTCAGTGCATCAATGCGATCCTAAGGGACTAAGTGTCGAAGCTAGAAACTCACCAGAGCACTAGCAAGCTCGCGGGGCCGCCGCAACCGAGGCGAGAGGCAGCGAAGGTGCCTCGGCGATATCTTTGGACGCCGAGGTCTGGATGGGCAAAATGGAGGCGCGAAGAGAGTAGATCACGATGGCGTGGTTGCGGAATCAAGGGCGGCGCTAACAGCGGCGCTACGCCGAAGTTTTCTCCCACGAAGCTAAGAAATGGGCGGAGAGGGCGCAGAATGGCTGCGCGAAGGAATGGACGACCCTATGAGGTAGATGGACTTGAGCGATCCTGCGGGCGACACGCGCCCTGCGCGTGGCGGCGACGAGTGCGTGGCACGCATGCGCGATCGCCAGCGAGCTCCGGTAGGCAGCGGAGTCGGCGAGGAAGAACCTGACAGGTGGGACCCATATGTCAGCGACAGACGAAGCGGTGCGAACCGGTGGTTCTACTCGATCGGAAAGATGCTGACCGTTGGATCTGAGATGGACGGTCGAGATTGATGTATGCATTCGGACAGTCGGTTCGCGACGCGACGTGGATCGTTCGATTTGCATCGGACGGTCACGATCGATTGGACTCGCGCGCGGTGCGTTTAGTTGACGCGACCGAGTCAAGTGGTACGAGTCGGACTCGAGCCTGAGTTGGGTTCGGGCCCGAGGAACAGTACTTTTAGAATTTGATTTAAAAGACAGAGAAGGTTTGGGGAATTTTTAGAGGTAGCTCCTGAGCTCCAAAAATTTCGAAATTTTTATGGTAGCTACTAGGGACAGAGGACAACCTTGTATAATTTTTCCAGAACTTTTTATGCACTGCATTGTTCTAGAGAAAATTCACAAGCTGCTGTACAGGGAGTTTGACCAGATTTCAAACAGAGTTGACTTGGCCATTTGAAATAGCAAACAAAATCTAAAAATTGTGAAATAATTCAGGGAGGTAGATAGGATGATCAAGATGCTAGGAAAAATAGTTTCAGAGGATGATCACAAGTTTGAAGGCTAGAATCTGATAATCAACAATTTCCAATCACAAGAATTAAATTCTATAAATTGGAAATTGCTAGGGAAAATTGTAGAAACTTTCAAATGATTTGAAGAGACAACAAAAGTTTTTATTTCTCCTCAAAATTTTACATTTGAAATACAAACCCTAAGTTAGGGCTGTTACAAATCTCCCCCCCTTACAGGAATCTCGCCCCGAGATTCTGATCACTGGGAGAAGAAGGATGGGTAATCTGCTCGAAGACGATCTTCCCGCTCCCAAGTGGCTTCATCCTCGGAGTGGTTCGACCACTGAACTTTGAGGAACTTGATCACACGGTTCCTCGTTCTGCGTTCAGCTTCTTCGAGGATACGAACGGGGTGCTCACGATAAGACAGATCTTCCTGCACATCGATATTTTCCAATGGCGTTTCCTCCACAGGAACACGAAGGCACTTCTTCAATTGCGATACGTGGAACACATCATGCACCCCTTCGAGTGTAGCCGGCAACTCCAACTTGTATGCAACAGCTCCCACTTTCTTGATGATGCGATACGGCCCGACATATCGAGGAGCCAGTTTGCCCTTGACACCGAAACGACGATGTCCCTTCAGAGGTGAGACTTTGAGATACACAAAGTCATTGGGCTGGAAACTCAACTCACGACTACGCCGATCCGCATAGCTCTTACGCTGGATGAGCTACGCGCAAGTGCTCACGAATCAACTGCACTTGACTTTCAGCCTCATTGATGGAATCTGGACCAAAGAACTGCCTTTCACCAGTCTCTGACCAGTTCAACGGTGTTCTGCAGCGCCTCCCATACAAAGCCTCAAACGGTGCCATACCGAGACTAGTCTGGAAGCTGTTGTTGTAGGAGAACTCGGCAAGCGGTAGGCACTTCTCCCAATTCTTTCCATAGGAAAGAACACAAGCACGAGCATATCTTCAAGCACTGATTGACCGCTCTGTCGACCATCGGCCCGAGGATGGTAGGCGGTCTTGAAAGTAAGACGGTACCCATGGCCTCCCGTAGATCAAGCAAAGTCGGAAGTGAAAAGAGAACCACGATCGACACAATCGCTCGTGGCACACCATGCAAGCTCACAATGCGGAGATATAGAGATCGCCAATTTATCGACGCTAAGGCGGTACACAACCGACGAAAATGTGCTACTTTCGTCAATCATCAATAACCACCCGGATAGCATCCTTCCCTGAAGAAGTGCGGGCAAACGGTGATGAAGTCCATACCAACGAATCCCACTTCCACTCTGGTATAGGCAAGGGCTGAGAAGACCACTGACGCCGATGCTCGGCCTTCACGCGACAAGATACGTCGCATCTGGCAACGAACCTGGCAATCTCGCGCTTCATGCGAGTCCACCAGAATCTCTAACGCAGATCTTGGTACATTTTAGTGGCCCCGGATGGATGGACAAAGGCGAATCATGGGCCTCCTGAAGAATCAAATCCCGCAACTCTGGGACCTTTGGGACCACAAGACGCTGCCCAAACCATACAACACCGTGCTCATCTTCTGTGAAACACTTGGCTGATCCACCCTTGATATTCTGCTTGATTTTACCCACACCATCATCTGATTGCTGTGCTGACTTGATCTGATCCACCAAAGTCGGTTGCACAATCAGGGCAGTAAGGGAACCATGTTCAATCAAACCCAAGTTGAGACGCTGAAATTCTGCAAGCAGTGCAGGTTGCTGCTCTTGGATCATCAGAGTATTGCAATACACTTTTCGGCTAAGTGCATCAGCAACCACATTGGCTTTGCCAGGATGATACTGAATACCCATGTCATAATCTTTGATCAATTCTAGCCATCTCCTCTGCCTGAGGTTCAGATCTGGCTGAGTGAACAAGTATTTCAAACTCTTGTGGTCGGAATACACCTCACAGCGGTTTCCGATCAAATAATGCCGCCAAATCTTGAGTGCATGAACTACTGCAGCAAGCTCTAAATCATGGGTGGGATAATTGAGCTCATGAGGCCTCAGCTGCCTAGATGCATAGGCAACTGCCTTGCCTTCCTGCATAAGAACACATCCGAGTCCCCGACGAGAGGCATCGCAATAAATATCGAAGCTCTTGTGGATATCAGGAAGAGTAAGGACTGGAGCTGAAGTCAATCGCTGCTTGAGCTCCTGAAAGCTCTCATCACAAGCAGAGGACCATACAAACTTCTTGTCCTTCTTGAGCAATTCGGTCATCGGCTGCGATCTTGGAGAAGTTCTCGATAAAGCGGCGATAGTAGCCACTAAACCAAGAAAACTCCGCACATCGTTGGATCGACTTGGTGGCCCCAAGATAGAACATCGCCGACTTTCTTTGGGATCCACACTATGCCTCCGGTGAAAGAACATGGCCCAAAAATGCTACTTCCTTCAACGAACTCACATTTGCTGAACTTCGATACGGTGATGCTCCATAATTTGCCCAAAACAATCTTCAGATGCTCAGCATGCTCTGCTTCAGTCTTGGAATAGATAAGAATGTCATCAATAAAAACCACCACAAATTTGTCCAAATACTCCATGAATACAGAATTCATAAGGTTCATGAACAACGCTGGAGCATTGGTCAAACCGAAAGACATGACGGTGTACTCGTACAGGCCATAACGAGTAGTGAAAGCCGTCTTCGGAATATCCTCAGCCCTGATCCGGACTTGATGATAGCCCGATCTCAGATCAATCTTGGAGAACACCTGAGCTCCAGACAACTGGTCAAAAAGATCATCAATGCGGGGCAGAGGATATTTGTTCTTCACCGTCACTTCATTGAGAGGACGGTAGTCAACACACATGCGCAAAGTCTTGTCCTTCTTCTTCACAAAGATTACCGGACAACCCCAAGGAGATGAACTGGGACGGATGAAACCCTTTGCTTGGAGCTCACCAAGCTGCTTCTTCAATTCTTCTAGCTCATTGGGAGGCATCCGACACGGCGCCTTGAAATCGGGCGATGCCGGCAGCAACTCGATGGCAAACTCGGATCTCGAACCGAGGCATCCTGCAAATCTTCGGAAAGACATCCACAAAGTCGATACTATGGGAACATCTTGAATTTGCAAGGTGGCTTTGCTTCTAATGCACATAGACACGGGCCTGAAGCCGTGGCGAAACCCGACTTGCTCACCCGAGGGCTGGTAAGATAGACAATCTTCTGGCACAATCGATTTGCCCCAAGTGTTGGGACAACCAATCCATGCCAAGGATCACATCGGACTCATTGAATCGAGCGAATGAGATTTGCCAAAATCCCACTCCTTCAACTATGATAGAAACATCCCGACATCAGAATCGGCTCTCATTTCCGACCGGAGAGCGGATGAGCAAAGGAACTCCCAAAGGAACACAGCGAAGACCACTAACAGCAGCAAATGATCTTGAAATAAAGAATGCGATGCTCGTAATCAAATAATACTGCAGCGGGACGACGAATTAACAAGAAGTGTACCAATCACGACATCCGCGCCTCCCGAGCCTCCTCGGTGAAAGGTGGTTCACTCGACCATTGCTCGCACTCGGTCTTCGAATAATCTTACGTCGCGGTGACCGCTCCTCGCCGCGTCCTCCATTAGGACGAGGCTGCCGCAACACTCGAGGCGTGCATTCGCATAATGGCCCTTGTTGTGGCGTGAAAACAAATCACCTCGGCCGCGGATTGCGAGACCGCTCTCTTCTGGATCGCAGCGCACGCGTGGTGGAAACACGCCTGCGGTGGGCGAGGAGCTGGTGCAGATGGTCTCGGCGCCGGTGGAGCAAAAGAACGGGCCACTGGTGCTGGCCCAGCCCGAGGACGAACGAGGCTGGTGTGAGTAGACTGATGCGCCTCCCATTTGCGCTTGCGGGACTCGCCCAGCGCCTTTGCCTTATGCTCAGCAACAATGGCCTTATCTACCAAGGCCTGAAAGTCTGAGAAGTCCACAATGGATAGCTTGTCCTGCAGCTCCTCGGACAAGCCATCCATAAACTTCTCCTGCTTAGCCTCATCTGAGGCCACCTCTCCCGGAGCATAACGAGCCAGATGATTGAACTCGTGCGGTACTCGTCACGCATTTGCGCCCTTGCTTGAGCGCGAGGAACTCCTTTTCTTGACTTCATCGGGCCATCCGGGATGTGGGCCCGACGAAAAGCTGACCGGAACTCCTCCCACGCGACCACATGGCCCGCGGGCTGCATGGCGAGATAGTTCTCCCACCATGAAAGTGTCGCGCCCTCAAGCTGGTGGGACGCGAAGAGTGCCTTATCTCGCGCTGGCATCGAGCTATGTTGAGCTTTCGCTCAACCATGCGCGACCAATCATCCGCATCGAGAGGTCCTCGAGCGGGAGAAAGTCGGCGGCTGCGTACGGAGGAACTCTGCAAGTCCCCCGCGAGTCTGGTGGCCGCCACCACCGGCAGGAGTGGAGGTATTCCTAGCAATAACCTCCAAGATGCGCGTCTGTCCATGCGGTTTCGCTCGACCGAGCGAGCACCTCGACCATGGTCTGAGGAGGAAGCTCCTCATCATGACCACTTCTTGGCGCCACGCGTTCTCCGGCCATCCTGTTTTACTAAGACAAGTTAGCAACAAATTTAAGAGCAAGAAAGCCCAAAATTCATGAAAGCAAATCGAGAAACAAACACAAGGCGGGATAAAGTTCGACCAAAGAAAATCGGACACATAACTACTCCCTTTACATCTTACCCTATTATCCCCACAAGTTTTAGTTGGATTAAACTTCATGGTTCTCCCCAAACTAATTCCACCGGTAGTAACTATCTTTTGAAAGGAAAGAGAGAAACCAAGTTTTAAACTCAAATTAGAGTAAGATGAGAGTAGAAGGCTAAGATAGGTAAGGAGTAAAATCTGAGAACCTGCCTAAGTTTTCATAAACCTTTTTATAATTTGAAAATAAGACTTTCAAAATACCCTAAGGACGACTATGCTTGGGTTACTACGGTCAGAATGGCTCTGATACCAACTTTGTGAGGACCCCAGTTTATTTGGCTTGTAATGCTTAACCAACCACCTGGTCCTAGCATCACAAATCAAATAAACTGATCCTCGAGATATGTATACTTCCCAGGAAGCAGTATACGCACCTCGTTACAAAATTAGACAGCAACTCCATTCAAAACATAGAGTCCAAACATTACACTACAAACGGAAGATAAACAAATAGTAACAAAATTACAGACATAGGCCGACAGGCCACAAGATACACAAATAACAAGAACGCAATGAAGCAAAAGTGCCATAAGATGGCTATAAACAAAGCCAATCGTGCCTTCAACCCACAAGGCATCGGCCAGGACCGCCAAGACTAGTCGTCACCCACGGCGACAAAGACACTCACGTAAGTGAGGACCCTGAGGCTCACCTTCTTCCTCTGCAACAAAAACATTAAGCAAAGCACCTGAGTACAAAGATTGTCTTTGTACCCGCAAGACTGACGTGTGGACTAGCAGACCTGTTCATATGCTACATGCAGGCTTGTCTGGTGGAGGCCATATGTTTCATTTGCATAAAGCCAATTTTCATTTGCAATAAGGTAATACAGTTTTAAAGGCAAGTTTGCAATTCATTTTTAAGATTGAAATAACAGTAAGGATAGTAATAACAAAAGCGAAAGATAAACAACCTAGAAGTGACTATCCCAATAGTCACCACAACAATAGCACGAATCCCAGATTCGTACCACCCATCAAGTTTTAATTTAAATGTTGTAGTCTAACTCTCGATAAGCTTACCCAAGCGTGTCCATCACCTAGGACGAGGCTATTCGAATAGTTTTTAACCTGCGCAGGTGTACCATCGTACCCACACCTCGGATCGCCTTTAAGCCAAAGCACACTTCGAAGGTATGCATGCACACTAAGTCCTACGAGACTGTTTCCAATATTGTGTATCAACCCCGAGCAGCTCGTATGGGTAGAAACACCATACGCTTACATGGTAAAGCCGAAAGACAACTACCCACTCGGGATAAAGCTTTTGGACAACTACCATGCTCCCACCTCCGTCCCTCCTGCGACCTCCTGCGACCGGGACCAATACACGCCAAAGTACTAGGTCAAGAGAGGTCCCATACCCTCTAGTGTGGTTAGCACGCGAAATGCTGGATAACAAAAACTCACAAGATGTTCGGTCCTTAATTGACGGGGCACCTTTCGATCACACCCAAAAGATCACACCAATCTTACCATTGTGCCGCGTCTAAATCATTTTTGTTTTTGGTTTTAGTTTTGCAAGTAAGCATAGCAAAATGTGAAACATAAAGTTGTAGTAAATTTTGTGTGATCGAGGTTACCGACTAAAGTCGATAACCGCCTGATTCTACCGATAGCTAAGCATGTCTAAGCAAGTTGACCGGATCTACTAAGTGACAAGAGATCATCCAGCGACCTCTAATCACAGCAAATAACCTAGGCTCGGTAGTAGAGATCAATATTTTGGCTACAGGATATGCACTACGGATTTAACTAATCAATTTAACACAAATTAAGCAATGCATACATACAATTGAAACAAAATATTAATCTTTAAAATACGGGATTAAACATGATCAAAGCGCTTGCACGGATCTTTGTTGCTCAATATCTTTGCGGAGGATCGTCCTCGGGGTTGCCGCAAATATCGAAGCCTAACGATCGAACATAACAGCAAATAAGAACGAATAACACCGACAAAACTCAAACATACAACAACACCAAAACAAGCTAAAACTCACACAGCAACCTAAGCAAGATATAACAAAATTTTAGAAACAGAGAGCAAATCATTTTAAGTTATTAGCAATTTTCTATGAATTTTCTAAGCTAAAAACACAACAAGTCACTAGTTAATTACTTAACAAATTTTCATGAACAGAAACAGTGTGTAAAACCTATCCTAATAGTTAGTATACTGAAAATGAAATTTCTGAGTTGGGTTCATTGAATTTGGACAATTATTGGAAGAGATATGCATTTTCTAATTTGGAGATTACAATCTACAACATTAAATTAATTAACAGATTTTTTGCTTGAGATACAAGGTTGAAACTCATTTCATAAATAGTACAATTAAAATGAAAATTAACAAAGACCTTTGGATTCATGCAATTTGGATAAAAATTGAATTAGTTATGCATTTTCTAAGTTTAAATGAATTAACGAAGGCAACGAAAACATATTACGAAATACTAAAGCATTAAATCCTTTTTCTACCCACGCTATCTAGCCCCAGACATCGACAATGGCGGGCGCGAAAATCTTCGACGAAACGGCCCACCCGCGAAAGTGGCGTCGGCGTATTCTAAGAATACGTCTTCGCTTACCAAAGTGCAAACCTAACATACCCACCGCAGAAATCGCTTCCCAACAGAAAACGCATTGAAACTACACAAACCCTAAGCGACATTCCGGGCCCACATGACGAGAGACTCAGCGAAATGCAGCGGTTGGATTAAACGATTTCTAAACGCGATTAACCGCAAGGGCCCACAAGACAGAGACTCAAGGTAGACATGATTAGAGTCAAACAAATCATCACCGGCGGTTCACCGCGAGCACGCGAACGCGGTGGCGCGGCGGCGCGCAATCGATCTAGCAAACCAGAGGTTTCGGCGAAAGAGTGGTACCTTCGGGTTCGCAAGGACCTAGCGAACTCGATGACGGTGACGCGAGCCCGATGGTCGACGAGACGAGCTCACGACGGCCGGAGGCGGAGAAGAAAGCACGGTCCGCGGAGGCGGCGTACGGGCTTCTAGAAGACTCGGAAGGTGTGCTTAAGCCGCCTCAACACCAGGAGCAAGGAGCACACGATAACGCCGACGAAGAAAGCCGAGGTGACCGGAATTTCCACGGCGCGAAACCGAGCTTGAGAAGAATTGGTCGCACGCCCGCAACGATGCACAAAAGGCGAAACAAGCCCACCGTTAGACTCGGTGCATCAATGCGATCCTAAGGGACTAAGTGTCGGCTAGAAACTCACGAGCACTAGCAAGCTCGCGGCGCCGCAACCGGAGGCGGAGGCAGCGAAGGTGCCTGGCGATATCTTTGACGCCGAGGGTCTGGATGGGCAAAATGGAGGCGGCGAAGAGTAGATCACGATGGCGTGGTTGCGGAATCAAGGCGGCGCTAACACGGCGGCGCTACGCTCGAGTTTTCTCCCCGAAGCTAAGAAATGGGCGAGAGGGCGCAAGAATGGCTGCGAGAAGGAATGGACGACCCTATGAGGTAGATGGACTTGAGCGATCCTGCGGAGGCGGACACGGCGTCCGGCGTGGCGGCGACGAGCTGCGTGGCACGCATGCGCGATCGCCCGGCCGAGCTCCGGTGAGGCGCGAGTCGGCGAGGAAGAACGACAGTGGGACCCATATGTCGCCGACAGACGAAGCGGTGCGAACCGGTGGTTCTACTCGATCGGAAGATGCCGACCGTTGGATCCGAGATGGACGGTCGAGATTGATGTATGCATTCGGACGAGTCGGTTGCGCGACGCGGCGTGGATCGTTCGATTTGCATCGGACGGTCACGATCGATTGGACTCGCGCGGTGCGTTTAGTTGACGCGACCGAGTCAAGTGGTGACGAGTCGGACTCGAGCACGAGTTGGGTTCGGGCCGAGGAATGCTTTTAGAATTTGATTTAAAAGACAGAGAAGGTTTGGGGAATTTTAGAGGTAGCTCCTGAGCTCCAAAAATTTCGACATTTTATGGTAGCTACTAGGGACAGAGGACAACCTTGTATAATTTTTCCAGAACTTTTATGCACTGCATTGTTCTAGAGAAAATTCACAAGCTGCTGTCTGAGGAGTTTGACCAGATTTCAAACAGAGTTGACTTGGCCATTTGAAATAGCAAACAAAATCTAAAAATTGTGAAATAATTCAGGAGGTAGATAGGATGATCAAGATGCTAGGAAAAATAGTTTCAGAGGATGATCACAAGTTTGAAGGCTAGAATCTGATAATCAACAATTTCCAATCACAAGAATTAAATTCTATAAATTGGAAATTGCTAGGGAAAATTGTAGAAACTTTCAAATGATTTGAAGAGACAACAAAAGTTTTTATTTCTCCTCAAAATTTTACATTTGAAATACAAACCCTAAGTTAGGGCTGTTACATTAATGTCAACATTGTGTTAAGGGACTAACATTTGTGCTAAGATGTGTTAAAGGTTAAAGTCCCAATGACTGAATGATGGCAAGGCTATTGATAATGCAGATGTGATGAAAGATCATCTTGGTTCAATACATAGGTATTGTATAAGCCTAAGGGCCCTTTCATAGTTTTACTAGTCTCGGTATTTTGGAGAAAAGATTGGGTTTATAGGATAAACGCCGTACTATAAAAAGAGATCATGGTTAGTAGGTTGAGAAACTACTTTTGTGCCATAATGATCAATTAGGCTTCATGCATTGTTTTGGTTTGAGCTTCTGCAAATTTGTTTTGTAAATCAGTATGACCACAAGTGAATTGCGGTACTACCATAGGTCGGTAGTACCGATTCATATAGCG
The DNA here is from genome assembly GCA_036346255.1 of Ampelocalamus luodianensis. Lineage (NCBI taxonomy): Eukaryota > Viridiplantae > Streptophyta > Magnoliopsida > Poales > Poaceae > Ampelocalamus > Ampelocalamus luodianensis. The sequence continues at coordinate 21,249,029 of CM070627.1, read as the reverse complement.
GTACATTTTTTCTTAACTAGGTGGTCCAATCGGGTGGACCGAACGGACGGTTAGATCCGTGGTGCGAACATTTAGTCCGATCGGGTGGTCGAGCGGATGGTGCGAACAAGTAATCTGTCGTGGTCGGACAAAGTGTTGTTTTAATTCTCTCTAAAAATCTAAACGATCGCATTTGAACTACGGTACTACCGCAAGTCGGTAGTACCGATATTTATATTACGGTACGTAAATCACAAAGAGTGTTTTTGGGAGTTTTGAACTCCCTTTGAGAATCGGTATGACCGCATGATCTGAGTGGTACTACCAAAAATCAGTAGTACAATTTTATAATAGCAGTACGTTTTTTTTCTTCAGAAAATGTGTTTTTGTGAGATTTCTTGAACTCTGGAAAACAGTTGTTCCGTTCTAGCTGAGCAGTAGTACCGATTTCTAGTTGGTGGTAATACCATAATTCCTTTTTGTAACGGATAGTTCAGAGCATTAAATGCAACTATTCCGACCGTTATACTAAAAATCGGTAGTACCGGGTTTCAACGATGGTACTACCGCAAATCTTGAAATTTTCAGGAAAGTGGGTGTAACGGCTAAATTTGCAGGTGAAGGGTATTGTAATACTCTAGAGTAGAAATCGGGAGAAAACCAAATATTTAAAGAAAAAGTATTAATTAGAAATTGATCCGGGAGAAGGATCTATTGGGAAATAATTAATTAAGCAGTTAAACAAGGGGTTAGCAGCAAATTTTGGACAACTTGGGCCAGGGCCTCAGGCCCATGGGCATTCGGCCCATTGGTGGGAGGGAGGAGACCGGCCTTAAGGGGGCCAAACCCTAGGCTGCCCCTCCCCTCTCCCTTTGGCCCCCCACTACCCCCATTGGCCGCCGCCCCTCCCCATCTCCCCTTGGCTGCCTGCCTGCTCCCTTGCGCCTCTCCACCATGCCCCCCTGCTGCCGGCGAGGATCGTCCACCTCCCGCTGCCTGCCGAGTGGGGAGAAGAAGCAGTTCGTGTTGGTGGTGGCCGGCCATAGGAGGAAGAAGAAGGTGAGGGGAGAAGACCATCTTCGTGGGGAGAGATCGTAGGCGGGTGTTCTTCGTGCCCAGCAATCAGTTTATCAAGGGTAACCTCAATTCCCCTTTCATTGGATGCGTATTTGGATAGTTAATCAATATCGGTAATTAGGTTTGTTCAGGACAGATTGGGTTAGACGTTTTGATGTGCTTAAATGTGGAATCCGTCCTAGACATCTCTTAGAGTAGTGTAGAGTACGTCGTCATCTTTCGATGAAGTGCTAGATCGTATTATTTGGACTTTTGCAGCAGAAGTTATGAATTTATTAGTGTGATTGTTCTGCAAATTTGTCGGTATTTCGACACGTTTTACTAATCTGATTTAAGCGATCAGTTAAAGGGAAAATTAGAGGAGCTCAATATAATGAAAGTTGTAGGTTATCGTCTCAGCGTTCCAGAAAGCTCAATAACACAAGATTTGGACAAACATACTGAAAGTTATGGTAGTTTTAGTATACTGTCTAGAGAACCCGATGTGAATTTGATGTTTTGTTAATTGGCTTAGTAGGGGTACTAGATGGACGAGTTAGGATGACTCACCATCTAGACTTAGTTGGAGAATTTGTTAACCTTTCAAGGAAGTCCAAGAACATCTCATTTGGACTCCTGTACAAAAAGATATGAATTTTAGAATATGGCTGTCCACAGAAGGGACAGATCGATCTTTAGGAGTTGGAATTGGGAATGCGCTTGAGAGTATAGCGAGTGCGGTTGTGCTATTGTTTATGCTTTTGGCCCAGTGTGATTGTCTTAACATGATTTATAATTATATTCAGGTGGGGGATTGGGCAGTGCCCTCTTCGCGTCCTTCGTTCCCGCACGGTTGAGGCAAGTATTCTGGTTGTTGATATAATTATGAATGTTTGTCAGTGAGTGCTTGTGTTTTATACATACTAGCTACGCATGAATGATAGCGTAATATGTATGAATAAGATTGGTGAATGCTTGAGTTATGGCTAAAGGTTATTCATGTATGTTGATGATGCAATACATGTTATTTAAAGTTGGAGATTTTGGTATATAATTGTTGATTCACATGTTATTGAAAGATAGAGTACTAGTACATGTGCATGTTGAGAGCATACCTGAGACTTGGTCACGTGGTGACCAAGTATGTATATTTGAGGTCCGCGTCATGTAGATAACGGGCTTATGGTCCCCACATTCATGGAATGTGGGCATTGGGTAGAGGTCCCCATCATGAAGATGATGGGCTGTGGTCCCTATACTTGTGGAGTATAGGCTCTTGGTCCCTGTGCTAGAGGGCACAGGCAAGGGTATACAACGACGGTTGTATACCCCGTATTACCGGTAAAATGCGAAAAGAGTAAAAGAGAAAATGATGCATTGCACGTTCGCAATACATAAGCATGTGAGTCGTTTTAGTGTAATATTTCTTATGGTATGTTGATGCTATAACTGTGAGCTTAATGTTTTTTTTTATACTTGCTGAGTCTTTGGGCTTATTCTTGCTTTTGTTGTGCTTTTAGGTACCACTTGCAAGATCGGCATGCATGGGAGGGTATAGGCTTGCTTTGGATGCACTCACTACCACACATCTTTAAAGATGAATATCATTTAGATCGTATCTTAATAATAAGCAAACTGCTTAAGAATTAATTATGGCTATGTTTGAATGCATTGGATTATTTGTAATAAGGAGAGTAGCAAATTTTGATTATGCTTGTTTATGCTTTAGCGGAATCGATTATTCTTTTGAATGTTTTGATGAATTTTGGATGTTGGAATATTGATTATGATATATGCAACTGTTGGAACCTCCGGTATACTTAGTTATACAAAGGAGGTTCTGCCAAAAATTTAGATCTATGCCTTATGTTTAAATTGTTATCATGTTTATTTAGTAGTATTCCAGGCTCTAGTTGGGCTGGGGTGTTACAGGTATAAATACCCCCACCTGCCTTCTAGCAGTAACTCTTGAGTTCCTTGAGCTTTGTACACATGCATTGAACTCTCTTGAGCTCATATACACTCTTCAACTACTCATTTGCATTGATTTCTCGTTCTTGAGGTAGTTGAGAGCATTGAAGTGCATTGAGTCATTAGTTGATCATTTAGTCACTTGTAGTTCCTCAAGCAAAACTCTTGATCTATAACTCTTGGTGCTTGCCGGCATCTAGATGGCTTGGAGGAAGAAATTGTGCGGTGAACTCTTCAAGGAGATTGTAAAGAGTTCTGGCAAGATTGTGATTGGTGTTGTGCTCACCAACTCCGGTGTGGAGGAAAAACAACTCTAGTGATCGAGGATTGAGGCTTAATTTGTGGAACCGGTTTGATTCGTTCAAGCTTCCTCAATGTGGACTAGTGAATACCGACAAGTCTTCGATACAACGGGAAAAACATCATTGTCTCTATTGTGGTTTATTATTGTCTTTACTTCTTTCACATTTACACTTCTAGCAATTAAATTGTGTAGAATTGCTTACCTAGAATTGTACCTAGTTTAGACATAGTTGATAATTGTCTTAAATAACTTTTGTGCTAGAAAGCTTTATTAGGACAATCTTGTTTAAAATTGTCATTTAATCAAAAAGTTCTAAAACCTCCTATTCACCCCCCTCTAGTCGGTTATCCTTGATCCTACAGAGTGCTCCATATCTCTCAAGCAACTTGAGCCACTGTCACTACCAGACTCGTAACATGATGATTTGTAATTTTATTGACAGCCCTGCACGTGACCATGAGAAAAAATATTTTGTGACGAGCCCATAATGCCGCTAGAAAAATCATCAATTTTCATGATAGTATCATTAACTCCCATCAGGAAAATGTAGTTTTCACGACAGGGCACTAGGTTCTTGCTAGAAAAACATGTTTCCCAGATGTTGGACTTGACAGACAAAAAAAACACTAGGAGGGTACCCCCAAAAGGGACCTTCCACTCCTCAGCCATTACATTTCGGGGAACTCAAAGTATTTTCTGCAGATATTCATTTTCCTGGAGAAGCGGATAAGATATTAGGTGGTAGTTTGATACCACACAAATAATTGCATACTCTGTGTCTCCTTCGTGGCGCCTCCCACCCTCAAGTCACCGCCTCCACCCCCAAGTCGCGCCGCCTCTTCTAATCTGAATCCATCTTACTAACGCTTTCCACCACCCCTATCTCCACCAAACCGATATGCCACCACCTCCACCCATGTTAGCTGGAACCCTAGCCCCCTCCTCCCCTGTCGATCGTTTCCCCACACAAATCTGCAACTCCATGCCCCGATGATGTACGTAGCCAACCATTCCCCTCTCCCTTTTACCCTCTCTCCCCTTCTTGAGACCCGACCTCCGAAATGTCCATCTCCCTCTCGCCTCCCTCTCTCCCCCCCAATGCCCCTACCTATCACTGTAGCAAGTTGGGCCACAGGTGTCCTCCCCCCTTGCATGATCTGGTCATATTTGAGAAGCATCAAGCTGCCATCCCTAGAAGGAGTGACCAAAGGACAAACATTCGCCTTATGGTTCACGTCATGGCACTTGTAGAAAAAGGTGCCATCTTCCCTCATGAATCGAGTCTTGGGTCCTTTCCTAGGGACATATCCCAAACCTTCCTTACCCAAGGTATACCTTTACTATCCAAGAATACGATCGAGAGTGATGCTTCCTTGATAACACTTTGCTAAGACCATGTTGAGTTTGTCCACTTTTGCCTTTAACTCAATGTTATTTGGAAGAGCATGGCATAGCAAGTAAATTATCACAAAAAGTAGAGATATTGACATTGATGAGAGTATTGCTTGCTTGAGTGGCAATGGATTGTGGTTCAAGATCACAAGCAATACCCCTATTAATCTTGGTCACGACAAATTTCTTGTTAAGGAGATAATCATGTTAAATTTCAAGCTCTTCAGGTTTAGCACTAAGTTCCTCAAACTCGGTGCTAAGTATGGTGTGTATCTTTTTGAGCAAGTTAAAGTTTTGATTGTCCTTACCCTAGTGGCGAATTGATCTCCTCTATCATCTCAACTAGATCATCATAGGAAGGAGTGAGAACTTTTAGAGTCTCATCCTGTTTTGCCATAAGATAAAGGGATGAGGTAGGAGGTGGTGGAGTGGACCCGTGAGAGCAAGTTCGGATAGACCTCTTGGTGGTATAGGTCCATCATCTTTATCATCACTTGAGCCCTCCTTGGAGCTCTCCTCATCCGTAATCCACTCTCCCATGTAAGTTTCCTCCTTTCCATCTCTAGTGAGCTTCTTGAACTAGAGCTTCTTGCCATTTCCTTCAAACTTCTTTTTGCCCTTGTATGCATCTTTGCCCTTCTTCTTGTTCTCACATCTAGAGGCAACGTGACCTTCTCATTGCATTCATAGCAAGTCACATCTAGAGGTGATGTCCCAAGGAGCCTATCTGGAACAATGGTACGGGTCATTGATACAACTTTACCTAGATCATCTGCCTTAGTGCTTCACTCAAATTGAACTCTTATAGACCAATGGTACGCCTCGGGCCTTATCATCCATATCTCAACTTGTCCAAAAACAACCTCTCTGGACAGATGACATGGTTCAATGGTATGCCTCAACCCGGATAATATGCCTCTGTGTAAATTCCATGGGCACCAAAAGCACCGTCTCTAGACTAATGGTACGCCCCAATGGTACCGGTTGACTCGGATTATCCACCTCTGTGTAAATCCCCAGAAACACATAAAACCCTCTAGATAGATGGTACGCCTCGATGGTATGTCTGAAATCCATTGTGTTTTCTGACTTAGTTTATTTTTTATCCAAACATTGAAATTCTCGCAACCAAAACTCGATAGTTTATTTTTTTTTATCCAAACTTTGAAATTCTCACAACCAAAACTCGATATTTGGCACTCTCTAACTAGAACTAAGCCATAAATACCTAGTGTGCACCACAGGTAGTTACAAACCTAACCAAACTCAAGCTACTAGCCTCGAACCCCCTTAATAGTACGACCAAAGTAAAAATAAAAACTTATCAACTGCAATGATCTACACTCGATTCCTTTGATCATTCCTAGCCACAAGGTCCTTAATTTTCACGAAGAACATGCTTTGCCATTATTTGCATACATGGGGGCCCATGAAAGTCCAAGAATAACCCATATTCATCATTAAGACCTAATTAATCTTAACAACACTGAAATCAAAGTTAGTCTTAATGATTTAGGGGTCATTAATCACCAAAAACAAATATCAACAAATTAGGGGTCTAGATGCTTACAGTATTCCATAGGATATAATTGGGTGTTTGTCCAAAATAGAAACAAGGACAACCAAGTGGTGAGAAATAAAGAGAGGCAAGTAGCACAAGGGTTCACGCAAAGGCCTAGTATTAATTATGTTGAAACCTACTGTGCTGTTATGAGGGGAATCATTTTTTGGTACATGATGTCAATGGCAGCAATATGAATTTGAAAATGCAGTTGATGGATGTGGGGACTGCATACTTATATGGGTTATTGGATACAATATTTACACAAATGATCTAGAAGGAATTAAAATACAGAATCCTAATAAAGCAAATTGCAACATGTATAGCATCAAATGGTAGAACTCGATGTACTGATTAAAGCAATCTAGTAGAATGTGGTATAACTGGCTGTGTGACTTTCTCTTGAACAAAAGTTACACAAGTATTATGATTGTCCCTACATGTTCATTAAGAAGTCCTAGATTTTATTTTGTATTATTTTCGTACTAGTTGAATGCCCGTGCGTTGCCACGTATTAAAAATATGAATCATAATACATGTTATAACCCCCTCATCCAAAAAAAAAACAAAATAAAGCCATTGCAATCGTCAAGTCGTCGAACCCACCTCGGCCAGCACCTTCCAATGACTTGTTAAGCAAACCATTGTACATCGTTGCTCCAATGGTTGCCCTTGCCCTACCAACCACCAACCACTGGCGTTGTGGCATTGCTGCCATGCTTACCAAGGTGTTGCGCCCTGCCATGCATATTACGTTGGTCGCTGACATTCGTCACATTTGCATCAATTCTCATATATTTTACCCTGATTATATTGTTCAAACCACAGCTGTATTTATTATTTACACTCATGTATGTTGATTATTTGCCATTATGGATCATTTTACATTTTTTTGTTCTTTCCTCGCAAGCTGGTGTGAAAGGAAATATGATGTTTTTTTACTACCTTGAACAATTGAGCATGTCAAGAGGGACTCATAGGACCTGACCGCAAGCCAAACTGAGCTTCTGAGGGTCTAAACTTAATTTTTTTTCAACCAAGAACTAAGCTATAATTATAAAGAACACAAAAGGGCTTTATATAAAAATGCCAAAATCCTTTCAATCAACTATCGCCGCCCATGTTCATCCTTGAGCTTGACCTCCATTGTTCTTCTTCCCTTCCCACCCCTCGTGTCCATTCTCTCCTTCTCTTCACCGCTCCCTACATATCCACTAAACCTCGTCGCTAACCAAACAAGCATAGATCGGCCCAGCGAGGCACATTATATTTGAAATTGTATTTCTAGGATGGCTTTGTACAATAAGCATCGATAGGGACGTGTAGGATCAAACCATGAAGAAATCAAAGCTCTAGAGGGTAACATCGGAAGAAATCCATTAGGGGAGGAACCTATTCGTAATTTCTAATAACTTCGATGACTAAATTACAAATCTACCAATTCCATAATCAGCCTTAAATCCCTTGTCGTCGCCTACAACACTTGAGCTCGATCTCTCTCTCTCTCCTTTCCCCCTTTTGCTTCTCTCCAACTATTTCTTCACCGATGCTGGCAAGAGTCGGGCTACACCTCGTTGGTGATCTCTGCCAAACTGCATCGTTGCCCATTACCCATCTTCTCCAACACCGATAGCCAAACCCCATTGGATCTAGTGCCACCAACTCACCTCCCTTTACCCCCTTCTATGCCCTTGTGTCGCTCTTCCACATCCCGCCTCCATTGCGTTGTCATCATCGAGAACATGGGAATGCCACCAGTGGTCATGGCTTCGACGAGCTCTGTCATGTGGACCCATTGTTAAGACCCCTCTAGTGTCGATCTGTCTGCTATTGGTCCTCGCTGCTAGCGACGGCCTGCTCCTCCTCACCTGACCAACAGTGGTGACCTCCAGATCTGGAGGCGCGACGACTTCCATTACTAGTGCGGAGACTGTCAGATCTAGAGGCACGATGACATCAACGGGATTCAAATCGAAATGTCGATGACCTTTGAATCAAACAACAAGCGGCGGGGCAGTACGACCCCAAGCCATGGGAGCCGTCGGGGTTGACATCTCTAGCACCGAGGCTCGTCATGCCATTGACACTAACCATCTCACCACGCTCCTCAACAAGGAGCTCCTCTCGCTCTACCATTGAGCTCCCCACTGACGGTGCTGAAGTAGCTCGGCCCCCGTAGATGAGGAGGCCTAGAATCAGAAGCGCGGGGCTGGGCGCTGGTTTTGCCAGATGTTGGAAATTGGCCCATATGAGTGAGACCCATTTTCTATAATTCCAAAGCATATATGGTTTAGTACCATATTGCTAAGGCAAGGTAGAGGTAACCAATATATAAGGTGGAGTCATTGCCACTCTTTGAAACATATGACACATGGACAAGGGTGGTGCGACGAGGGCTTTGGCTAAACACACACAGGCGCGTATTCGTGTATTTTCAAGTGGAAAATCGCATGACTTGTGACTTGCGACCATGCCGTGACGTAGCGCGTCACTTGGTAGACCAATTTCACCTTATTTTTGCTGAACCATGCATCTCTCTCTCTCTATTTGAATGAGATTCAAATGTTTAAATTTGATGCTTTATTAGGTGATGATGATAGGTAATTACCAGTGGATAAATGATTGGTTAAATGTATTAGTTATTAGTGAGTAATGACTATTTAATCAGGTCAGTTCACAGTCTGCATCTCTATATCTATGCCTGGAGACGTCCAGAGCATAGCACGAAGAACAACTGCCTCCATTTCTTCTTTTCTTCCTTCTGCAAACCTGTGCTATTGTATTGTGCTGTCTGAACCTCGTCGACTCTTCTTCTCGGCGTGCACCGTGAAGAAGGGGAGCAGTATCTTCGAGCCGTTGTTGCTGTGAAGACCTGCACAGGAGCAACAATAAGGTTTGTGGGCAGTACACAGCCGCGCGACTACTTGTTTCGCTGATTCATCTATGTTTTTTCACTACATCAGTGCTGCGTCTGTATTGCTTCATGTTCTTCATAGGATCCATCGAGAAGTCTTACGTGTGTTGATTGACTTGTTTATGTTCTGTTTTACATATATTACGAAGTACTATGAGTTGCTTGCTGTTAGTACTGATTTATGCATCATTAGTCATTTGCGACATTTGCCTTCTATTAAAATCTCGAATTAAAATATTGCCCTTATTTTCAACATTCCAAAAACCTTATAATCGACTTTGTTGCAATACAACAATGGCTGGTTGTAATAGCCCAAATTTCAAATTTCAGTTGGAAATAAAGTTTAAATCATTTTGGTGGTTTTTCTGAAATTTTTAAAAGCTTTTACTTAATTAATTTAAAGCTAAACAAATTTCTTTGCAAAAGATCTTACCAAATAATAGTTGGAAATATTTTATTTAAATCCAAAATGCCTGAGAGAATTTCTGTGAATTTTCTCATAATTTTTCGACTTAATTTACTATTTTCTAAAGCCTAATTGAATTATCAGCATTTAATTAATTAGAAAAACAAAAGAAAAACTCAAATAGAGTTTCGGCCGAAACCCCTCGGTCCATCCCATTTTTCCGCGCGCGCGGCCCAGCCCGCGCCGACTCTCCCTCTCACTGACAGCGGGGCCCGCTGTCAGTCACCCTCTCTCTCGCACGCTCCCATCCCTATTAGCCGTTGGATCAAAATCCAACGACCATATTTCACGTAACCTCCGGAACTCCGAAGACCCGACGCATGTGGACCATCACATCTAAATCGGACGGCCCACATGGAATTGCCACTTTCCTATTTCCCGCACACACACTCCGCGCCATCAGATTTCCATCGCACGGCTCGTGCTCCCGCACACGTGGACCGTTCGATCAAAATCGAACGCGCCCCCGTCGTCTCCATCCTTTCCTTTATTCCCCGCGGCGATAGCCATAGACGCTGATTTGCACCTTCCAAAACCCGGTGCAATCCCCATTAAATCCCCGCAATTTCCCGCGCATTAAGACCGCCGCATCGAATCGCGCCCGTACCGGCCTCTCCCTTTCCATCTCCAGCCCCCAATTCCCCTAATTCCGCCTCGGAGCCGGTGGGAGCTTCTTGTGCCCTATGCTGCCTCAGCCACACCCTCGCCCTATAAAAGGGGGCACCAGGACCGCCTCAACCTTCACACCTCAGAGCCACCACCCATTGCTCACCTCTCGCCCCATAGCGCCCGGAAATTGAAGTTTTTCACCGGCGGTGAAACCGTTCTTTCCAATTCGGTGCCTCCATTGGCGCCCGGTCTCGTCGTCCACCCCATCGGCACCACCTCGTCATTGCAAGCCGGAGCCACCAACCATTCGCCGCAAGCACTGCCGGAACCACTACTTTGCCGTGTACCGAGAACCCGCCGCCGCTCCTCGACTCGCCGCCGACCACCTCGTCACGCCCCTCCGCTGCAAGGTAGTGCACTAGCTTTAGTACCACACCAGCTTCATTTTGCGCGCACCCATTTAGCTCGCCGCGGTGTAAAACGCCGGTGAGCCTCACACCGGAGCGTCGCCGGCCTTGTGCCTACGTGACTTGGCCACGCATGCGCCACCTCAAAGCCATGTAGGCGCCACATCAGCACCGCATCCCACGTGGAGCCCACGTGGCGCCACGTCAAATCCCACATAGCACCCCACTCACCCCGCGTTCACTGTTGTGTGGACCGCGTCCACCGTGAGCGTTGACCGTCTCGTGGACCCAATCCATTGACTGCGAGCCCACATGTCAGTCACTGTATTGTTCTTCCGTAGGAAAATAAATCGGCTGAAATTTAGTTTTCCCAGCCGATGACGTCAGCCTTGCATAGTAAAAAGCTTTTTCTTTAGAAAAATAAATCGGGAAATTCATTTAATATGCAGATTTAGGTTTTAAACTTCAAAACTTCATATCTTTCGCATCTGAACTCCAAATTGGGTGATTCAAGTTGCAAAATTTGTATAAAATTATTATATAGCTAACTAAACCAAAATATTTCAATTTGGAGTTAATTTGAGTTGTATTTTTGAATTTATTTGGATTTGTCATATTTTCGCATTTAGACTTCGACGACTCCGGCGAGTTTGACCATCCCGAGGACCTAGATTTTCAAAACGTCAATGAAGGCAAGTTATACCATTGATCTTGTTGATCCCAGTACTTTAAATTTATTTTTAGTTTTAAATTACTTAATGCATGCATATGTTTATACAATTATTTCAATGCCCTTTTTGTATGTAGTTATTCCAATCTTCATTGTATAGCCAATTTGAGTATTGAAAATGAATGCCTTGTCACCATTAGACAAAATGCTACTAAAATTGGCCACATGCTTAGCCATGCTTAGATCACACTTATGAATTTGGGAAGGTTTAGCGAAATCTTTTACAAACTTGATTTAAATTTGGCACTGTGGTATTGGTTTACCACAAAAGGTTTATAAAGAGGGTTTTACTCTAAATGAAATCAAAAATGGGTTTGGACTTGGGCGTATTGGCTGAATGGTGGGTTCAGGTTTATGCACGGGCTTAATCTGGTTAAGGTTAAGGCCCAAGGTTTGTTTTGAAAGACGCCCAAGTCATTTAAGGACCGGCCTTTGAGCGTTCCTTTGTTACGCCTTACCGTACCACCACATATCTTGTATGGACATGATTTGGCTAAATAATTTGTGACGTCTTAGTGTTATTTGTGCTGTATTGTTTGTGTGGGTGTCGGTTAGACAGTAGTCCCACCTGGCGCAAGAGGGGGCTTCCGGAGGATGGTTAGTCCAATGGTAGTGAAATCTTAGCGGGCATAAATACATTAAGACATTGCATTGTAAAGGCCTCATGATAATTGCTTAGTCACACGCCTTCGGAAGCGTGCACTGGCCGACATTAAAAGCTAATTATCTCGTGTGGGTAAAGTTATACAAACTCTACAGAGTAGAAAACTATTCGAATAGCCGTGTCTACGGTCATGGACATGCTAGCAAAGCCACTCTAAGTTAGACTTTGTTTTTGGTTTATCAAATGATTTCAATAGATGATTTTAGGATGGTTAATCATGTGGTAAAAATTGGGCGGTTAGCCAAGTGATAGGAGTGTATCCTTCACCATTCAAACAATGGAGGTTATCCACTATAAAACTGTCATTTTACACACTGATTATTAGTTATAGTATAAAAACTGGCCTTAGAAATTAATATGAGTATTTAACCTGAAAATGTGTTTATGCAAAATAAACCTTGCCAATATCCTTTGTTTACCTTATGCATGCATTATCTTTCAATATTGGGTGTTACTTGCAAGCACGGAAGTTATGCTTACTCTTGCTGAATAATCTTTATTCAAGAGAAGACTTTTATCAGGGCGGTGAGGATCTTGACGACTAGGCCTACGCCCCCAGACGATTGCCTGTGGCATGTCGTGTGGTCTACTACTATTTTGTTTCCGCTGTGTTATTTCTTTTCTATTTGGCCTCAGGCCCCTTTTGTAATAAACTCTGAGTTATTATTAATAAATTGTGTGATATGTATGTGTTATCACTTTTGTTGACTGTGTACACTGAAAATCCTGGACTAGTGTATGAACACCGAGAATTCGGGATCCTTCATTCCCGGGTTCGACAAAAGTGGTATCAAAGCCATATCGACTGTAGGTCGTGGCCTTAGAATTACCTTAAGGACTTATTTTAAAAAACTAAAACTATTTTGAGTCTGTCCAGAGTCCTCTCTCAACCCTTCTCTTTAAAATGGTTACTGACTAATCTTGTTCTCAAAAATTGTAGATGGCTGAGATACCGGATGCTAGCTCTCACGGAGTTCTTGCTGGACACTGGGCTGAGATTCTTGGGGAGATGATTGTGAGGACCCCAATTTATTTGGCTTGTAATACTTAACCAACCACCTGGTCCTAGCATCACAAATCAAATAAACTGATCCTCGAGATATGTATACTTTCCAGAAAGCAGTATACACACCTCGGTACAAAATTAGACATCAACTCCATTCCAAACATATAGTCCAAACATCACACTACCAAACGGAAGATAAACAAATAGTAGAGTTATTACAGACCGAGGCCGACAGGCCACAAGATACACAAATAAACAAGAACGACAGCGGAAGCAAAAGTGCCATAGGATGGCTATAAACAAAGCCAATCGCGTGCCTCCAACCCACAAGGCATCCAGGACCGCCAAGTCTAGTCGTCCACGAAAGCGGCAACACGACTCACGAAGTGAGGCCCCGAGGCTCACCTTCTTCCTCTGCAACAAAACATTAAGCCTGACACACGAGTACAAAGATTGTCTTTGTACCCGCAAGACCGACGTGTGAACTAGCGGACTGTTAATATGCTACATGCGAGCTTGTTTTGTGGAGGCCATATGTTTCATTTGCATAAAGCCAATTTTCATTTGCAATAAAGTAATACATTTAAAGGCAAGTTTGCAATTCATTTCTTGTTGAAATAAGCTGCTGAAATAAAGATAGATACAAGTAACCACCTAGAAGTGACTATCCCAATAGTCACCACAATATAACACGAATCCCAGTTCGTACCACCTACAAGTTTTAATTTAAACGGTTGTAGTCTACCTCTTGAAAAGCTTACCCAAGCGTGTCCATCACCTAGGACGAGGCTATTCGAATAGTTTTTAACCCTGCAGGGGTGTACCAATGTACCCACACTTCAGATCGCCTTTAAGCCAAAGCACACTTCCGAAGGTATGCCGGCACAGCTAAGTCCTACGAGACTTTTTCCAATATTGTGTATTAACTACGAGCCGCTCGTATGGATAGAAATCCATACGCTTACATGGTAAAGCCGAAAAGACAACTACCCACTCAGGATAAAGCTTTTCGGACAACTACCATGCTCCCACCTCCATCCCTCCTGCGACCTCCTGCGACCCGGAGCCAATACACGCCAAAGTACTAGGTCAAGAGAGGTCCCATATACTCTAGTGTGGTTAGCACGCCGAAATGCCTGGATAACAGGTACTCACAAGATGTGCGGTCCTTAATTGACCCGGGCACCTTTCCAGTCACACCCAACAGATCACACCAATCTTACCATTGTGCCCGCGTCTAAATCATTTTTATTTTCAGTTTTAGTTTTGCAAATAAACATAGCAAGAATACTGAAACATAAAGTTATAGAAGATTTTGTGTGATCAAGGTCACCGACTAAAGTCGATAACCGCCCAGTTCTACCGATAGCTAAGCATGTCTAAGCAAGTTGACCCGGACCTACTAAGTGACAAGAGATCATCCAACGACCTCTAATCACAGCAAATAACCTAGGCTCAGGTAGTAGAGATCAACATTTTGTCTACAGGATATGCAGCTACGGATTTAACTAAACAATTTAACACAAATTAAGCAATGCATACATACAGTTGAAACAAAATATTAGACTTTTAAAATACTGGGATAAACATGATCAAACTGCTTGCCTGGCTGCTGTTGCTCAATATGTTGCGGAGGATCGTCCTCAGGGTTGCCGCAAATATCGAAGCCTAACGATTGAACAAAACAGCGAATAAGAACGAATAACACCGACAAAACTCAAACATACAACAACATCAAAACAGGCCAAAACTCACACAGCAGCCTAAGCATGATATAACAAAATTTTATAAACAGAGAACAAATCATTTTAAGATATGAAGAATTTTCTATGAATTTTCTAAGCTAAAACACATCAAAACACTAGTTAATTACTTAACAAATTTTCATGAACGAAAAGCATTATCTAAAACCTATCACGATAATCGATATCACGAAAATGAAATTTGTAATTGGGTTCATTGAATTTGGACAATTATTGAAAGAGATATGCATTTTCTAATTTGGAGATTACATTCTACAACATTAAATTAATTAACAGATTTTTGCTACAGATGCAAGGTTGAAACTAATTTTAGAAAATAGTTCATTTAAAATGAAAATTAACAAAGACTGGTTTTATGCAATTTGGAGAAAAATTGAATTAGTTATGCATTTTACAAGTTTAATTGAATTAATGACTCAACGAAAACACAAACCGAAATACTAAATCATTTTGAAATCTATAATGCACTCAACTCATTTCGCACCATGACCGGCTAGCCCCACATCGACAATGGGCCGGCGCGAAAATCTTGACGAGCAACGACCGGCCGAAAGTGCGCGTCGGCGTATTCTAAGAATCGTCTTGACTTACCAAAGTGCAAACCTAACACACTCTCACAAAGAAAATACGCTTCCCAACGAGAAAACGCATTACGAGCTACACAAACCTAGCGACAACATGGACCCACATGGCAGTGACTCAGAGAACATATAACGGGCTGGATTAAAGGATTTCTAAACGCGATTAACCAAAGAGGGCCCACAAATCAGAGACTCAGACTAACCAAGATTAGCGTTAAACTAACTCCACCGGCGGTTCACCGGCGCGCACAGAGACGGCGGCGCGGCCGCGCAACTGTTCTGGCGAACCAGGAGGTTTCTGGGCGAGAGAGTGGTACCTTCGGGTTCGCAAGGATCTCACGAACTCGATGACGGTGACCCGGGACCTCGAGGATGTCGGCGGCGAGCTGGCGGCGAACGGGGGCGGAGACGAAGACACGGCTCCCGCGGAGAAGGTGCTACGGGCCGGAAGACTCGGAAGGTGCGCCGCGGAATCGCCTCGGCCGGAAGGATCGCCCGGACAATGCCGACGAAGAAGGTCTGAGGTGGCTGGAATCACCGCGGCGGCGAAATACCGGGCTCGGAGAAGAAGGAGTCGCACACCCTCCACAATGCATCAAAGACAGAAACGAACCCACCGTGAGCATCAGTGAAGCATTGCGATCAAGTGAGATCAACCGTTGAGGCTTGAGACTCACCAGAACGCAAACGAGCTCACGGAGCCTAGGCGCGGAGGTGGAGCGATGATACCACCACGGTGATTCCCGGGCGCCAAGAACCCGGATGGGCAAAATGGAGCGGCGTCAGCGTGGATCACGGTGGTGCGATCGCGAGCTCAAGGGCGGCATTAACACGGCGGTCTTTGCTCGGGTTTTCTCGGCGAAGCTAAGAAATGGGCGGAGAGGCGTAAGAATGGCTGCGAGAAGGAATGGGCGACCCAAGGAGGTAGATGGACTTGAGCGATCCACGGAGGCGACACGCGCCCCGGCGTAGCGTGCGGCGAGCTGCGTGCGCGCATCTTGCGATCGCCGCCGAGCTCCGTGAGGCGCGAGTCGGCGAGGAAGAACCGACAGGTGGGACCCATATGTCGCGACAGGACAAAGCGGCGCGAACAGATACTTAGACTCGATCGAGAATGTATCGGCCGTTGGATCGAAATGGGCTACCGAGATTGGTGTATGCATTCGGACGGTCGGTTAAGACGCGGCGTGGATCGTTCGATCTTCATCGGACGGTCACGATCGATTGGACTCGAGCGGTGCGTTTAGTTGACGCGACCGAGTCAAGTGGCGCTGATCGGTTTGAGTCGGACTCGGGTTCGAGCCCGACAAGCGATGATTCGATTTTGAGTTTAAAAGTGAGAGAGTTTTAGGGAATTTTAGAGATAGCTCGAGCCCCAAAAATTCCGAAATTTTTATGGTAGCTAGTTGAGACAGAGAGCAACATTTCATAAATTTTCCAGAACTTTTATGCACTGAGAAGTTCTGCAGAAAATTCACAAGCATGCTGCCCTAGGGTTTGACCAGATTTCCAACTAGTTTGACTTGGCCATTTGAAATAGCAAATAAAATCTAAAAATTGTGAAATAATTCAGGGAGGTAGATAGGATGATCAAGATGACAGGAAAAATATTCCTAGGGGATGATCACAAGTTTGAAGGCTAAGAATGTGCTGACAACAATTTCCAATCACAAGAATTAAATTCTAAAAATTGGAAATTGCTAGGGAAGATTGTAGAAACTCTCAAATGATTTCATGAGGCATCAAAAGTTTTTATTTCTCCTCATAATTTACATTTGAAAATACAAACCCTAAGTTAGGGCTGTTACAATGATGCAACATCTGGAGTACAAGAAGAGGCCAAAATTTCAAGGCTACAAGTACAAAGTAGGAGAACGACGTCTTTGGAGGGTAGAAGTGCTGATCTACTCCGACCTTTCGCCAAACACAGTCTTCCACATCTTTCACGCTTCGATCATACGCGACACCTTCGCCGACGGCATCCAGGATGCAGCAAGAGAGGCAGTCCCACGTTGCGGTGGCTGCAGTGTGGTGAAACGAGGCTTGGGAAGACCTCCTGCGTTGAACCTCTGAGCGGCCATCCTCCGCTTGTGGTTCTCCATATCCTGGTGCTTGGCCTCCTGGCGGATTGCCTTGTCCACCAACTGCTGGAAGTCGGTGAAGTTCTGGGAGATCAGTTGAACAGAGATGTCATCATTTAGCCCTTCTATAAACCTCTCCTGTCTATCCTCATCCTTGGCTACGTCGGCTGGGGCGTAGCGAGGGAGTTGGTTGAATCGGTGCAGATATTCATTCTCCGTGCGGTTGCCCTGACGGAGTGCGTGGAACTCCTTCTTCAGAGTCATCATCCCTGCAGGGATGTGTGCGTGGTGAAAAGCTTGCACAAACTCGGTCCATGTAATTCAGAGTCATCATCCCTGCAGGGATGTGTGCGTGGTGAAAAGCTCGCACAAACTCGGTCCATGTAATGGATTGAGCATCGATATGGGAGATGCAAAAGTTATCCCACTATTCCGATGTAGGACCATTAAGTTGGTGAGAGGCAAACAGGACTCTCTCACGATCAGTACACTGGGCGATGTCCAGTTTCTTCCCAATGGCTTGAAGCCAATCATCAGCGTCCATTGGCTCTGTACTGCTTGAAAAGGTCGGTGGACGCATCCTCATGAACTCGGATATGTTCATCCTTGGGTTGTGCGGGGGTGGGGCCTAAGCCGCTACTGCTGCGGTGGCTTCTTGAGCATTCTGAGGATTGTGTAGAGATTGGGCGAGAAGGTCAATCAAGTGGGTTTGATTCACCATCATCTGGCGCCAGTCGGGTCCTTCTGCCGGTGGTGGTGGCGGTTGCGGGATGGGGTTAGCATGAAGATCCGCCTGATCATTCCCTTGGCCACTGGCACTGCCGCTGCCTGTCCTGCGGGTATTCACCATCTGCTAGATCCTCCAAAGATTTAGAAAATATAGAAAGAAAGTTCTAAGGGGGATAAATCTAAAATAGCCCAAGAACCAATAAGCACACAACAAAGAACCAACTTTTCAAAATAGTTCTTTTATTCATTTATTTTATTAATTGATTATGGCTATCACAAGGGAAATTGATAGCTCATAATTCGCGACTAATGGACGGACTAAAGGAAAACAGCTATGGGGTACTAGGGTGTAGTCTATCTCACTAGAGCTAGCCTACTTTGCCTTGTGTGAGCCAACTCTTCTTCTGCCGCTTTCACCTTTCTTACGCATCTTGCAAGCTCTCTGGGCGATGCGAGTCCTCCAAGGTGTTCCGTATGCATAGTCCAATGCCTTCGCTAGATCTACAGTGCGTTAGCTCGGAGAATCCTCTTCTCTGGTGAGCGGAAGGTCTTTGTCGAGTGCAGTCGGAGATGCATCGGGTGATAATGGAACCCGGTTGACTAAAGTAGCTCACTTTATCCCAGTCAAAACTACCTACCCAAGCAGCAAGTTAGCAGAGTTATATATGGCCAAGATAGTATGTCTACACGGAGTACCCAAGAAGATCGTATCCGACAGAGGTTCCCAATTCACTTGTTGGTTTTGGAAGAGCCTGCATGAAGCCTTGGGAACCAGACTCAACTTCAGTACGGCTTATCATCCCGAGACAGATGGTCAGATAGAACGCACCAACCAAGTTCTTGAAGACATGCTTCGAGCCTGTGCTCTAGATTATGGAAAAAGTTGGGACAAGAATCTGCCATATGCAGAGTTCTCGTACAACAATAGCTACCAAGCCAGTCTGCAGATGGCTCCATTCGAAGCTTTATATGGTAGAAAATGTCGAACTCCGCTCCTTTGGGATCAGGTGGGAAAACATCAGCTCTTTGGACTTGAGTTGATCAAAGAAGCTGAAAGTAAGGTAAAAGCTATAAAGGAACGCCTAAAAGTGGCTCAATCCCAACAAAAGAGTTATGCTGATAACCGTCGGAGGGAATTAAACTTTGAGGTAGGAGATTTTGTCTATCTCAGAGTTACTCCACTTAGAGGAGTAAGAAGGTTCCAGACAAAAGGAAAACTCGCTCCCAGATTTGTCGGGCCATACAAGATCTTGGCAAGGCGTGGAGAAGTAGCTTATCAATTAGAGCGCGTGACCTTATCGTGATGCATAATGTCTTCCACGTGTCACAGTTAAAGAAATGCCTTCGAGTGCCCGAAGACCACACCCTCTTGGAGAGCTGTGATCTTCAAGAGGACCTCACTTATGTGGAGCGACCAATTAAAATTCTGGATGTCGCAGAACGTGTTACCAGGAGCAGAATCATCCGATCATACAAGGTGCAGTGGAGTCAACACCTAGAAAGTGAAGCTACATAGGAAAAAGAAGAAGACCTCAAGACCAACTATCCCGACCTTTTTGCTAACCAAGTCTGAATCTCGGGGTCGAGATTCCCTTTAAGGGGGGTAGGTTTGTAACAGCCCAAATTTCAAATTTCAATTGGAAACAAAGTTTATATCATTTTGGTGGTTTTTCTAAAAATTTTAAAAGCTTTTACTTAATTAATTTAAAGCTAAACAAATTTATTTGCAAAAGATATTACCAAATAATAGTTGGAAATATTTTATTTAAATCCAAAATGCCTTAGAGAATTTATGTGAATTTTCTCATAATTTTTTTGACTTAATTTACTATTTTCTAAAGCCTAATTGAATTATCATCATTTAATTAATTAGAAAAGCAAAAGAAAAACTCAAATAGAGTTTGGGCCGAAACCCCTCGGTCCAGCCCATTTTTCCGCGCAAGCGGCCCAGCCCGTGCCGCCTCTCCATCTCACTAACAGCGGGGCCCGCTGTCAGTCACCCTCTCTCTCTCGCACGTGCCCGTCCCTATTAGCCGTTGTATCAAAATCCAACGTCCATCTTTCACGTAACCTCCGGAACTCCGAAGACCCGACGCATGTGGACCATCAGATCTAAATCGGACGGCCCACATGGAATTGCCACTTTCCTATTTCCCGCACACACACTCCGCGCCATCAGATTTCCATCACACGTCTCGCGCTCCCGCACACGTGGACCGTTCGATCAAAATCGAACGCGCCCCCGTCGTCTCCCTCCTTTCCTTTCTTCCCCGCTACGATTTCCTTTTTTCACCCAAGCGCGATGCTGATTCAGACCTTCCAAAACCCAGTGCAATCCCCATTAAATCGCCGCGATTTTGCGCACATTAAGACTGCCGCATCGAATCGCGCCCTACCGGCCTCTCCCTTTCCATCTCCGGCCCCCAATTCCCCTAATTCCGCCTCGGACCCAGCGGGAGCTTCTTGCGCCCTACGCCGCCTCGGCCACACCCTCGCCCTATAAAAGAGGGCACCAGGACCGCCTCAACCTTCACACCTCAGAGCCACCACCCATTGCTCACCTCTCGCCCATAGCGCCCGGAAATTGAAGTTTTCATCGGCGGTGAAACCGTTCTTCTCCGATTCGGTGCCTCCATTGATGCTCGACCTCGTCGTCCACCCGTCGGCACCACCTGCGTCGTTGCGGCGAGCCACCAACCATTCGCCTCAAGCACCGCCGAACCACTACGCCGCGGTACCGAGAACCCACCACCTCTCATCGACTCGCCGACCACCTCGTCACGCCCCTCGCGCAAGGTAGCGCACTAGCCGATACCACACCCGGCTTCATTTTGCGCGCACCCATTTAGCTCGCCGCGGCGTAAAACGCCGGTGAGCCTCACACCGGAGCGTCGCTGGCCTCGTGCCTACGTGGCTTGGCCACGCATGCGCCACCTCATCGCGATGTAGGCGCCACATTAGCACCGCATCCCACGTGGCGCCACGTCAAATCCTGCGCAGCACCCGATTCACCCCGCGTTCACTGTTGTGTGGAACGCGTCCACCGTGAGCGTTGACCGTCTCGCGGACCCAGCCCATTGACTGCGGGCCCACATGTCAGTCACTGTATTGTTTTTCCATAGGAAAATAAATCGGCCAAAATTCAGTTTTCCCAGTCGATGACGTCAGCCTT
Source organism: Ampelocalamus luodianensis (assembly GCA_036346255.1). Taxonomy (NCBI): domain Eukaryota; kingdom Viridiplantae; phylum Streptophyta; class Magnoliopsida; order Poales; family Poaceae; genus Ampelocalamus; species Ampelocalamus luodianensis. The sequence continues at coordinate 21,227,644 of CM070627.1, read as the reverse complement.
GCGCAGTAAATACTTTTTTCTTTAGAAAAATAAATCGGGAAATTCATTTAATTTGCATATTTAGGTTTTAAACTTAAAAAATTCATATCTTTTGTATCTGAGCTCCAAATTGGGTGATTCAAGTTGCAAAATTTGTATAAAATTATTATCTAGCTAACTAAACCAAAATATTTCAATTTGGTGTTAATTTGAGTTGTCTTTTTGAATTTATTTGAATTTGAATTGAATTTATCGTATTTTCGCGTTTAGACTTCGACGACTCTGGAGAGTTTAACCATCCCGAGGACCTAGATTTTCAGAACATCACCGAAGGCAAGTTATACCATTGATCATGTTGATCCTAGTACTTTAAATTTATTTTTAGTTTTTAAATTACTTAATGCATGTATATGTTTATACAATTATTTCAATGCCCTGTTTTTGTATGTAGTTATTCCAATCTTCATTGTATAGCCAATTTGAGTATTGAAAATGAATGCCTTGTCACCATTAGACAAAATGCTACTAAAATTGGTCACATGGTTAGATCACACTTATGAATTTGGGAAGGTTTAGCGAAATCTTTTACAAACTTGATTTAAATTTGGCACTGTAGTATTCAGAAGGTTTATAAAGAGGGTTTTACTCTAAATAAAATCAAAAATGGGTTTGGACTTGGGCGTATTGGCTGAATGGTGGGTGCAGGTTTATGCAGGCTTAATCAGTTAAGGTTAAGGCCTAGGGTTTGTTTTGAAAGACGCCCAAGTCATTTGAGGACCGGCCTTTGAGCGTTCCTTTGCTACGCCTTACCGTACCCCCACATGTCCTGTATGGGCAGGATTTGGCTAAATAATTTGTGATGTCTTAGTGTTATTTGTGCTATGTTGTTTGTGTGGGCGTCGGTTAGACAGTAGTCCCACTTTGGCGCAAGAGGGCTTAGGAGGATGGTTAGTCAATGGTAGCAAAACCTTAGCGGGCATAAATACATTAAGACATTGCATTGTAAAGGCCTCATGATAATTGCTTAGTCACACGCCTTCGGAAGCGTGCACTGGCCGACATTAAAAGCTAATTATCTCGTGTGGGTAAAGCTGTACAAACTCTCTGAGTTGAAAACTATTCGAATAGCGCGTCCACAGTCATGGACATGCTAGCAAAGCCACTCTAAGTTAGACTTTGTTTTTGGTTTATCAAATGTTTTCAACAGATGATTTTAGGATGGTTAATCCTATGGTAAAAATTGGGCGGTTAGCCAAGTGATAGGAGTGTATCCTTCACCATTCAAACAATAGAGATTATCCACTATAAAACTGTCATTTTACACACTGATTATTAGTTATAGTATAAAAACTGGCCTTAGAAATTAATATGAGTATTTAACCTGAAAATACTGTTTATGCAAAATAAACCCTGCCAATATCTTTTGTTTACCTTATACATGCATTATCTTTCAATATTGGGTGTAACTTGCAAGCACGGAAGTTATGCTTACTCTTGCTGAATAATCTTTATTCAGGAGAAGACTTTTATCAAGACGGTGAGGATCTTGACGACTAGGCCTACGCCCCTAGACGATTGCCTATGGCAAGTCATGTGGTCTACTACTATTTTGTTTCCGCTTTGTTATTTCTTTTCTATTTGGCCTCAGACCCCTTTTGTAATAAACTCTGAGTTATTGTTAATAAAATGCGTGATATGTTTGTGTTATCACTTTTGTTGACTGTGTACACTGGAAATCCTGGACTAGTGTATGAACACAGAGAATTCGGGATCCTTCGTTCCCGGGTTCGACACTGGTGCTTCTGATGCTATGAAACCTGAGAGGTTTTCTGGTCAAAATTTTTGTAGATGGCAGACTAGAGCCAAGTTCTGGCTCATGTCCTTGGGGCTGTGGTGGGTAATCCACCCGTAGTATCCATTTATGATTGAACAGTTTATGCAGTTCGATAATGCGAACAACACTGCTCTTGGCTGCATTCTAACTATTTTGGCAGATCAGCTCTACGATGTGTCTATAGATTATAAGTTCTCCATAGATTTGTGGGATGCACTAGAGCACAAATATGTAGAGGCAGAGGCAGGTCGCTGGCTCTACATGTCTGAGCAATTCTTCGACTTTAGCATGGATGAGGCTAAGTCTATAGTTGTACAAGCTCATGATCTCCAGCTATTGGTTGGTAAGATTGTGCACCTAAGTAATGTGTTGCCTCCTAAGTTTGTGGCTACAGGCATTGTTGACAAACTTCTTGTTTCTTGGCGGAATTTTGCACTAGCTTGAAACACAAGAGGAAAGATATTTTCGTTGAAGATCTCATTGCCACCCTCGATGTGGAAGAAAAGGCAAGAGTAAAAGATGCACCCATCATACGATTAGAACAATACAAATTTCATAGAGAAAAGATTGTTACAAAGAAGTACAAATCCAACAAAGTGAACAAAACAACTAGCTTTAAGAAGAAAAAAAAATTGAGAAAAAGGATTTGAGAGACATCACCTGCTTTATGTGTGGAAAAGACACTCATATGGCGAAGGACTATCACTTCGGCAAGAGCAGAGGTGGTGAACAGCCAAAAAAGAAGGTTGTCAACGTGATCATAGGCGAGGCCTCGACTTCGGGAGGGTATGGTAATTCTCCTATTGTTTTTTCAGCATGTTAATCCACTGATTGGTGGGTTGATACTAGTACTAATGTTCACGTATGTTCTAATATTTCTTTGTTTTCTTCTTACCAGGCAGTAGGGGCTTCCTCTATCCTAATGGGAAATGGGTCGCATGCTTTTGTTCTTGGTGTTGGTACGGTGGATCTGAAGCTTACTTCAGGGAAGATTGTCCACTTGAAGAATGTGCAGCATGCTCCTACAATAAATGAGAACCTCATTAGTGGTTTTGTCCTATGCAGGGACGGTTATAAGCTAGTCTTTAAGTCAAATAAATTTGTAATGTCTAAGTTCAAGCATTTTGTTGGTAAAAGCTATGAGAGCAGAGGCTTGTTCCGCCTAAGTATTTGAGAGTCTTGTTATAATCAATGTTGCAAGCTGGTTTAAATAAATATGAGACAAATATTTGGCATTCTCGTTTCTATCATATTGGTTTTGATAGTATTACTAGAATGTCCAGATTAGATTTAATTCCAAAATGTGAAATTATCAAAGCATCAAAGTGCCAGTCATGTGTGCAAGCAAAGCAATCTCGCAAACCCTTTAAGGGATTAGAGGACGAAAAGAATTTAGCACCATTAGATCTTGTTCATTCATATTTGTGTGAAATGAATGGATTGTTGACAAAAGGAGGCAAAAGATATTTTTTTAACTTTTATTGACGGTGCAACATACTACTGCTATGTGTATGTATTTGGTAAAAACTAAGGATGAAGCTTTAAACTACTTTAAGACTTATAAGGCCGAGGTTGAGAACCAACTAGAGAAAATTAAAAGAGTGAGGTCTGATCGTGGAGGAGAGAACATCTCTCATGAATTTTTCCAATTCTATTCTGAGCATGGAATAGTCCATGAATTTACACCACCATATTCACCCCTAATCAAATGGAGTAGCTGAGAGAAAAAAAACCAAAAACTAACAGACTTGGTTAATGCCATATTAGAGAGTGTTGGTACGCCTAAGGCATGGTGGGGGAAGCTATATTGACAACAACTTTCGTTCTAAATAGAGTAATCACTAAAAGAGTGAGATTACTCCATATGTGGGATAGAAGGAGAAAACCTTATGTTAATTTTACACGAACTTGGGGTGTTTGGCAAAGGTCAATATACCATTTGCGGGAAAAGAGAAAGCTTAGAACCTAAAATAATCGATTGTATTTTTCTAGGATATGCTCATAATAGCACGACCTATAGATTTTTAGTAGTTAAATCATAAAATCCTGAGATCATAGCTAACACAATAATGCAGTCTAGAGATACTTCATTCTTTGAGGATTATTTTCCTATGAGAAGCGCATGCGATACTTCACGAACCGAGAATGTTCAAACTAAAAATATTGAGAGTGAGAATAATCAAACTTCTGAACTTCCCACTATTTCTGAACCAATATGTGATATCCCTGAGGAGGATAACAATCTAGTCGCAGAAGCTCCTCGCGGGAGCAAGAGATAAAGGGTTGAGAATGTGAGGACCCCGATTTATTTGACTTGTAATGCTTAGCCTTCCATTGACCCTAGCATCACAAACCAAATATCCAGCTCCTCGTGTATTATGTACCTCCCAGGAGAGATACACATACACTATCACAAACATCAATATCACTCCATACACAAGTGATTACAATATCCAAACTTCATAATTACAACATATTGAACTTACAAGGTTCGGTTTCATACCAAAGGGCCAACCGGCCTAATAACAAGATAAATATCAAGTACGCAGTGGAAAACAGTAAATCAACTGAATCAAAATGATGAGTTAACCATAAAGGAAGTCCCAATGACTTACCATAACCCGCAGGGCAACCGACTGGGTTGAAACCATAGCAAATCGACGTTCCTGCGTAATCTTTCCTTACCCGATTCGATCTCAACACCTGCTGTCCAGATTAGTAAATGCAAGCAAATAGTGAGTACACGAATGTACTTGCAAGACTTACGAGTAACAAACCTAGTTACTACTACATGCAGGCTTTAATCAAAGGAGAAGGATCAAGGTTCATTTTCAGCGTAAAGCAGATTTTATTTGCAATAGATAATATGTTGAAGGCAGTTTTACAATCTGAATTTTATTTGCATAAATAACAGCGATACAATAAGTAATAGACATAAAAACATCCTTGAGATGACCAACCCAATAGCCATCACAACAATAGCACGAGTTACCCACTCGTACCACCCATGTCAAGTTTTAATTTAAAAGGTTGTAGTCTAACTCTTGAAAAGCTTACCCAAGCGTGTCCATAACCTAGGACGAGGCTATTCGAATAGTTTGAAACCCTGCAGGGGTGTGCCAATGTACCCACACTTCAGACCGCCTTTTTGCCAAGCTATTAAGCACACTTCCTTTGGTATGCCGGCACGGCTAAGTCCTACGAGACGCTTTCCAATGGAAAATGCTAATCAAGAGCCGCACGTATGAGGGTTAACCCTTAGTGATCTGTCGATGAAATATGGATCACAAGGACCCATACGTGGAGTAGGAGACACCGGCCTCGGCGGGTGCTCCCCTCCCCCACAAACATGTCCATGTTGCATATAGTTAAATATGCAACCCACCACGCGACTCATTAATTAACACCCCCCAAAGTACTTAGTCAAGAGAGGTCCCATTTCCCTCTAATGTGGTTAGCACGCACAAATTGCCTGGATAACGAGGACTCACAAGATGTTCGGTCCTTAATTGACCCGGGCACCATTCCAGTCACACCCCAAAGCACACCTTCTTACCATTGTGCCCAAGTCAAAATCATTTTATTTTCAGTTTTTAGTTTTCACAAGTAATCGTAGCACAGAGGCTGAAATATATGGTCATAATAAGCATTTGTGTGATCAAGGTTATCGACAAGTCGATAACCGCCTAATTCTACCGGTAACTAAGCATTGCTAAGCATCATATCGTAAAGACAAATAAAATACTATAAATCATTCACCGGGCTCTAATTCACCAGTGAGGATATTAACCTAGGTTTGTGGCAGGGGTGAATAATTTTAAGGCAACAATACAATAGGCTTAGCTACCTCTAATCGACAAAATTACTTTGACACAAGAAGCATGCATACTTAGGTTTTGCAAACAAGATATTAGACTTTAAAACTAGTAGGAGCAATATGATCAAATGATGCTACATCTGCTTGCCTTTGCTTGCTGGTGCTCTGGACATTCTCGAGATCATTTCGTTGCACTCCCGAATCATCGTCATCTAACGAAAAGAATCAACAAAGCAAAAACACCGAATAAACTTCAAAATTCAAAAAGTATCCAAAATTAAGAACTAACACAGAAGATAGATAATGATTTTAGATAAATTTAGAGACAGAGATTATTGGATTTGGAGTTGAATTGAATTAGTTATGAATTTTTGAAGCTCAGATTTGGGCATAAGGTCTATTGTTATTTGACATGCATATAACCTAATTCTTGCCTTCTAAATAACTTTACTCCCTTAGATTGAAATGCTAAAGGCTAGTCACTAAGAGGTCTACTTACAGATCTTAGCATTAACAAGGTTTTAACTCCCTGCTTTTCCCCCAATTCCTTCTAATTTCCTAACAAATATAATCAGAAGCACTAGCTTATTTCACCATCTTACTAACTACTAAGCCAACTACTCTCTTGTAACCGAAAAGACAGTAGCTTACTGAATTTTTAGCTTGGCTAAGTTTGTGTGGACCTTCACTGCTACAGAAGTCAAGAACTTTTATTTGTTCTTCAGGTCAGTTGGTTATGAGAGACTACAAAGTATTGACAAAACCTAATTAAGTACTGGACTTCACTAACAACATGTGGTGCAAATTTTAAACTCTCCACTGGTTAATAAATCTACTGCCAGATTTAACATTAGCTTCAGTCCGTCTTTCAGAAGATCCAACAAAACTAAACAGCTACTGGACCTACTTCCTACAAGACTCAAACTTCATTTTGATAGTTCCCTTCGGCGATCAAAATGACATTTATTATTAAAATATGGCACCATTAAACTGTTGATTTTACAAGAGGGTTCACTGTTTGTTTTAACCCTTCAAAACAAAACTTGTCTTCAACTAGATCTGTCTTGAAAGCTTAAGAAGTTGTAAGACTAATTGGGTCAATAACCCTTCTAAGTACTAGTATCAGTAATGCCATTAATTCACTTTTATTTCAAATTTTTTTATCTAGTTATCTTCTCTGATCATTAATGCAAAAAAATGATTTGATTGCTCTCTGTTAGTCTTGTTCAAAACTCACTTCCCTAATAGTTTTCAGATTTGGTTGCCACAGGCAGCTTAGGACAACATTAACTACTAGAATTAGCCTAGACTTTAGCCTTCAGACAAAAATCTGAACTTCTTCAGATAACTGAGTATACATCCTTTAACAGAACATCTCTCAGAACTGAACTCTATTAGCCAATTTTTACTTAGATCTCAATTTCTAGCTTAGCTATTTCAATGTGTGATCAATTGACATACCCAAAATTGGCCAGCAGATCACTTGATTGGTCTAGCAAGTGAAAATACTAACAAAACAACTTGCTCACCTAAATACCATTTCTTCTCTTCTCTGTCCATACAACTGACTAAACCACTTCTCTTCTAAATACCATCTTCTCTGTTCAACAGTTCAACCAAGAGATTTTTATAGATGTGACACTAATATTCTCACTAAATCCATCAACCATTTGTCAATTATAGATGGGTGATCAATTAGTTCATAACCATGCTTAGTTAACTAATCTTCAGGTGGCTCTTCAGTTCAGAGATAGGGACCGACACAGAGACAAAGAAGCAAAGAGGCCAGCACAGAGGAGCTCCAAGTGGCTCGGTTCACGGCTTGTCACCGGCGGTTGGGCTGCGGCGAGGTGGCGGTGAGGGCTGAAATGGAATCAGGGGGTGGAGCCAACCATGAGGGTAGTGGAGTTGGGGCTCAGGCGGCATGGTGGCGGCGCGTCAAGGGCACAGGGCGGCCGGTCGTGGGGGTGGAATGTGGCTGCAGCGCTCGGGTGGAATTGAGACCAAGATGGAGGGAGCATGAGCAGCCATGGGGTACCTGGAACCCGTAAAGGTGGTTGGAGGGAGATGCGCTGGCCGGAGTCGGTCTGGCAGCGTGGACTGGCGGCGACGCAGGTGCTCCACCGTGGCGGGGTCGCTGTGGAGAAAAACAACACAAGTGAAAGATCAGGAGAAGTATAGGGAGGTTAGGGGATGCTCGTGGCGGGAGGAACTGGCGGGAGAATCACCGGAGGAGTAGTGGCGCCGGGGAAGGCGGTGGAGGCCAGAGTCGGAGAAGAAACCATGCGCGCGACGCTCCGGTGGTGCTATCTTCAAATTGGCGAGGGGATAAATTCCTTGAGGTGTAAGGCACACCGAGATGCGGTGGTGGTTGGCGAACTTCGCCGGAATGGCCGGAGGGCTTGGAGGCGCGGTCAGCGAAAATGGCCTTTGGGGCTTGGTTCAAGCTCTAGAGAATAAATAGGGTGGGATGGAGAGGAGACCGGGGCGAAGGGAGGTCAGGCGAGCTCAGGAGACTCCTTTTATAGGCGGAAACGGCGGAGAGCACAAGAGAGCGTTGTGCTCGGTGGCATTTGTTTTGGAGCGGCACGGCGAGGAGAACTCGACATGGCACCAATGCTGCAGTGCGGCGACACGTGGAGGTGGCGCGCGGTGAGACGAGGCCACGAGGCAAGGCCGAGGCGAACTATGGCGCGGTCAAAAACCCGAGGTGAGGTGGTGGTTTCTTTGGCGAGTTGCATGCACAGGCTTGGCGGGTGCGTGGAGAAGATGAGTGGCAGCGGGCCCCTGGTAAGGGAGAGGGAGGGTGGCTCGAGCGGCGGGTGCAGTGCGGTCGGGGTTTTGGCTCGGGTTGGTCGGAGGAACGAGAAGCAGATTTTGCAAACAAAGGCCGAGAGTGAAAGGGAATTTTAGAGGTAGAATATCAATTCCAAAAGTTCTGAAATTTTTATGGAGGGTTCTGACACCAGTTTTATCAATGTATAATTTTTTGAGAATTTTTCATGTCTGCATTTTCTCAATAATTCTTCTAAGTTCTTGTTTTATGTATTTGACTTTTAATTTTTTGGTTTGACTATCTGTTTATAAATAGTAAATTAATTCTAGAAATAGTGAATTTTTGTAGGTGAGTTTATAAGATGTTATAGAGCCTAGGAAAAATATTTCTGTCTTTGTTCATATGATTTGTTTGTGTTTTAAATTCAAAATCAATTTTGAAAATGCAAATAAACAAGGAACCAAATAATCTTCAAAAATTTCAGAAAAATCCAAACAAGCATATGAGAGGAGATAGAATCTAACTGAAATATTCCCACATTGGAGACTTTTAGTTTTGCTTAAGTTTCCTTTGAGCCTTTGAATGGAAGGAGTAAAGGATTCTAGGTTTTAAAATCCTAGTCTTTGAAAATTAAGGATTTTCAACATAAGGTTTACAACAAAAAGTTTTTAAAAGTCCGAAATTTCACAAACACACTTTAGATACTTAACTAATCCGACTTAAGGATTTTGGGCTATTCTGAGAGAAAACATTTGGTGATGACTTTATTGTATACCTCGTGGATGATGTACCAAAACTCTTTCAGAGGCTTATGCATCTTCTGATACTGAGTATTGGAAAGAAGCAGTCCGTAGCGAGATGGACTCTATCATGGCTAATGAGACTTGGGAGATCACTAATCATCCTATCGGGTGCAAACCTGTAGGATGTAAGTGGGTCTTTAAAAGAAACTAAGGCCTAATAGTACTATTGAACTACAAGCGGGGCTTGTGGCCAAGGGTTACACCTGAAAGAGAGGAGAAGATTTCTTTGATACCTATTCTCCCGTCGCCACACTAACCACCATCGAGTGCTCCTGTGTTAGCATCTTCTGCGGTCTACATGCCTATCAAATGGATGTAAAGATAGCTTTTCTTGATGGAGAGTTGGAGTTAGAAATCTATATGGATGAACTGGATGGTTTTGTGATTTCGTGTAGGAAAATGAGGTATCGATTATTGAAATCCTTATATGGTCTAAAGCAAGCACCTAAACAATGGCACAAGAAGTTTAATAAAACTTTGACATCGGTGGCTTTGTTGTGAATGAAGTGATAAATATGTATATTATCGTTATGGTGGGGTTAAGGAGTAATCTTGTGCCTGTATGTGGATGACATACTTATATTAGGAACAAACACTGTCGTAATTGACGATGTCAAATATTTCTTATCTCGATGCTTTGATATGATAGACTTAGGAGAGACAAATGTCATTCTAAATATTAAATTGATCAAGAATGAGGATGGTATCACTTTGAACCAATCCCATTATGCTAAGAAAATCTTAAGCCGTTTTGTCTATAAGAATTGTAAAATTTCTCCAACGCCCTATGATGCGAGTATTAAGCTTCGAAAGAACCAAGGGCCAGGAAAAGATCAATTAAGATATTCACAAATTATTGGGTCACTCACGTATTTAGCTGGTGCCACAAGACCTGACATTTTATTTGCTATGAGCAAATTAAGTCGGTTTACATCTAACCTAGGAGATGATCAGGAGACACTTGAAAGTGTTGCATCACTTGAAAGGCACAACATCTCTTAGAATTACTTATATTGGATATCCTTACAGTATGAGAAGGATGCGGTGATTCAATTGGATCTCTAATGCCGATGAGATCAAAGCTACAAGTGGCTATGTGTTCACTTTATTTGGTGCTGCGATTTCATGGAGGTCTTGCAAACATACCATATTAACGAGGTCAACCATGGAAGCGAACTTGTAGCACTTGACATAGCCACCGTGTTGAGGTGAATGGTGAGAGAGCTTCATTGGACTTGCCATTGGTTGAGAAACCAATACCGCAATCTGATGTCTTGTGATAATCAAGTAGTGTTGGCTAAAGTCACAAGTACCAAGGATAATATGAAATCCTCCGGACATGTGAAGCGTGAGGCTTAAATCTATCAAAAAGCGAGAAACTCAAGTGATTGCTATAAATTATATTCGCACTAAGAAAAATCGCGGACCCTTTTACAAAGGGTTAGCACAAAGCAATTTTAGTTGCATCTATGGACATGGGAATAAGGCCCATTTGAGTTACATCACAATGGTAACCCATACCTTCTTGATCAGAGATCCCGTGACTTCAGCAATGGGAAAAACAAGTTGATGTTGTAACAAGATAGTACATATTCATTGAACCCACGTCCTAATAGAAAAATTACTCTCGACTGTATGGAAGGTTGGCATAAAGTCTTAATATATTCTATTGTCCAATTGAGGAAAAAGTATTAGCATGCAGGATACCTAGAAAGAATATATCAACTTGAGCCTAATCGTGTGATCGCAATTCACAAGAACGGGGCATTCTCTAGAAAGCTCATGAGTAGAGAAGGGAGCATGACCATATAATGCTCTGTTCAGGCATGGTTCATTGGCAACCTAGTATCAGTTGAGATTTCAAGTGATGTCTGATCACAAAAAGCTATAAATTCAAGGCATAGTCCATTCATCAGCTATGGGAAGATGAATCTTGTCATTTTATGTTATACCCTGAATATCTTTTAGCGAGAATATTAGTCGGAGAGGGAAAATTACTCAATATTCATTAGTAAATGCAATAAATAATAGAGAGATTAATCATTTGAAAAGGAGTTTTCTGCAAATGTACGGCAACTTGGGCCCGGCCTTGGCCCAAGAGGCCCAAGTGGGGGCGCCGCCATAGGAAAGGAGCCACCCTTTCCCTAACCCTAGCCGCCTCAAAACCCTCCCCTCTCCCCTTGGGCAGCCGCCACCACCTCTCCATCTCCTGGCCGCACCCTCCCTACGACCGGCAGCTGCTCGGCAATTCTTCCCCATTGGTGCTGCTCCAAGCTCGACCAACGCGAGGGAAGGAGGAGGACAGCGGGACTGCCGGTCAAAGGAGGTGAGGAGAAGGAAGATCTTCATCTCCAAGGTTCATCCAACGTCTTCCTGGGTGTTGCAAGGGTAACGAATGTCGACCTTCGTTGTTTGGTTAGTGGTAGATGCGAAATCGGTTAGGATTGATTGGATTGAATTGCTGCAGTTAGAAAGTTAGTTCTGTCCAGTTTCTTGAGCGGCCTGTTTCGTGTGCTTAGACACAGAATTAGGGATTTTTATCTCCTAGAGTTATTTAGATAATATTCTTAGGTTTTGGTTGCCGCCAAGAACACCTGATTCCGACGTACGGATCAAAAGTTATGATCGTTTTAGTTTCTGCTGTCCAGAATTCTGGCAAGATTTACCTTTTAAGTTGTCTCCTACAATATGTTTATGTTAATGGATGAATCAGGGTTTTCTCTCAACTAGGTTGTTGTAGATAATTTTATAACCTTTTCAGATTGGTAAAGAACGCTCTAATCGGAGTTATGGAACAAATGTTATGCGCGTTTTAAGTTGACTATCCAGAATCTTGACGAGAATGGAGTGTCAGATTTCCTGTTATTATATGCACAAGATAATGGCAGATTCAAGACTTTTGCTCAACTAGGTTATTGTAGATAATTTTGTTAACTTTCAAACAAGCGTGAGAATGCCCCTTTTCGAGTTTTAGAGCAAAAGTTATGCTACTTTTACTGCTGCTATCCGATAAGGTTTTCGCTAGAATGCATCGTGTGCGATTAAGTGATGGGGTTGGGGTATGAGTTAGGGCGATGCGAGTAGCGTCTTGATGCCTTGGTTCTTATTGAAGTAACTTATTGGTGTAGGGGTGAGGCGCCGAGGTTAGCGGCATCATCATTGCCTCCCAACGCATCGCGACGCTAAAGGCAAGTACAATGACTTTTGTGTGTGATTTGTAAAACACTGGATGCTCGATGATTAGTATTGTGTTTTGTTTGATATGTGATAAGCTTAAATGTTCATGTTCCATCCACGAGAGTGGAATATCCACGGGAGTGGAGATTATAGTCGTCAAGAGGTTCCGATGATTATGTTCTTTGCGTATACTCTTTTATATGTGTGGAGATGATATTAGTCATTGTTCATAAGTTTATTCATGCATCCATGTTCATGTTCCGTCTACGGGAGTGGAGCTCCACGGGAGTGGAGTCTAAAGTCCCATCAATTCCAGTATGGGCAAGTGAAGTCCCACCATTCCAATGTTGGCAGTTTTGGACACTCGTATGAAACGTTCTTCATACGGTATTTTGGATCCCCGTATTTTGATAAATACGGGCTTAAGTGAACACCGACGGGTGTGTCACTAGCTATACCGGTATAAGCATGTGTGTAGTCCATCCTTTGATTACATTCATTCATTCCATGCATTCCTAAATATTCGTTCGTGGTATGTTAAGAAATTGTGAAGAGGTTGTCTTGTCCATATTGGTTGTATGTTAATCTATTTCATGTACTTGTTGAGTCCTGGACTCACTCTTGCTTTGTTTATTTGTTTTAGGTGATCGTTGATGAAGTTTTTCTTGGGAGGGAGTAAACACGCACTGCCCAAATATTTCACCTTACACTAGATTCAATAAAAGAATTGTTATTGTCTTTCATTCGTTAATTGTTGGATTGTAATAGATAAACTTAGACATGGATGGTAATTTCCTTTCGTTGAGTTTGTTTATATAGTTGTTTATGTTCATTGATCATTCGTTGATAGGATTATCTTAGTGGATCCATTATTACATTCCTGTTTATGTTCCAACTGATGTTGATCTGTTTAGCTTAGTTGATGAATTATTGACGAAGTTATTCCATTGTATGATATCATGTTAGGTCTTTTGGTAGCATTTTGGCTTCCGAATAGCCAGGATGTTACATTCTAGGTGCAAGTTCAACCCATACGGGACTTACACCAAAAGACGCGGTATATTAACGATGATTTCAAAGACAATATCTTTGACATCTTTTTGCTTCTTGCTTTGGAATTAGTAGGGGATTGTTGGAAATTGGCCCATATGAGTTAGACCTATTTTCTATCATTCCAAAGCATGTATGGTTTAGAACCATATTGCTAAGGTAAGGTGGAGGTGACCAATATATAAGGTGGAGTTCTTGCCACTTTTTGAAACATGTGACACATGATGAGGGTGTTACGAGGAGGGCTTTGGCTAAACACACGCATGCGCGGCGTATTAGTGTATTTTCGCGTGGAAAATCGCGTGACTTATGACTTGTGATGTGCGACCGTGCCATGACATAGTGCACCACTTGGTAGATCAAGTCCACCTTATTTTTCTTTGAATCATGCATCTCTCTGTTTGAATGATATTCAAATGTTTAAATTTGAGGCTTTATTGGGTGATGAGGATAGGCGGTTACGATGAGTAAATGGTTGGTTAAATATGTCGATTATCGTGAGTAAATGGTTGTTTAATCGGTCGGTTCATAGTTTGCAACTCTATATCTATGCCTGGAGATGTCCAGAGCATAGCGTGAAGAACCATTGCCTCCATTTCTTCTTTTATTCCTTCTGCAAACTCTGTGTTGTTGTATTGCGCCGTATGAACCTCGTCAACTTTTCTTCTCGGTGTGCACCGTCAAGAAGGGCGGTATCTCGAGCCGTTCTTTGTCATGAAGACCGCACGGGAGCAGCAATAAGGTTTTTGGGTAGCGCACATATGCACGACCGCTCGTTTCGCTGATTCATCTACGTTTCTGCACTACATCAAGTATGAATCTGTGCTGCTTCCTGTTCTTCATAAGATCCATCAGTAAGTCTTTTATGTGACTGATTGACTTGTTTATATTCTGTTTTTACATATATTGCGAAGTACAATGAGTTGCCTACTGTTATTACTGATTTATGCATCATTAATCATTTGCGATATTTGTCTTCTATTAAAATCTGAAATTAAAATATTGCCCTTATTTTCAACACCTAACGTAGTGGTATTCGCGGAGGTGCTTTATGCGATGGTTGGAGTTGGGTTGTCAGCTTCGTGTGGAAGCAATGTTGTGGGAGAGTGTTGACACGGGAAGGTTTCGGCACGAAACTAGTGAGCGGCAATAGGCCTTTGGTGGAGTCACTAAACCATGGTCCTACCTGTCAGGTTGGTGGTGATGGAGACGAACCATCACCACCAACAGGTTCTTCTAAATTATAAACATATGTTGATGATCTTAATATCATTGCAACAGCAAAAGATAAAGGAAGCTAGCTCTTATCTTAAGATGGGGTTTGAGATGAAAGATTTGGGTAAGGCTTAGTATTTCTTAAGGTACAGCTGGAGCATTTCCTTGTAGGAATACTAGTACACTAATTTGCTTATACCATGAAGGTATTAGAGAATACAACATGGATAAATTTCAGAGAAAGACCCATTCAAACCAATGGAGGAAAATGATGAATTGTTAGGACCTGAGGTTCCATACTTAAGCACCATGAGCATTGATGTATCTTGCAAACTGCAACAGGCCTAATATTGCATTTGTCATCAACCTATTAGCAAGGTTCATTGCAGCACCAACTAGAAGGCATTGGACTAGCGTTAAGACTATGCTTTGATATCTCCAAGGAACTCAAGATCTTGGATTGTTTTACCAGAAGAATCAAGACTTGACTATGGGTGGGATATTAAGATGCATAATATGTCTTTCTGATCCCCATAAAACTATATACTAGACCAGAGTTGTGTTTCTCTGTGGTGGAACAACCATTTCGTGGTGATCAGCAAAGCAAAATGCTGTAGTTATATCTACAAACCACGCAGAGATAATTGCATTTCATAAAGCCTTACGTGAATGTGTTTAACTCAGACGGATGATCAGCCATATTCAACAATATTGTGGCATGAACACCGTCCAGACCCCAATCTATGAAGATAATGGTGCATGTGTGTCACAAATGCAACCGGTTACGTTAAGTAATCTCACGATGCATATTATTACTATTTAAAAATAACCTATTGGTGATGGTGGTTTATTCATCCAAACCCCACCCCCTGTCCTTCCGTCCGCCCCTCCCTCCTAATTAACGCACCGACATGTGGGCCATGCGTGTTAGCCTCTTCAACCTCCCAACTCCCCTTTCCACCTGGCTAAAAAATCTCTAACAAAAAAAATAGAAAAAGCTATCTATCAACAAACAAATGCATCCTACATAAAAATTCTCTAACAAGAAAAATCAGCAAAGCTCTACCGAGTGCAGGGTGGAGCTGTGACGTGGCCGAGAGCAAAAGCGAGCCGTGGCGTGTACCGTGTAGGCGATCCGGCAATATCGACTCGACGTGCTAGTGTAATATGATATTTTTTATCTATAGTAAATTCTTTGCTCGTGAACTCTGGAAGTAGAATAAGGTAAATATATTGCATTCTGAGTCTTATGAAAATCTTACATATTTATTTATTAAGTCCCTATCAACATTCAGCATCGAAAGATGTGCATGTGGTACTAGAACGAGGCGACTTAGAGATATGCGTCATTCAGGGGAGCAATTCCTCGAATAATAGCCCACGTATTTTAGATCCTGAAGGTCGATATCTATTCACAAATAATAATTAATCCTAGAATAAATATGATCACGAAGACGGTAAAAAAAATCAGGGGGTCATGCTTTTCTGGTGAAGCGGTTTGGCAGCGTCCACGGTTCCATGGTCGCGTCGTTTCGCTCCTGGGAAGTCACGCACAGACACAGAAGGCTTCCATGCCCGGCCGGCCGGCCGAGTGGCATTCGGAAAGATGGGACGGAATCGATTACGTGATTAATAAAGTTTTCTTTTCCCATACGGCCTTCTCTCCCGTGCGGGTTGCACTGCTAATCAGACACCGGAACGGACGCAAATTCTAATTTCCCTCATAGACGCTTATATAAGTTGGACCAATGGGCTGATCAGCGTAAGATCCTTCCAGCACGTGTTGAATAGGTTTTAGCTTAGCTAGCTAGCAGCAACCTGCACGCGCGCACCATGGACCCGGCCGCCGGCATGTTCCACCCACCGCCGCCTTTCTACGCGGTCGCCGTGCCACACCCAACGCCACCCTTCTATTACGCGGTCGCCGTGCCACACCCAACGCCGCCCTTCTATTACGCGGTTCCCGCGCCGCCGCCGCCGCAGCCGATGGGCGTCACGGTACGCGCCGTGTGGGCGAACAACCTCGACTACGAGTTCGCCGTGATCTGCCGAGTCGCACGGAACGCTTGCTACGTTGCGATCGACGTGCACTACCCGGGCGTCGTCCATGGCGCCGACCAGAACCACAAAGTGGCCACCGCCGAGGAGCGTTACGCGGTCGTCAAGGCGAACGTCGACGCCCTCAAGCCGCTGCAGGTCGGCGTCGCCATCTGCAACGACCACGGCCAGCACTTCGCGTGGGAGTTCAATCTGCGCGACTTCGACCGGGCCGCCGACCCCCACGCGGCTAACTCCCTTGCGTACCTCGCCGGCCGCGGCCTCGACGTCGACACGCTCGGCGAGCACGGCATCGCTACGGCCAGGTTCGCCCAGAAGTTCCTGACCTGCGGCCTGATCGACCGGCCGGGGCTGTCGTGGATCACCTACACCGGCGCCTACCACGTCGCCTATCTATTGAAGATCATAACCGGAGGTAATCTGCTCCCGCACAACATGGCGGGGTTCCTCGCCGTCATGCGGCGCTTCCTCGGCGACGAGGTCTATGACGTTGCGCGGATGGCGGCCGACTGCAACGCCATGCCAGTGGGGCTGGAGCGCATCGCTACCCATCTCGGCTTAGCGCCGCCGCTGGTGAGCCCTCGTCTCGCCGGCGCCGCAGGTGTGCGCGCGCTGCAGGCGTTCTTGATGTTCAAGTACGGTGAGCTTCGCGGAAACGTTGAGAGATTCAGAGGTGTGCTGAAAGGACTCCAGGTTATATGAAGAGTACTACTACTAATCTGACGATCAATTTGTGCGTTCCATCGGACGGTTGATCTGAGTCATCTGACAATGACAGGGAGTTGAGCAGGCTACGAACACGCACTAACTAGATTCTTTGATCGCGTTGAAGTCTGAACGAAACAAAAGTTTGTTGTCGTAGTAGTACACAATTCATTAGGGTAAGCAGAGTTAATTGGTCAGATTCACCTATAAGAGGAGAGGTGTAACATATGGCCATGAGAGATTACCAGATGCAACCCGGTGCCTAGCTTACCCAACTTGTATTAGTTGGCAGAGAGAGATGAATGCTCGCTGCAATCGACATACTTATTGCTGATGATATACAGTGTATTTTTATCTTCGTATCGATGGTTATGATGTTCTTTTATTTTTGTTTTACCTTATTGTTTGGAGTATAATTTGACTAGTGCAATTTTCAAATTATAATGTTGCAACAATCGTCCACTTAGAGAAAACTACAGAGGTTTAGCAAATAGCAATTTAGCATTTACCATATGTCATCAGATTGGAGAAATCAGAACTAGCTAATTATGATTCCATCCCAATATCTTCTCGAGGTGAAATAGAAGGTAGTTTCTTGCGACACTATCCTTTTGCATGAAAATTAACACATGGGCCAAATATTGTACGTCACAATATTACGGACAACTCTTTTCAATCAAAATAGTTCAGCAGCGCCATCGTATGAGCCAATTTAAACAATCAGCTCGTAGCCTCTATTCACCGGCCTCCCCTACATTCAGGATGCCCTTGACTATTGTGTATTGCTCCTTCCATTGGCAAGGTAAAATTACGAGTTCAGGTCAGGTGAAATAGGACTTCTAACATGCATGTCAGGAGAACCGCTCGGTTGGGAAAGAGTGCACGTCGTCCTCTCCTCCCTGTCCGAAATCGAATCCTAGGATTCACCGAGGTGCTCACTCCTTTGATAATGCCCAATTTCCAAAAAACTCACCGTGGGAGGGAGCTCCATCCCTCTCCCCTGATCTTCGCATTGTTCTCTTGTTAATTGGCCGGAGTGAAATTCCATCGTTGGAGCACATGAACGCCGATAGATCGAGATCAATGCCAGATTTTCATTTGTGATGAAGGGAAAGTGGAGGTTTGATCTCTATCTCAACACCCTTTCCTCCTAGTAAAGAGCAAGAAAAGTCGATTTCATCCGACGTCCCTAAACTTGTATAGGTGTGCACAATGGTGAATTAACTTGCAATTTTTTTTTTGTGATTACAGTAAAACGCACATACACACACGCTCACCACATGCATATATATGCTAATGCACCACCCTTAACACATGCCTAAAAAGATAGGGACAGAAAATAAATCCACGATCTCACAAAATTCCTACCGAGTGGGTACTCATATCCCAAACTTGACAAAATTCCTACCGAGTGGGTACTCATATCCCAAACTTGTGTAGGTGTGCTAGAGACTAGGATGCAAAGTGCATTGTCATTCTTTAGTACTGTATCGAGCGTCCTTCGGATCCTTTGGAGGAACAGAGTGCTACTCGAGGTTGCTGCAGAGCTTGGCATACGTCGTTACGCGCATCGATGGCGTACTACGTACAGGCGGCCAGACAACATGACCCAGAACCTGACATCCAATGAGACGGCGAAGAGGCCAGGCGGTGGCGGTAGGGACAACCTAAGGTCAAGAGCCTCGCCGGCAGCCTGAGAAGCCCTCGGCTAGCCGTTGAGAGATCATCGTGCGGTATGTCTTAGTAGCTACCAGTTTTACTCCTGGCGTATGGATGTATACCCTGTAGTTCTTAGTTATCCGTTGAGAAAAAGCTAATAGACTTATACCATACTTAATGTAAAATAGCAGATGGGTCAAAATTAAGAAGCTCCATGTATTCTTTCATCTGATGATTCTTAGCCTAACAGGGCATAGGTTGTACAATTGCACCTTCCAATCAGTAATATATGGAGCTTGAGACACTGGAAATAGATCCAGTTTACTTCTGAGCTCTGCTCAGGGAGCAGGTAGATGAAACCTTGTTGACTTTCCTTGCATTTCCGATCAAAGCGATTATGCTGGATAGAAATTGTCCTGAACGCCTGATACACGGTCAGAACAAAAAGTTATTTAAGTTACACATGCTGATCTTCTTCCAGTACCATACACTTTTCAGTTGTGCTATGCTGCCTCTCGCTGTCAGCAGCAACGTTCTCCTTTTGTGAAATGGTGGTATAGACTCTCTCTTGAGCTTTGGCAGCCTGCATGCAAAAGTAAAACAAGGATTGCAAAAGTTAGTGGGAATAGAAATATTAGTCGAAACTTAACTGGCTATAGAGCTGTCTTTAACGACAGATAAGGCCGTTTGTAGCTCCTTTTGACGCTGGCATTCATTAAATACAATGCATGGATGATTGCTTTCATAAAGTTCTACTGCATTCTCCTTATACAAATTTGCATAAACTGGTTTTGCAATTGGAGTGATATTATGTTAAAAGACAGTAAGTAGTTGGAACTTAAATTCTAACTCTGTTGCAAACATTTGAAGGAGAGTCTAGGTGATGTGTAATGCCAAAATCAATATAAGTCTTTGGGCTAGAATATCATTTTAATAACAAGTAATGCTCAAGAGCTAATGGTTCATAGAAGTCATCATCAGTTAATAATAGAAACAGAGAAAACTATGAGACTTACAAGGTTCTCCCAATTAAAGCAAAAAACTAGTATTCCATACAACAAATCTTGAATGCATAGCGCGCATATGAATCCAATCCAGAAGCCCTGCTCAAGAGTGACAAAAGATTGGCAAAAAAAAAAAAACTTCATAATAATACAAATACTTTTTTGGGTTAGTCAATATCAGTAAACTTGAGTTAATAATTAAATTTATCAATGGATTATAAAACTTAATTGAAGAATACTGTATTACCTTTGCTCTCATGTGAACAACAAAGCCCAAAACAATTGAAAGAGGAACACCAATAATATAAAATGCTCCTATATTTATGGTTGCACCTATCCTTTGCAAACCACATCCCCTTAACGTACCTGGAAATCCATTTTAAAAAAGATGACGAATCTATGATCACAATAGAAGTTTCCTTGGCTTTACATGGATAGATAAATCAATGTTAAATGCAATGGTGCACACCTCTGCTCGAAAAGTAAACTATATCCTGTTATTCCACCATTACATGATACAAGCACAGTTGACAAAACTGTTGTGAGTGCTTTAATTAATAGTGACAAACGTGCTAAACAAAAATCTTTTCCGAGTTCATGAAACACCCAATTCTCCTAGTTGAATTAGTACAGGTTCAGGCTTTTATTCACATCATGAGATAAGCATATATAGAGTTTCAGGTTGTCATTTCAGAAAAGCAATCCTACCTGAAATGGTCTCATTGCAATGATTTGCAAATTATGTTTAATAATTTTATTATAATTTAGAAGCACAAATAATTGAACATGGATAGATTGAAATGATAAAATATTGACATACCTGTAAACAAGCATTGTGTTGAATCAACAAGATGGCTAATGGCCAGCAAGGGTAATAAATTGGCCACGTAGTGCACAACTTCTCTTTCATTGCTGTAGACCTTTCCCACACATTTCTTAACAAGATTAGAAGTAATGATATGCTCAAACCTTCAGAAGTCGCTATAAAGAACGCAATCAATACAACTTTTCGCGCTTCTTTTGGACGACCAGCACCCAACTCATTCGATACACGTATGCTGAAAAGAAATAATGAAAAGGTAAGACCAAGTGTGGCATATAAAATGCTGAATTACAATGTATAATTTAGATTTCCAGTTACCTGGTAGAAGTACTCAAACCAAGGGAGATCATGGCTGTAATTGCTGAAGTATTACGCCTATGAAATCAAATCATGCTAGTATGAAAAAAAAAACCTTAAATTCGTTTATTGTTCACATGCAGAAAACCTACATGATCGAGAATGCTGATGTTTCGAGTTTCGAGTTTGGTAGCAGACCACAAAGAAGCATTAGAAGCTCCACCGTCCAGAACCTTAAGCTTCAAAGAAGTTCCAGTTGAAAAGGTTTGGCAATTAGAGTCCTACACAAATAATTGGGTGAAATTAGATTGTGTTTGTTGGAATGGAATACACTCACCAGAGCATCAATGCTGATGAAGCAGCAAGCTTGACAAATTGCGGAACATGGTGGAAGGCATCCTTTGAAAATCCCTTCCATGTTGCCTTGCAGGTTGATGAAAGTTTGATATACAGTGCAAGCAGTATGGTATTGGACCAATATGTGATAGACAGAGCCATGGCAGCGCCCTTGTTGCCAAGACCAGACTTGAAGACGAGAAGCCAGCAGAGTGGCACATGGATTACAGAGCAGAGCAATGAACTAAGCATCAAGGGGATCACAATCCTTTGATTGTTCAGGAATCTTGTCTGGCACTGAAGAAGCGCAAAACCAAATAATGCAGGGATCAGCCATCGAATGTAGGCGACAGCTTCGACAGAAATCTCTCGATTTTGTCGTATGAATATCAGTATAGGCTCTGCAAAATTACACACTAGCGACGTTGGAATGCATAGGCCTATTAACACTAGCACAGCCCTCTGCATGTGTACACCTACTGAAGCTTCTTCTTTTGCGCCAAAGGCTTGTCCACAGAATGTGTCCAGTGCACTGCTAAAGCCAATCTAACACAAAAATAACCTAGTGTTATAATAATTCAATAATGAAGAACAAAAATCACTATTTTTTTTGCGATTAGCGCGCACGCACACAACTCACACAGAGTGCGCCCCTAGGATCTCCGTTAATTAACCAGCAGGATTAGTCCAAACGTTGGTTTCAATGGCACGAGTAATTTTTTTGAAACGTGGATGGCATGAGTAATGAATGTACATGCATTGCCTAGCTAACTAAATTACAAATAAATTATCTTTGCAGTGAAACTATTATGTTAATCAACAAGCCTACAACAATCGCCTTGCATGTGCTAGCTTGAGGATGTGATCTCACTAGACTATAAATTATCCGGCCAATCACATATATGCGGATTCCATATCGATATTCAGTTGGCAGTAAGACTGCTCGCATTTAGCAAAGTAGCAAAATATACATCATCGAAAGTTCTTGGCTTAGTAAAATACCATTACAGGTTTTAAAATGACAATTTTAGCCATCATGCTTAAGTGGACCGCACAGGTAAAAGTACTGGATATATATAATTATATAAGTGGCACAGCTAGGCAAGTTCAAGTGCATGTGCCGGATTAATACAGAGATTTTTGTTTTGACAGAAAATAACTCTGATTTGAACCGATAGGATTATGATGTCCCACTTCCTGGAAGCCGGAAAAGGTTTCACGTTTTGTTAATCACACAATTGGTAGCGTTTCCGATCAATAAATTTGTGCACGCACACGCGATCACAGTCCTACCAACATCAAAAGTTATAAGAAAATATTTTTTGTGTAGATTATAAGTATAAAATTACTCAAAAAAAGAGATAAGTATAAAGCGATCGATGCATTTGTATTCAATAATAAAGTTCCAAATTATTTTCAGTATACGGATGAAGATAAAAAAATAGGCAGTCGATTGTTCATGTCTGTCTATTACATTTTAATAAAAATATTTCATTTTTGCATCTTACATCGTAATAAAAATATTTGTTCATATTTGCTTGGAAATATTTTTAAAAGGTATCATTAAGTTTTGGATAGAATACGATGCTCTGGAAAAGAAGGGCACTAAGACTATAATAGTGGTGGAGCAAGAAAGCTTACATAAGGGCGGCAATGAAATAAGAACAACTTGTCAATTAACTAGTGAAACCAATTAAGTGCACACTTTTAGTGCCTCCAATCACAGAGTGAAACTAGCCCTACAATACATGCTGACAAACTATATTTAACTTGGTAGCGACTAGCGTCCGGACGTACGATGAGAGCTTTTCCATCGTACATTTCTCTCTGCCGTTGGATCTCACTCGAAGATGTAAATGTCAGCCTTTCGATCTATGTAGCAAAAAACAATAAGACGCGACAATTTGTTACTAAGGTTGCAACAAAAACTCACCTCACCTACAACCACCACAAAACACAACCCAAAATATTGCAACAACCGGTAATTATTTGTGCAAGATACATGAGGAGAGGAGATGATCGAGTACCATCATGCTGAATCCAGTGACAAAAGAAAAGCTGGTGGCCAAGGAAGTGCCGGCGAAGACGTGCTTGGTGGGGTGGCCGACGAACATGAGCGAGATGGACAGGCGGCTCGAGTTGAGGACATTCGTGAAGACGATCGGCAACGCGAGCTTCACCTGCCTCTTCACCTCGCCTACAACATCTCCTACCTCCATTCACAAACCTCTCTCTCTCTCTCTCTCTCTCTCTCTCTGTTTGATTATTTCCGTTGAGGTTCTTCTTATATAGGGACGAACCTGGGCAGTCCAGGTGGTTAGGTTATTTAACGAAGTGGCGCTAGCCAGTTGTTGACACAAGGTTTAACATGGATGGTCTTGCACTGGCAGTGGGAACGATAAAAACTGCTGGTGTACGATTATTTTAGTACATCGTGGAATCTAGTCAGCTACAAGAAATCTGATTTTAATACTTTCTCCGTTCATTTTTACTTATCATTTTAGTATGTATGTAGTCAACCTTTCAAAACTTTGACCGCAAGTATACGCTAAAAGTATTTAGATTTGACACAAGTATATGCCTAAAAAAAATTAGATTTTTCACATGACATAAAAAAAGAGGTAATTGGAGACCGTGGCTATGTCTAAAACAACAAGTAGAAAAGAAACAATCGAAAAGTTGTCACTCCAAAGATTGGAGTTTCAGGAAATGCCACCAAACAGAATGTAATAATCAGTTGAACGCCACTCCAAAGACAGGGAAATCCATTATTTGTCACTTTCACCATTTTTTATTGGGGCAATTCCTTATTTGCCACTGCAAATTTTCACGATCCTCTGCCATCACCCACATGTTAGTGAGATAAGGGACGTCATATTCGGATTCGTATAATTTGTAGTGACATGCAAAAAAAAATCTTTTTTTTATTAATTTCTGTGTTTTTCAGCCTCTGAAGCCCCTCCCCTCTTCTTCCACCTCAATCTGGTGAAAATGTGAATAAGTGAAAATTTCGTAAAAAAACAAACTTAGAAGTTTTCAAAAATAGTAGAAACATTATTGTGAGATGTAGCGTTTGTTATATATCTTTGAAAATTTTCAATATAAAAATTAATCACATTTGCGAGGTACAAAAAAGACAAATACTTGCTGAAATAGTGTTTTCACTGTTTTGGTTAAGTATTTGTCTATATCTCAAATGCGATCGAGCATGATCTTGAAACTTTTTAGATATATAGAACATGCCCCCTGTAACATCCCAATTTTGGGCTTGTGTTTCAAATGTAAGAAAATGAGTAGAAATTAAAACTTTTTCTTACATCATGTGTTTCCTTTTTGTACTGGGCAAGTATTGTACAAGACTTATGGAAATGCAAAGTCACAAGTCTTTTGATCCAAATCTTGTTCCTTCAAAAACAATCTTGTCAAACCTTTTGATCATCCTCTGGAAATATTTTTCCTAAGTTCTTTGGATGGTATGTGACCCCTCTGAAAAATTTCACAATTTTTAGAAATTGTTTGAATATTTTAGAGGGCAGTCAAACCTGTTTGACTCTCAGTCAAACCTAAAACCAGTACCTTGTAGAATTTTTGGAGAAAAATACAATGCATAAAAATTTCTGCAAATTTTACACAAGGTCAATGTCTCAGTCAGCAAGCTCCTGTAAAAATTTCAGAATTTTTGGAGTTATTTTGCTACCCCAAATAAATCCTCAAAAGTCTCAGCATATTTAAAACCTCAAAACCTGGTTCACTGTTCCTTGGGTTCGAGTCGGGCTCGAGTCCGAGCCACTTGACTCGGTCGAACCACTTAACTGCACCGAGCCGCGTTTTATAACGCGCGTGCAATCTCAGCCGTTGGGTTTAAATCGCTCGGCCCACGATCGTGTGAGCAATCGGACCCTCCGGTTGCATTAACCAATTGGGACCGTTGGATTTCAATCCAACCGTCCAGATCCCTGAGGGCAATCGGACTGTCCGGCGAACTCGTTTAATCGTGACCGTCCATTTTCAATCCAACGGTCACCGTTCTCTTTTCTGTTCTTCTTCCTCCTCTGTCTCGCCGAGCGCGCGTGCGGCAATGGCAGAAAGAGAGAGAGCGCGGGGCGGCTTTGATGTGTCACCTCAAGTTGCTTTCGTCAACGTCTCTCTGCGGGGCATTTAATGCGCACGTGCTTTCTCCTCCATTGTCACCGTGCTCACTTGCTCCCATCATTTCTTGGTCCGTGATCAGAGCGTGAACCGAGCTCACCATGGGCTCATGTTCGCGCCAGAACCCTAATCCTTTCCCTTTATATTGCCCCTAGCTCCTCCCGGTGTTCCTTTACACCACACTTTGCTCTTCTCTGTGTTTGAGCTCAAAGCCACCTCACACCCTCAAAGCACCATTGTTGACCGTAGAGCTCCAATGGCGCCTTGGTGTCCAAAGTGGTTCATCTTCAACCTTTCTTGCACCCTTTTGAACTCCTCAACCTCCTTTATACTTCCCTAACTTGATTTTGGGTTGCATTCACAGAATCACTCAATTTTAAATTTGGAGATTTTCGGTTGGTTTCACCCCTTTCTTCTCCAGCTCAGTAAGTGGTTCTTTTGCAATTAATTGCTTTTGGAGCCTCTTTGAGCTATAATGAAGCTGTGGTAATGATTTGGTTCCACTCATTTTGCTCGTAACCTCATCTTCCACTTCATCTTCTTCGCTCCGGTGGACTTCATCGTGTTCAAGTCTTCCCGCCATGTTTGGAGCTCCTCTCGGTTAAGGTAGCTTCTATATAGTCCCTAGAAGTCATGGCACTCGCTTCCTTGGACCGCAGAAGCATCTTGCTATGTTCGTGTTTTGCCGCGTGCGCTCTTTCTTTGTTTTCCGGCTGCGGCGCTCTGCACCTCCACCGCGGCGAGGTCATCATCGTTGGGTCCGCAACACTATTGCGAACCCATTTTGATAGTTTGTGGCGCCCGCGACCGAGTCGCGGCGACAAGCGGCAAAGCCACTCGGGTTTTGTCACCGAGCGACTCCGTTTCGCCGATAATTAGGACACATTTAATGTTTAATGATTGTCAATCAAGAGAGCATTAATGGTGTCTAAATCGCCTAATGTCTCACCGACATGTGGGTCCATTTCTTAAATCACCCGCCGCTTTTATCCGTGCGTTTAGGCATCATTAATGCTAATCATGGGTTAATTAAAGTGTCGGCACTATTGGCTGTCAGAAATAACCCCCCTGTGCCACTGCCAGGTGGGCCCATTAGCTTAGCGCCGAAAATCAGAAGTCATTAGGGCTGATTTTGGGTTTATTTATTGCTAATCATTGTTAGCAATAAATGTGTCTGAAATTACCTTTTTGGGTCACTGACGTGTGGGCCCTCTGTCCCTAAATCATCTCTGTTCAAAATCTTTAGGACATATTAATTGCTAATCATCACTAATCATTGGTCATTAGTAATTAATTAGCGTCCTAAGAGCCTCCTTTAAGTCATCGCCATGTGGGTCCACGCACGCGGCACGTGTTAAATCTCGCATGTGTGACTCTCACCACCGACATGCGCCCCACGGTCGCACTCTGCTTGCACTTCAACCTTGGACCGCCGTCCATTTTGCGATCCGCGCCCGGATCTTGTATGCATTCGACCATCCGTTTCCTCATCATTCTTGGCCGCCCATCGCTTGATCCGCGCCCGATCATGCGTGCAATCGGACCTTCCGACGGAAGTGCTCTCCGTGCCGCTCATCTTGAGATCTACGGCCGTGAGCGGCCAAGGCAACCGCACCGCCCGGCTGCATTGGTCTCGTGAGCCGTTGGATCTTGATCCAACGGTGGGCTCTGCTTTGAATCGCGCGCGTGCGCTGTTCTCCGTGCGTGTGGCCCGTTGGATATTGCATCAACGGCCCACGAGCGTCCACGTCGTTTATTTTCGGTTGGGTTGGTTTATATTTCTGTAAGTATTTATTTATCAATCGAAAATTGTATCGAACTTTAGAAATTCATAACTAATTCAAGATAAATCCTTTTTACATGAAACCAACTGCAATAAATTTGTATTTCACTAAAGTTTAATATAAAAATGCTTTTAGCTTTGCTTCTGTAGTAGAAAATTCTGTAATCTTTTATAACTTGTTTTCTGCTATTTTTATATATTCCAGAATTGTATTAAAACTTGAAAAATGCATATCTTTTCTCGATATCGATAATTGTATGATTTTAACTTTGATAAATTTGTTATTAACTAAACTTTAATCTAAAAATGGTGGTAGGCCTAAATCAGCACCAGAAAAATATGTTAGTAGATTTAACCTTATTAGTAGCACTTAAAAATTCATTTAATGATGTAATAGACACCAGTAATTCCCTGTAGATCCTAAAAATAGAAATTTGATGTTAGGAAATCCTCTGTTATCATACTATAATGTGAAATAGGTTTTGCACATGTTTATATTTCTCGAAAGTGCATTATGCTAGTTTTGCATCTTAGAAAATCATAACTAAATCATTTTAACTCCAAATGACCTGAAATTTTATATGGGTTACCTCTATACCAGTAGGTAGCTACCATAAAAGTTCAGCTTCAAAATCTTTCTAGAAAATGTTTTTGCTACAGTGCTAATTATGGCCGAAAATGGGTTTTTATGTAATATCTTTTGCACCACAAATCCAAATTAGGTTTTTCTAGCTTCTATGTCTTGGTATATTCGTATTTCACATTGTGTATAAGTTTCGTCGCATTTGGATAATTTTTGCTTGCTCTTTTGTTTAAGTGTTGCTAGTCTTATTGGTTGTTCTTGGTTCTTTTGCCTTTCGCTTAGGGTTCGACATTTATGTAATCCCGAGAACGACCCTCCACAACAGTTTGAGCAACAAGCAAGAAGGCAAGCAGTTTGATCATGTTAATCCCAGTATTTTAAGTATTTATGTTGATTACAAATTCTATGTATGCATTGCTACTTTGTGTTAATAGTTGGCCTAGTAGATGCATTTCCTTAGCAAATGATTATCCTCTACTACCATGAGCCTAGGTTACTTGCTGTGATTTAGAGTTCATGGATGGGCTCTTGTCACTTAGTAGTTGCGAATTCATTGCTTAGCCATGCTTAGTTTGGTAGAAATGGGCGGTTATCGACTTGTCGATAACCTTGATCACATCAAACTTATTATGATTATGATTTCCACCTTGTGCTATGTCTACTTATGAAAACTAAAATGAAAACAAAATGATTTAGACTTGGGCACAATGGTATGATGGTGTGATTTTGGGTGTGATCGAATGGTGCCCGAGTCAACAAGGACCGAACATCTTGTTACACTAAACCAAGCATTTTAGCGTGCTAACCACATTAGAGGGTATGGGACCTCTCTTGACTTAGTACTTTGGCGTGTATTGGCTCCAGTCGCAGGAGTCGCAGGAGGGATTTTGTTGGGAGACAGTGTCCGAAAGACTTCACCCGTGATGGGATTTGTTGTCTTTCGGCTTGCAATGTAAGCATATGGGTTTCTATCCATATGAGCGGCTCGTAGTTAATACACAAGATTGGAAATGTCTCAGAGGACTTAGCCGGCCGGCATACCTTCTGTGTAGTGTGCTTGTGGCTTGAAGGCGGCCCAAGTGTGGGTACATTGGTACACCCCGCAGGTTAAAACTATTCGAATAGCCTCGCCCTAGGTTATGGACACGCTTGGCAAGGTCTTTCAAGAGTTAGACTACAACCTTTTAAATTAAAACTTGATGGGTGGTACGAATCGGGATTCGTGCTATGTTGTGGTGGCTATTGGGATAGTCACTTCTAGGTGGTTACTTGTATGTACCTTTACTTTACATTACTTTGATAACAAAACAGATTTGCAAACTTGCTTTTAAAATGTATTACATTATTGCAAATAAAGTTGGCTTCATGCAAATGAGACATACAACCTCCACCTAAATAAGCTTGCATGTAGTTTATGAATAGGTCCGCTATTCCACACGTCGTCTTAAGGTACAAAGACAATCTTTGTACTCGGATGCTATGCTTAATTGTTCATTGCAGAGGAAGAAGGTGAGCCCGAGGGCCTCACTTTTATGAGTGTGTTGTGGTAGCATGGGCGACTAGCTTGGCGGCCTGGTCGGTTGCCTTGTGGGTTGTGTGGCTAACCTGTCGACTTTTGTTCTAGCCATCTTATGGCACTTTTGCTTCATTGTCATTCTTGTATATTGTTCTATTTGGCCGGTCGGCTCTCTTTGTAATAACTTTACTTTATGTATGTCGTTGTTAAACCTAGTGATGTAGGTGTATGGAATTGATGTGTAATTTTGTGATGATGTGCATATGCTGCAATTCTGGGAAGCATACGTCCATCGAGGCTTAGAATGTTTAATTAGTAATGCCGAACCATTTGGAGGTTAAGTGTTACTAGTTAAATATTCCGGTCCTCACAAAGTTGGTATCGAGCCATACTCGACAGAGAAACCCCTAGCTTGGTCGCCTTTAGGATATTTGAAAACTTACTTTCAAATAGTTTACAAAACTTAAGTAAGTTCTCTAATTTTGCTCCTTACCTATCTTGGCTTGCTCATCTCACCTTACCCTCACTTAAGTTTGAAAAGTTGTTCCTCTCTTCCTTTCAAAAATTAGCCTCTATCGATTAACTTGGTTTTGGGAGAAGCATGAGGGCTTGGAGAAAGGAATTTGGACAGCTAGCTAGTGGTTAGTAATTAAGGTAGGAAATGAGAGGTAAATTCAACTAAAACTTGTGGGAATGAAAGGGTAAGAAGTGATATGAGATTAGCTAATGCCTATACTCTATTAGGTGGTTATACCTTGATTTTTGACTGTTTGAGCTAGAATTTAGTTCTGAAAATTTTGGGTTTTCTCACACGATTACTCGCTCTTCCATACGGGTTAGTCGTTCAGAAGTCGATTTGGTGATTTTTGGTCTTGTACTCTTGGTGGTTATTCCCTGAGCCCTTTTATTGAGTTTGCATTTCTTTGCTTTCTTTTTATCTCGGCTTGTAGCTAACTCATCTTAGTGAATCAGATGGTGGTGGGACACGAGCGCGGAATCACCGTAGTCCCGATGAGGAGCTTCCTCCTCCGACCATGGCGGAAGTCTCATGCAAATCGAACGCAATCGTTCGGAGGACCGCAGGTGTTGGAGGTTATCGCCAGAACACCTCCACTCCCTCCGTGCCTCCGATCCGGAGGTGGTCACCGCCTCGTGGGGACTTGCGAGTTCCTCCGCATCACCTCCTACCTTCTCCCGGTCCGAGGACCCTTGGACGCAGACGATCGGCCGCGCCCGATTGAGCGAAGCTCAACGCTGCTCGATGTCGAGCAGGAGGGCACTTTTCGCATCCCATCACCGGAGGGTGCGACACTCATGGTGGGAGAATTTCTCGCCATGCACCCGCGGGACACGTGGTCTCGTGGGAGGAGTTCCGCCACTTTCGTCGGGCCCATGTCCCCGCAGCCCGATGAAGTCAAGAAGAAGGAGTTCCTTGCGCTCAAACAGGGTGCAAACCGGATCGAGTACCTCCATGAGTTCAACCATCGGCAAGGTACGCTCGCCGAGGTGGCCACCGATGAGGCCAAGCAGAGAAGTTCATGGAGGGTTTGTCGAGGAGCTTCGTGACAAGCTCTCTATTGTGGATTTCCCGACTTCCGCACCTTGGTGGACAAGGCCATCATCGCCGAGCACAAGGCGAGAGCGCTGGCGAGTCCCGCAAGCGCAAGTGGGAGGCCTGGCTGTCCGCGCAGCCGGCCTCGTTCGTCCCCGAAGTTGGGCTCGCACCGGTGGCCCGTTCTTTGGCTTCACCACCGCCGAGGCCTTCAACACCAGCTCCGCGTCCTCCGCAGTCGTGCCTCGCCACGCGCGCTGCGACCCAGCAGCAGGTGTTCCCGCAACCCCGCGCCGACGCCACTGCTTTCTATCGCCACAACAAGGGCCACTACGCGAGTAGTTGTCCTAAGAAGATCGAGCGCCCTCGCCCTAATGGAGGACGCGGCAGGGAGTGGTCACCCACCCGACCGAAGACCCCGGCTTGGGGAGCGCCGAGTCAACCACATCTCGGCCGAGGAGGCACAGAGGCGCCCGACGTGGTGTTGGGTACGCCTTGTTAATTTGCATCCGCTACGCTTTATTTGACTCGGGCCTCGCATTCTTTTATTTCGAGGTCGCTTGTCGTTGATTGTGGACTTCACTGTGTCCTTTGAGGGTTCCACCGCTCATTCACTCTCCGGGTTCGGAAATGAGAGCTGACCAAGTATGCCAGGGTGTTCCTATCCACATCGAAGGAGTGAGATTCTTGGCGAACCTCATCCTACTCGACTCGGCGCGCTTGGATGTGATTCTTGGCATGGATTGGTTGTCCCAACACTTGGGACAAATCGATTGTGCCAGGAAGATTGTCTACCTCACCGATCCTTCAGTGAACAGTTGGGTTTTCGCCACGATTGCGAGAGCCCCATCTTTATGTCCTTGAAGCAAAGCCAGATTGGAGATTCACGACGCCCCCACGTGTGCGACTTCGCGGACGTCTTTCCCAAGACTTGCCCGGATGCCTCTGCTCGAGATCCGAGTTTGTGATAGAGTTGCTCGCCCTGCATCGCCCTATTTCTAAGAGGCCGATCGCATGCCTCCTAATGAGTTGGAGGAGCTGAAGAAGCAACTGGGTGAGCTGCAAGAGAAGGGTTTTATCCGTCCTAGCTCATCTCCTTGGGGTTGTCCAGTTATCTTTGTGAAGAAGAAGGACAAGACCTTGCGCATGTGTGTTGATTACCGTCCGCTTAATGAGGTGACGGTAAAGAACAAGTATCCTTTGCCCCGTATTGATGATCTTTTCGATCAGTTGACCGGAGCACAAGTCTTCTCCAAGATTGACTTGAGACTGGGCTATCATCAAGTCAGGATCAGGGCCGAGGATATTCCTAAGACGGCCTTTGCTACTCGTTATGGCCTTTACGAGTACACCGTCATGTCTTTTGGTTTGACTAATGCTCCTGCTTTATTCATGAACTTAATGAACTCAGTATTCATGGAGTATTTGGATAGGTTTGTGGTGGTATTCATCGATGATATCCTTATCTACTCCAAGAGTGAAGAAGAGCATGCTGAGCATCTCCAGCTTGTGTTGGGCAAGCTGCGCGAGCACCACCGTATGCCAAATTCAAGCAAGTGCGAGTTCGTTGAAGGAAGTGGCATTCTTGGGCCATGTTCTTTCAAG
Organism: Ampelocalamus luodianensis; assembly: GCA_036346255.1. Classification (NCBI taxonomy): domain Eukaryota; kingdom Viridiplantae; phylum Streptophyta; class Magnoliopsida; order Poales; family Poaceae; genus Ampelocalamus; species Ampelocalamus luodianensis. The sequence goes on along the minus strand of CM070627.1, from coordinate 21,194,923 downwards.
CAGGAGGTGTGGTGTGGATCCTAGCAAGGTCGGTGATGTGCTATCTTGGGGTCACCAAGTCGGCCACCGATGTGCGAGTTTTCTTGGTTTGGCTGGCTACTATCGCGCTTTATCGAGAATTTCTCCAAGATTGCGAAGCCTATGACCGAATTGCTTAAGAAAGACGAGAAATTTGAGTGGTCCGCTGCTTGTGATGTGAGTTTTCAGAACTCAAGAAGCGGTTGACCTCAGCCCAGTGCTTGTTCTCCCGATATTCACAAGTGTTTTGATATCTATTGTGATGCTTCGTCGTGGTCTTGATTGCGTTCTTATGCGGGAGGGCAAGGTTGTGGCCTATGCATCGCGGCGCTTGAGGCCTCATGAACTCAACTATCCTACTCATGACTTGGAGTTGGTCTGTGGTCCATGCACTCAAGATTTGGCGGCATTATCCGATTGGTAACCGTTGTGAGGTGTATTCGACCACAAGAGCTTGAAGTACTTGTTCACCCAACAGATCTGAACCTCGTGCAAAGAAGATGGTTGGAATTGATCAAGGACTATGACATGGGCATTCAGTATCATCCGGGCAAGGCCAATGTTGTGGCGGATGCACTCAGTCGGAAGGTGTATTGCAACATGTTGATGCTCTAAGAGCAGCAGCCTCACCCTCATTTCGTAATTCCAGCCTCAATTTGGGTTTGATCGAGCACGGTTCTCTTGCTACATTGGTTGTGCAACCAACCTTGGTGGACCAAATCAAGGCGGCAATGACAGATGATGTTGGTGTGAACCAAATCAGCGAGTAACATCAAGGATGGGATAGCCAGTGCTTTTCAGAGGACGAGCATGGCGTTGTGTGGTTTGGGCGTCTTGTGGTTCCTAAGGTCATGGAATTGCGAATCGATTCTCCGCGGCCCATGATTCTCCTTTGTCTATTCACCCCGGCTACTAAGATGTATCGGGATCTTCGCCGAGATTCCGTGGACCCGAATGAAGCGCGAGATTGCCAGGTTCGTTGCCGAGTGCGACGTGTGCTGTCGTGTGAAGGCCGAGCATCAGCGTCCAGCAGGTCTTCTTCAGCCTTTGCCAGTGCCAGAATGGAAGTGGGATTCCGTTGGCATGGACTTCATCACCGGATTGCCCCGCTCGTCCAAAGGGAATGATGCTATTTGGGTCGTGATCGACAGGTTGACTAAAGTGGCACATTTCCTTCTGTCAAGACTCAGATCTTCGTGTGGGGCCTTTGGCCGAACTTTATGTCTCGAGGATTGTGAGTCTTCACGGTGTACCGAAGACGATTATTTCTGATCGTGGTGCACTTTTCACCTCGCGGTTTTGGCATAGTCTGCAAGAGGCTATGGGGACCCGCCTTCATTTCAGTACAGCCTTTCATCCTCAGACTGATGGTCAGACGGAGCGAGTCAACCAAGTGTTGGAAGATATGCTCGTGCTTGTGTTCTTTCCTATGGGAAGAAGTGGAGAAATACCTACCATTTGTCGAGTTCTCCTACAACAACAACTATCGGGCCATCTTGGCATGACACCATTTGAGGCTTTGTATGGGAGGAGATGCAGAACCCCATTGAACTGGTCGAGATCGTGAGCGGCGATTTCGGCCCGAGTCGATCAATGAGGCCAAAGCGTGTTCGCTTGATCCGCGAGCATCGCGCACGGCTTAGTCCGCATAAAAGAGCTATGCGGATCGTCGTCGCCGTGAGTTGAGCTTTGAGCCCAATGACTTTGTGTATCTCAAAGTCTCACCTTGAAGGGCCATCGCTTTGGCATCAAGGAAAGTTGGCCTCGATATGTTGGGCCTTACCGCATCGCCGAGAGAGTTGGGGCGCTTGCATACGATTGGAGCTACCACCGCACTTGAGGGTGTGCATGATGTGTTCCATGTTTCACACCAAGAAGTGCCTCCGTGTCCCGACCGAGGAAACTCCGTTGGAAGCTCGATGTGCGTGAGGATTTGACCTACCGCGAGCATCCTGCTCGTATTCTTGAGGAATCTGAACGAGAACAAGGAACCGTGCCATCAAGTTCCTTAAGGTTCATGGTCAAACCATTCGAAGATGAAGCAACTTGGGAGCGAGAAGATCGCCTTCGTGCAGATTTTCCTTCTTTCTTCTCGAGTAAACTAATCTCTGCCGAGATTCTTGTAAGGGGAGAGTTGTAACATCCCAATTTTGGGCTTGTGTTTCAAATGTAAGAAAATGAGTAGAAATTAAAACTTTTTCTTACATCATGTGTTTCCTTTTTGTACTGGGCAAGTATTGTACAAGACTTATGGAAATGCAAAGTCACAAGTCTTTTGATCCAAATCTTGTTCCTTCAAAAACAATCTTGTCAAACCTTTTGATCATCCTCTGGAAATATTTTTCCTAAGTTCTTGGGATGGTATGTGACCCCTCTGAAAAATTTCACAATTTTTAGAAATTGTTTGAATATTTTAGAGGGTCAAACCTGTTTGACTCTCACCAAACCTAAAACCAGTACCTTGTAAAATTTTGGAGAAAAATACAATGCATAAAAACCTCTGCAAATTTTACACAAGGTCAATGTCTCAGTCAGCAAGCTCCTGTAAAAATTTCAGAATTTTTGGAGTTATTTTGCTACCCCAAATAAATCCTCAAAAGTCTCAGCATATTTAAAACCTCAAAACCTGGTTCACTGTTCCTTGGGTTCGAGTCGGGCTCGAGTCCGAGCCACTTGACTCGGTCGAACCACTTAACTGCACCGAGCCGCGTTTTATAACGCGCGTGCAATCTCAGCCGTTGGGTTTAAATCGCTCCGCCCACGATCGTGAGCAATCGGACCCTCCGGTTGCATTAACCAATTGGGACCGTTGGATTTCAATCCAACCGCCCGTATCCTCGAGGGCACCTGACCGTCCGGCGAACTCGTTTAATCGTGACCGTCCATTTTCAATCCAACGGTCACCGTTCTCTTTTCTGTTCTTCTTCCTCCTCTGTCTCGCCGAGCGCGCGTGCGGCAATGGCAGAAAGAGAGAGAGCGCGGGGCGGCTTTGATGTGTCACCTCAAGTTGCTTTCGCCAACGCGTCTCTCATGGGCATTTAATGCGCACTGTGCTTTCTCCTCCATTGTCACCGTGCTCACTTGCTCCCATCATTTCTTGGTCCGTGACCGTAGCCGTGAACCGAGCTCACCATGGGCTCATGTTCGCGCTCGAACCCTAATCCTTTCCCTTTATATTGCCCCTTAGCTCCTCCCGGTGTTCCTTTACACCACACTTTGCTCTTCTCTGTGTTTGAGCTCAAAGCCACCTCACACCCTCAAAGCACCATTGTTGACCGTAGAGCTCCAATGGCGGCCTTGGTGTCCAGTGGTTCATCTTCAACCTTTCTTGCACCCTTTTGAACTCCTCAACCTCCTTTATACTTCCCCTAACTTGATTTTGGGTTGCATTCACAGGAATCACTCAATTTTAAGTTTGGAGATTTTCGGTTGGTTTCACCCCTTTCTTCTCCAAACTCCGTAGTGGTTCTTTTTGCAATTAATTGCTTTTGGAGCCTCTTTGAGCTATAATGAAGTGTGGTAATGATTTGGTTCCACTCATTTTGCTCGAACCTCATCTTCCACTTCATCTTCTTCGCTCGGTGGACTTCATCGTGTTCAAGTCTTCCCGCCATGTTTGGAGCTCCTCTCGGCTAAGGTAGCTTCTATATAGTCCCTAGAAGTCATGGCACTCGCTTCCTTGGACCGCAATGAGCATCTTGCTATTTTCGTGTTTTGCCGTGTCGCCTCTTTCTTTGTTTTCCGCCGCGCATTCCGCACTTCCACCGCGGCGAGGTCATCATCGCTGGGTCCGCAACACTATTGCGAACCCATTTTGATAGTTGTGGGCGCCGCCATGACCGAGTCGCGGCGACAAGCCGCAAAGCCACGGGTTTTGTCACCGAGCACTCCGCTGCCGATAATTAGGACACATTTAATGTTTAATGATTGTCAATCGCGAGAGCATTAATGGTGTCTAAATCGCCTAATGTCTCATCGACATGTGGGTCCAAATTTCTTAAATCACCCGTTGGCTTTTATCTGGCGCTTAGGCATCATTAATGCTAATCATGGGTTAATTAAAGTGTCGGCACTATTGGTCGTCGGAAATAACCCCTCGTACACGCCGGTGGGCCCATTAGCTTAGCGCCAAAATCGAAGTCATTAGGCTGATTTTGGTTTATTTATTGCTAATCATTGTTAGCAATAAATGTGTCCAAATTACCTTTTGGGTCATCGACGTGTGGGCCTCTCGTCCCTAAATCATCTCTGCTCAAAATCTTTAGGACACATTAATTGCTAATCATCACTAATCATTGGTCATTAGTAATTAATTAGCCGTCCTAAGAGCCTCCTTTAAGTCATCGCCATGTGGGTCCACGCACACTGCACGTGTGTTAAATCTCGCATGTGTGACTCTCACCACCGACATGCGCCCCACGTGTCAAGACTCTGCTTGCACTTCAACCTTGGACCGCCGTCCATTTTGCGATCCGCGCCCGGATCTTGTATGCATTCGGACCATCCGCTCCTCATCATTCTTGGCCGCCCATCGCTTGATTCGCGCCCGATCATGCGTGCAATCGGACCTTCCGACGGAAGTGCTCTCCGTGCCGTTCATCTTGAGATCTACGGCTGTGAGCGGCCAAGGCAACCGCACCGTCCGGTTGCATTCGTCCTCGTGAGCCGTTGGATCTTGATCCAACGGTGGGCTCCTGTTTTGAATCGCGCGCGTGCGCTGTTTTCTCCGCGTGTGGCCCGTTGGATATTGCAACAACGCCCACGAGCGCCCACGTCGCTTATTTTCGTTGGGTTGGTTTATATTTCGTAAGTATTTATTTATCAACCAAAATTGTATCGTAACTTTAGAAATTCATAACTAATTCAAGATAAATCCTTTTTACATGAAACCAACTGCAATAAATTTGTATTTCACTAAAGTTTAATATAAAAATGCTTTTAGCTTTGCTTCTGTAGTAGAAAATTCTGTAATCTTTTATAACTTGTTTTCTGCTATTTTTATATATTCCGAATTGTATTAAAACTTGAAAAATGCATATCTTTTCTCAGTATATCTCGATAATTGTATGATTTTAACTTTGATAAATTTGTTATTAACTAAACTTTAATCTAAAAATGGTGGTAGGCCTAAATCAGCACCAGAAAAATATGTTAGTAGATTTAACCTTATTAGTAGCACTTAAAAATTCATTTAATGATGTAATAGACACCAGTAATTCCCTGTAGATCCTAAAAATAGAAATTTGATGTTAGGAAATCCTCTGTTATCATACTATAATGTGAAATAGGTTTTGCACATGTTTATATTTCGAAAGTGCATTATGCTAGTTTTGCATCTTAGAAAAATCATAACTAAATCATTTTAACTCCAAATGACCTGAAATTTTATATGGGTTACCTCTATACCAGTAGGTAGCTACCATAAAAATTTCAGCTTCAAAATCTTTCTAGAAAATGTTTTGCTACAGTGCTAATTATGGTAGAAAATGGGTTTTATGTAATATCTTTGCACCACAAATCCAAATTAGGTTTTTCTAGCTTCTATGTCTTGGTATATTCGTATTTCACCTTGTGTATAAGTTTCATCGCATTTGGATAATTTTTGCTTGCTCTTTTGTTTAAGTGTTGCTAGTCTTATTGGTTGTTCTGGTTCTTTTGCCTTCGCTTAGGGTTCGACATTTATGTAATCCCGAGAACGACCCTCCACAATGCTTTGAGCAACAGCAAGAAGGCAAGCAGTTTGATCATGTTAATCCCAGTATTTTAAGTATTTATGTTGATTACAAATTCTATGTATGCATTGCTACTTTGTGTTAATAGTTGGCCTAGTAGATGCATTTCCTTAGCAAATGATTATCCTCTACTACCATGAGCCTAGGTTACTTGCTGTGATTTAGAGTTCATGGATGGACTCTTGTCACTTAGTAGTTGCGAATTCATTGCTTAGCCATGCTTAGTTTCGGTAGAAATGGGCGGTTATCGACTTGTCGATAACCTTGATCACATCAAACTTATTATGATTATGATTTCCACCTTGTGCTATGTCTACTTATGAAAACTAAAACTGAAAACAAAATGATTTAGACTTGGGCACAATGGTATGATGGTGTGATTTTTGGGTGTGACTGGAATGGTGCCCGAGTCAACAAGGACCGAACATCTTGTTACACTAAACCAAGCATTTTAGCGTGCTAACCACATTAGAGGGTATGGGACCTCTCTTGACTTAGTACTTTGGCGTGTATTGGCAGGGAGTCGCAGGAGGGATTTTGTTGGGAGCATTGTAGTGTCCGAAAGACTTCACCCGTGATGGGATTTGTTGTCTTTCGGCTTGCAATGTAAGCATATGGGTTTCTATCCATATGAGCGGCTCGTAGTTAATACACAAGATTGGAAATATCTCGTAGGACTTAGCCGGGCCGGCATACCTTCGGTAGTGTGCTTGTGGCTTGAAGGCGGTCCAAGTGTGGGTACATTGGTACACCCGCAGGTTAAAACTATTCGAATAGCCTCGCCCTAGGTTATGGACACGCTTGGCAAGGTCTTTCAAGAGTTAGACTACAACCTTTAAATTAAAACTTGATGGGTGGTACGAATCGGGATTCGTGCTATGTTGTGGTGGCTATTGGGATAGTCACTTCTAGGTGGTTACTTGTATGTACCTTTACTTATCATTACTTTGATAACAAAACAGATTTGCAAACTTGCTTTTAAAATGTATTACATTATTGCAAATAAAGTTGGCTTCATGCAAAATGAGACATACAACCTCCACCTAAATAAGCTTGCATGTAGTTTATGAATAGGTCGCTATTCCACACGTCGAGTTTATGGGTACAAAGATTGACAATCTTTGTACTCGATGCTATGCTTAATTGTTCACTGCAGAGGAAGAAGGTGAGCCCGAGGGCCTCACTTTTGAAGCTGTGTTGTGGTAGCTAGGCGACTAGCTTATGCGGCCCGATCGGTTGCCTTGTGGGTTGTGTGGCTAACCGGTCGACTTTTGTTCTAGCCATCTTATGGCACTTTGCTTCACTGTCATTCTTGTATATTGTTCTATTTGGCGGTCGGCTCTCTTTTGTAATAACTTTACTTTATGTATGTCGTTGTTAAACCTAGTGATGTAGGTGTATGGAATTGATGTGTAATTTTGTGATGATGTGCATATGCTGCAATTCTGGGAAGCATACGTCCATCGAGGCTTAGAATGTTTAATTAGTAATGCCAGAACCATTTGGAGGTTAAGTGTTACTAGTTAAATATTCCGGGTCCTCACACCCCCCTACATCTGTTTTTTTTATAGAATTTTTGAAACTCCTAAGTTTGGAGAAATGCGAATTTATATCTACAACTGAGGAGTATCTCATTTTTTTTATATTGGCACAGTCTCTAAAATACAATTTTGCCTACCAATTTCTTTGTAGCATGTTTGTAGAACCAAATGAAATTATGATATTATAAAAGTATTTTTTATAACCGAATGACAAATAGAAAAAATGAAAATAATTCAAGAGGCTAGCCACGATATCCACCAAATAAAAAAGGTAAAATTAGCTACATGACATCACAATTTGGTGTCGTTGGCTACATAACATCCCATATCCTCTTTTTCTTCATCCCTGCTTCATGAAGAGAACGACAGGGGCGACAGCATTGGCAAGAATTACGATGACAGACTGTAATATCCCATTTCGCTTTAAAGAGGGTAATTAATTGAGGGAATGGAACTAACAAGAGTTTAGAGAGGGGTTTCGCTTAAAATGGAAAACCTAGACCGCGGGCTCTGGGCCCACGGTGTCGCGGCCAACGAGGAGCCAGCCATAACCCTAGCCCCTGCCCCTTGCACCAAGACCGCCACCCTACGCCTTGCGATCTCCCTAGCCCTCGCTGCCTCACCGCCACCGCCACCGCCAAGCCTTGCCTCTGCGCGACCACTGCGCTAGATGCAAAGCCTGCATGCGTGAGTGCCACTGCTAGTTAGCTTCCTGCATGCATCAATGTTTTGAATGTATAGATGTTGGTTGCTGCAACAAGAAAGAAATAGAGAGAAGGGAGATAAGAAAAGGAAAGAAAGGTTCTTTGTTGAGAGCTGCGACCATGATTGTCTCAGGTTTGAAAGTGTCACGATCAAGAAGACCAAGAAGAGAAGGAGGAAGAGGAAGAAGGAAGAGGGAAGAGGGCGTGGTCCCGTGGAGCCACCTCCTGTGGCAGTTGAGGTAGTAGCTGAGGGGAACGGAACTGCGATGGAGGGGGTTGCTGTTGACCCGCCTCCAGTTGGGGGTCAGGATGAGACCCCTGCTTTATTGAGAGAGTTAGTGGGAGAGATCCGTGCTCTCCGACAACAGGCGCTGGCAGCCCCTGCTGCTGCAGCATCTGTTGCTACTCATGTCGCTCCTCCGCCTGCACCTGAGGCGCGTATGACACTTCGAGAGTGGATGGGGTTGAGGTTGGATCCGTTTGATGGGTCGGGCACATCGATCCAGGCAGCGAACTGGTTGCGCTATATGGAGAGGCAGTTTGGAGCCTTGGAGATGTCCTCACATCAGAGGGTCCGTTTTGTAGCCTTTCAGCTGAAAGGGCAAGCGGACATTTGGTGGGACGGCGTGTTGTCTTCGAGGACCGCCGCTCAGGGGCTAGTCACTTGGGAGGACTTTGTGGATCAGTTCAAGGCAAAGTTCTACCCCTACTCCTTCGTTGAGAAGATGAAGGTTGCCTTGACGACGTTTGTGCAGGGGAGGAGGTCCATTGCTGAGTATGAGGCTGAGTTCAATAACTTGGTTCGCTTTGTCCCTTCGGTGGCGAACGATGATCTTCAGAAGGCCAAGAGGTTCCGTCGGGGTCTCAACTCTGAGTATCGGCACGTGTTGGGGGCTACTCCACTCCGTGACTTCAGCTCCGTTGTGGAGCAAGCCAGGGGTATGGAGTTGGAGATGCAACTCACTAAGGGACAACAGGCCTCTAGTGGACTTATTGCTTCTGGTGGTGACCAGAAGAGGAGCTCTGGTGAGGGGAGTGGGTCCGCTCACGACCGCCAAGAAGTTTAAGGGAGGATCACAGTCCTCTAAGTCTAAGCAGTTGAGGCCGTTTTCTTCTTCGGCGCCTCGTTCTTTTGCAGGTACTCCAGCTCTTCGTCCTGTTCCAGGGCAGGGCATGCTTTGCTTCAAGTGTGGTGATGGATACTGCACGCTGAGTGCTCTTGGACGGAGATTGCCGTCAGTGCGGCCGACCGGGTCACAAGGAGCGGGTGTGTCACTAGAACCCTGCTAGTGTGATCAAGTGGGAGTCTGTGCCAACTTCTTCTTCAGTGGGTCCTACTCGAGGATCTATCCAGATGATGGTTGCTCCTTATGCGCCGCCACTTCCTTCAGCTTGGGCGCCCACTGGTACCATCGGCACCGCCGCCTCTACACACGCCCAAAGTTGCACGACCAGCTTTACCTGCACCGCCACAGCAGATTGTCGGGGCTCTCGCCGCCCCAGCGTCGTCTTCTCTCACCGTGGCGCCACCTGGAGTGTACGCCATGCCTACCGCGAAGTCCGCGGGATGTCCTGACATGGTGACAGGTACTTTGCTTGTGGATTCATTTGATGCTTTAGTCCTTTTTGATTCAGGGGCTACCTATTCGTTTGTTTCGACAGTGTTTGCTAGGAAAGCAAACCTAAGTATGCAGTTGATTTCTCAGTCAGTGTTGGTTAGTTCTCCTGGGAGTATCATTGCGAGCTCCACTGTCTGTCCTGAGTGCTCTATTGTAATCGATGGGGAGAAGTTCACAGCGAATTCGATGGTCATTCAGTTGGAACCTTTCGATGTTATCTTGGGCATGGATTGGCTGCACTCTTACCGGGCCGTGATATCCTGTTCAGAGGACAAGATCGTGCAGCATCTGTCTGGGAGACTTTGACCTTTCAGGGGAGTGCGCCTCCGCGCTCTCTTTCGGTGTTGGCCAGATTGTTTCCGGGTCAACGTGCGGTGAAAACTGGACTTCTCTTAGCTCTTGTTGAGAAACCAAGCATGGCTTCGCGGATTGAGGAGATTTCGGTGGTTAGTGATTATCCAGATGTATTCCTGACTGAGCTTCCGGGCATGCCACCTGCGTGACACGTGGAATTTCGCATTGATCTTATTCCGGGCACTCGGCCCATCTCGTTGTCTCCATATCGACTAGTACGTTCGTTTCAGGATGAGTTGAAGAAGCAGTTGGATGATTTGTTGGCTAAAGGTTTGATCAGGTATAGTGTTTCGCCATGGGGAGATCCTGTTCTATTCACAGAGAAGAAGGATGGCAGTTGGCGTATGTGTGTTGATTATCGTGCGCTTAATGCAGTCACGGTCAAGAACAAATATCCATTGCCCTGCATTGAGGACTTGTTTGATCGGTTGAATGGAGCTCAGGTGTTCTCCAAGATTGATCTCCATCGGTATAATCAAATCCGTGCGTGAGCGAGATGTAGAGAAGACACTTTCTCCACGGTATGGGCATTATGAATACAAAGTTATGTCTTTTGGACTGACTAATGCACCTGCTGCTTTTATGGAGACCATGAACAGTATGTTGCATGAGTATCTAGATGACTTCGTGGTGGTGTTCATTGATGATATTCTTATCTATTCCAAGACCAATGAGGATCATGAGAGTCACTTAAGGCTAGTATTAGAGACTTTGAGGGAGCACAAGTTTTATGCCAAGTTGAAGAAATGTGAGTTCTGGATTTCAGAAGTGGGTTTTCTGGGTCATGTGATAAATCCTCAGGGCATTGCTGCCAGACCGTTCGTCGCAACTAGTAAAGGCAAGTGCATGGTAGACAGCGATCAATGATTGATCACTGTATTTCTTTATCGTTTATTACCATTGTTGTCGTGCTTTTATTTTTTTATTTAATCACAAGCAATGGAATGGTATGACTATATCTTGTTGGTGAACATGAAGAAAATTGATATGATAAGCATGATGAAATTATGCCTTTTTGCATTCATAAGCATATTTGCATATGAGCAGGTCATCATGATTGCTCACAACTCCACGGGAGTGGAGGAGGTCCCCGATCCTCGAGGGGGAGCAGACTTGAGAGTGAACGTTGTTGCGAGCGTTCACTCATGCTATACCGGTATACACGAAAGAAGTGCATGTGGACATGTAGAGTAGGGTTGCATTGAGATACAAGATGAATGTGGTGAAAACAAAGAGAAGCGAATGTCATGAAAATATTAATAGAAGGACATGTGATGATAATGAAGTTATTGAATACTGTTGATTTATCATTGCTCGTTGTATATTGATGTAATTGCTGAGTCGTGGACTCACCATTGCTTCTTTGTTATTTTAGGTGATCGTTGAGGGCGCCACGTTTGAGAGGGACTAGAGCACATGGAATAGTTTCATACTTCAGACACATAATTATTTGCCGTGAGAACCATTTGATTCATTATTGCTGGACTACTTTTAGGATATGTTAGAAATTGAATAAGCTTAGGTGAATGCTTTGGGCTAGTCTGTTTTGTTCCAAGGTTTTGGACCTACTGGTTTGGTGTTGTTTTAGACTTATTATCTTGCTATGTTTCTCTCACTTATTTAATCATGCTTGATCAGTCTTTATTCTTGTTCTAATGTGACCCGTGGATGGGTTTTATTAATGTTTTGGCTGCTGAAATTTTATAGTATGTTGATGAATATTATCTAGTTTGGGTAGTATAGTGGTATTTCAGACTCAGTGTTGGGCTAGGGTATTACAGCTCAGGGAGCAGGTAGATGAAACCTTGTTGACTTTCCTTGCATTTCCGATCAAAGCGATTATGCTGGATAGAAATTGTCCTAAACGCCTGATACACGGTCAGAACAAAAAGTTATTTAATTTACACATGCTGATCTTCTTCCAGTACCATACACTTTTCAGTTGTGCTATGCTGCCTCTCGCTGTCAGCAGCAACGTTCTCCTTTTGTGAAATGGTGCTATAGACTCTCTCTTGAGCTTTGGCAGCCTGCATACAAAAGTAAAACAAGGATTGCAAAAGTTAGTCGGAATAGAAATATTAGTCGAAACTTAACTGGCTATAGAGCTGTCTTTAACGACAGATAAGGCCGTTTGTAGCTCCTTTTGACGCTGGCATTCATTAAATACAATGCATGGATGATTGCTTTCATAAAGTTCTACTGCATTCTCCTTATACAAATTTGCATAAACTGGTTTTGCAATTGGAGTGATATTATGTTAAAAGACAGTAAGTAGTTGGAACTTAAATTCTAACTCTGTTGCAAACATTTGAAGGGAGAGTCTAGGTGATGTGTAATGCCAAAAATCAATATAAGTCTTTGGGCTAGAATATCATTTTAATAACAAGTAATGCTCAAGAGCTAATGGTTCATAGAAGTCATCATCAGTTAATAATAGAAACAGAGAAAACTATGAGACTTACAAGGTTCTCCCAATTAAAGCAAAAAACTAGTATTCCATACAACAAATCTTGAATGCATAGCGCGCATATGAATCCAATCCAGAAGCCCTGCTCAAGAGTGACAAAAGATTGGCAAAAAAAAACTTCATAATAATACAAATACTTTTTTTGGGTTAGTCAATATCAGTAAACTTGAGTTAATAATTAAATTTATCAATGGATTATAAAACTTAATTGAAGAATACTGTATTACCTTTGCTCTCATGTGAACAACAAAGCCCAAAACAATTGAAAGAGGAACACCAATAATATAAAATGCTCCTATATTTATGGTTGCACCTATCCTTTGCAAACCACATCCCCTTAACGTACCTGGAAATCCATTTTAAAAAAGATGACGAATCTATGATCACAATAGAAGTTTCCTTGGCTTTACATGGATAGATAAATCAATGTTAAATGCAATGGTGCACACCTCTGCTCGAAAAGTAAACTATATCCTGTTATTCCACCATTACATGATACAAGCACAGTTGACAAAACTGTTGTGAGTGCTTTAATTAATAGTGACAAACGTGCTAAACAAAAATCTTTTCCGAGTTCATGAAACACCCAATTCTCCTAGTTGAATTAGTACAGGTTCAGGCTTTTATTCACATCATGAGATAAGCATATATAGAGTTTCAGGTTGTCATTTCAGAAAAGCAATCCTACCTGAAATGGTCTCATTGCAATGATTTGCAAATTATGTTTAATAATTTTATTATAATTTAGAAGCACAAATAATTGAACATGGATAGATTGAAATGATAAAATATTGACATACCTGTAAACAAGCATTGTGTTGAATCAACAAGATGGCTAATGGCCAGCAAGGGTAATAAATTGGCCACGTAGTGCACAACTTCTCTTTCATTGCTGTAGACCTTTCCCCACACATTTCTTAACAAGATTAGAAGTAATGATATGCTCAAACCTTCAGAAGTCGCTATAAAGAACGCAATCAATACAACTTTTCGCGCTTCTTTTGGACGACCAGCACCCAACTCATTCGATACACGTATGCTGAAAAGAAATAATGAAAAGGTAAGACCAAGTGTGGCATATAAAATGCTGAATTACAATGTATAATTTAGATTTCCAGTTACCTGGTAGAAGTACTCAAACCAAGGGAGATCATGGCTGTAATTTCTGAAGTATTACGCCTATGAAATCAAATCATGCTAGTATGAAAAAAAAAAACCTTAAATTCGTTTATTGTTCACATGCAGAAAACCTACATGATCGAGAATGCTGATGTTTCGAGTTTCGGGTTTGGTAGCAGACCACAAAGAAGCATTAGAAGCTCCACCGTCCAGAACCTTAAGCTTCAAAGAAGTTCCAGTTGAAAAGGTTTGGCAATTAGAGTCCTACACAAATAATTGGGTGAAATTAGATTGTGTTTGTTGGAATGGAATACACTCACCAGAGCATCAATGCTGATGAAGCAGCAAGCTTGACAAATTGCGGAACATGGTGGAAGGCATCCTTTGAAAATCCCTTCCATGTTGCCTTGCAGGTTGATGAAAGTTTGATATACAGTGCAAGCAGTATGGTATTGGACCAATATGTGATAGACAGAGCCATGGCAGCGCCCTTGTTGCCAAGACCAGACTTGAAGACGAGAAGCCAGCAGAGTGGCACATGGATTACAGAGCAGAGCAATGAACTAAGCATCAAGGGGATCACAATCCTTTGATTGTTCAGGAATCTTGTCTGGCACTGAAGAAGCGCAAAACCAAATAATGCAGGGATCAGCCATCGAATGTAGGCGGCAGCTTCGACAGAAATCTCTCGATTTTGTCGTATGAATATCAGTATAGGCTCTGCAAAATTCCACACTAGCGACGTTGGAATGCATAGGCCTATTAACACTAGCACAGCCCTCTGCATGTGTACACCTACTGAAGCTTCTTCTTTTGCGCCAAAGGCTTGTCCACAGAATGTGTCCAGTGCACTGCTAAAGCCAATCTAACACAAAAATAACCTAGTGTTATAATAATTCAATAATGAAGAACAAAAATCACTATTTTTTTTGCGATTAGCGCGCACGCACACAACTCACACAGAGTGCGCCCCTAGGATCTCCGTTAATTAACCAGCAGGATTAGTCCAAACGTTGGTTTCAATGGCACGAGTAATTTTTTTGAAACGTGGATGGCATGAGTAATGAATGTACATGCATTGCCTAGCTAACTAAATTACAAATAAATTATCTTTGCAGTGAAACTATTATGTTAATCAACAAGCCTACAACAATCGCCTTGCATGTGCTAGCTTGAGGATGTGATCTCACTAGACTATAAATTATCCGGCCAATCACATATATGCGGATTCCATATCGATATTCAGTTGGCAGTAAGACTGCTCGCATTTAGCAAAGTAGCAAAATATACATCATCGAAAGTTCTTGGCTTAGTAAAATACCATTACAGGTTTTAAAATGACAATTTTAGCCATCATGCTTAAGTGGACCGCACAGGTAAAAGTACTGGATATATATAATTATATAAGTGGCACAGCTAGGCAAGTTCAAGTGCATGTGCCGGATTAATACAGAGATTTTTGTTTTCACAGAAAATAACTCTGATTTGAACCGATAGGATTATGAAGTCCCACTTCCTGGAAGCCGGAAAAGGTTTCACGTTTTGTTAATCACACAATTGGTAGCGTTTCCGATCAATAAATTTGTGCACGCACACGCGATCACAGTCCTACCAACATCAAAAGTTATAAGAAAATATTTTTTGTGTAGATTATAGGTATAAAATTACTCAAAAAAAGAGATAAGTATAAAGCGATCGATGCATTTGTATTCAATAATAAAGTTCCAAATTATTTTCAGTATACGGATGAAGATAAAAAAAAAAAATAGGCAGTCGATTGTTCATGTCTGTCTATTACATTTTAATAAAAATATTTCATTTTTGCATCTTACATTGTAATAAAAATATTTGTTGATATTTGCTTGGAAATATTTTTAAAAGGTATCATTAAGTTTTGGATAGAATACGATGCTCTGGAAAAGAAGGGCACTAAGACTAGAATAGTGGTGGAACAAGAAAGCTTAAATAAGGGCGGCAATGAAATAAGAACAACATGTCAATTAACTAGTAAAACCAATTAAGTGCACATTTTAGTCCCTCCAATCACAGAAAGTGAAACTAGCCCTACAATACATGCTGATAAACTATATTTAACTTGGTAGCGACTAGCGTCCGGACGTACGATGGGAGCTTTTCCATCGTATGTTTCTCTCTGCCGTTGGATCTCACTCGAAGATGTAAATATCAGCCTTTCGATCTATGTAGCAAAAAACCATAAGACGCGACAATTTGTTACTGAGGTTGCAACAAAAACTCACCTCACCTACAACTAACACAAAACACAACCCAAAATATTGCAACAACCGGTAATTATTTGTGCAAGATACATGAGGAGAGGAGATGATCGAGTACCATCATGCTGAATCCAGTGACAAAAGAAAAGCTGGTGGCAAGGAAGTGCCGGCGAAGACGTGCTTGGTGAGGTGGCCGACGAACATGAGCGAGATGGACAGGCGGCTCGAGTTGAGGACATTCGTGAAGACGATCGGCAACGCGAGCTTCACCTGCCTCTTCACCTCGCCTACAACATCTCCTGCCTCCATTCACAAACCTCTCTCTCTCTCTCTCTCTCTCTGATTGATTATTTCTGTTGAGGTTCTTCTTATATAGGGACGAACCTGGGGCTGGGCAGTCCAGGTGGTTAGATTATTTAACGAAGTGGCGCTAGCCAGTTGTTGACACAAGGTTTAACATGGATGGTCTTGCACTGGCAGTGGGAACGATAAAAACTGCTGGTGTACGATTTTAGTACAGAGTGGAATCTAGTCAGCTACAAGAAATCTGATTTTAATACTTTCTCCGTTCATTTTTACTTGTCATTTTAGAATGTATGTAGTCAACCTTTCAAAACTTTGATCGCCAGTATACGCTAAAAGTATTTAGATTTGAGACAAGTATGTGCCTACAAAAATTTAGATTTTTCACATGACATAAAAAAAAAGAGATAATTGGAGACCGTGGCTATGTCTAAAACAACAAGTAAAAAAGAAGCAATCGGATAGTTGTCACTCCAAAGATTGGCGTTTCATGAAATGCCACCGAACATAATGTAATAATCGGTTGAACACCACTCCAAAGACAGGGAAATCCATTATTTGCCACTTTCGCCATTTGAATTGAGGCAATTCCTTATTTGCCACTGTAAATTTTCACGATCCTCTGCCATCACCCACATGTTAGTGAGATAAGGGACGTCATATCTGGGATTCGTACAATTTGCAGTGACATGCAAAAAAATCTTGTTTTATTAATTTTTGTGTTTTCAGCCTCTGAAATTACATTTATGCCCCTCCCCTCTTCTTCCTCCTCAATCCGGTGAAAATGTGAATAAGTGAAAATTCCGTAAAAATCAAACTTAGAAGTTTTCAGAAATAGTAGAAACTTTATTGTGAGATGTAGCGTTTGTTATATATCTTTGAAAATTTTCAATATAAAAATTAATCGCATTTGTGAGGTACAAAAAAGACGAATACTTGCTGAAATAGTGTTTTCATTGTTTTGGTTAAGTATTTGTCTTTTTCGTATATCTCAAATGCGATCGAGTTTGATCTCGAAACTTTTTAGATATATAGAACATACCCCCCTACATTTGGTTTTTTTTTTATAGAATTTTTTAAACTCCTAAGTTTGGAGAAATGCGAATTTATATCTACAACCGAGGAGTATCTCGTTTTCTACAATGGCACGGTCTCTAAAATACAATTTTGCCTACCAATTTCTTTGTAGTATGTTTGTAGAACCAAATGAAATTATAATATTATAAAAGTACTTTTTATAACCGAATGATAAATAGAAAAAATGAAAATAATTCAAGAGGCTAGCCATTATATCCACCAAATAAAAAAGGTAAAATTAGTTACATGACATCACAATTTGGTGTCGTTGGCTACATGACATCCCATATCCTCTTTTTCTTCATCTCTCTTCATTCTCCATGTCCTCTGCTTCATGAAGAGGACGACAGGGGCGACAGCATTGACAAGAACTACGATGAAAGACTGTAATATCCCATTTCGCTTTAGAGAGGATAACTAATTGAGGAAAAGGAACTACCAAGATGGATTTCTGTTCTATCCAGATTCGTCAGGTTTAAGGCAGAATGTTGCGAGGATGATTAGGGGTATTTAGACTCAGAATTATAATTCGGTGTAATTAGAGAAAAGTTAGGTTATTATGTTAGCTTTCAGGAAGGTATAGATCATTAAAAATAGAGTAGCGAGCGAAAAGTTACAGCCGCCGGAAAGCTGCTATCCAAATTCAAGATGTAGATAGCAAACTTCATGTAATTGGGTCAATTTCGTGTATAAATTTGTAAAATTAAATATTTATGTCAACTTGAATATTGTAGAAAATCTTGTGTGGTTTCCAGAACTCATATTATTCATATATGTTCAAGTTGTAGAAATATAAAATGGTGAAACGGCGGACTATTCTGACAAAATTTGGAACGATCTTCGGGTAAGGAACGGAATTGAAAATGGTAGAATCAGAGTTTCGTCATAACTAGGAAAAAATAGGTTATTTCGTGAGGATTCGAAAAAGTCTGGGATGACCAAATTTGGAGTTCAGATAAGTAAGATAGGACCGTTTTACTACTGGGACAACGGGTAGTGTGCCCGGTAGTTTTGGGTTAAAAGGGGCGGTTTGGCGTAGGCGTGCGTTGATGGTTAGAGTAAAGTGTAGGTGCTGTAATGTATGATTTGTAGTTGCGTTTTGGATTGCTTGTCCAGAGAGTGTGGTCTCGTATGCATTGCTGCTGTTTTGCTCTCCAATGTCACAAGAATAAAAGGCAAGTGCATAGTAAACAGTGGTTATTGGTTGATCATTGTATGCTTTACCATTTATTACCATTATATTATTGTGCTTTTACTTATTTAATTGTAAGTAATGTTAATAGTCATTATGTATTCCTTATTGTTGGATATGATATTGTTAGACAATGATAATGTTGACGAAACTATGAATATTTGTGCATTCATAAACATCATTACATATGAGAAGGTGATCATGCTGATCACAACTCCACAGGAGTGGAGGAGGTCCATAATCCTTGAGGAGGATGGGCTTGAGAGTGTATCATCGACAGATGAACACTCATACTATACTGGTATACGCAAAAGATGTGCATGTGGACATTTAATGTAGAGATGCATAGAATGAAAGGTAGTTGATGATTGTATATGTGAATAAAGAAAGAGAATTGAATGTTTGAGCATGAGAATAAAGAATGGAGAACAATTAATGTTGATGATGATAATGTGTATTGTTGATTAAGCATTGTACATTGCTTACTATTGTGCTTGCTGAGTCGTGGACGCACCCTTGCTCACTTGTTGCTTTTAGATGATCGTTGACGACACTTCACTTGGGAAGGGACAGCACTTGGAACACTGCATACACTCACTTGCCATGAGAAAACTTTGCCTTAGTGTGATGGTTTATTCCTTTAGGACATGATGGACTTTGAATAATTCTAGATAATTGGTTGGAACTCATTTATTCATTCAATAGTCGCGCGTTTGATTGGTATTTGTTTAATTCTTAAACTATTATTCTGCTTTACTATCTAGATGTGGGGACCCCGGGTTATCTCCGTAAGACCGAGACTAAGCATGGTCTTAAGAACATAACTCTGGATCTCTGGTAAATGGATTCCAACTTAACTCAATCTAAATGAGAGGCTTGACTGAAAACTAGAGCCCCGACGATCATGCGCGCCGCTCCTCTGCGAGCACTACATGATTGTCGGTTCTCCAACAAGTCAAACACTACACTTAGTGAGTTAAATAGGAAGCCATGATCAGCGAGTATGACTTATATTGTCTCCCAAGATCAGTGACCAATATAACCATACTCTCATACAACGTTGATCACATCCATACAATACTCATACATAAATAGTACAAAAGGCATACATCAAAGTTCCAAGTTTACAACTAATAAAAGTGGCCGACCGGCCAAATTAAACGAGTTCATAAAGTAACAGCGGAAACAAGTAAGTAAACCAAAATGACAGTAGTGGTATGCCCCATAACCCATCGGCAACCGACTGGGAGTTAAGAGATAGCATACTACTCATCAGTGTCGCCTAAATCGACACCGACAAGCTCATCGGTCTCAATATCTTTCTCACCTGAAAAAGCCAGCAAACATCTGGCTGAGTACAAAAGAGTATTAGCAAGTCTTACATAAATAAAAATTAGTTATGCATAAGGCTGTTCCAAGGGATGGCTCATATTGGCTTAGTTTTGCAAAAAAGATGCAACAAGGTACAACCTACACATACTAGTTTTTCAAGTGCCATTTCAAAATCAGATTTGAAATAGAAGTAAAGCATGTGAACAAGTAATGAATTCAATAACAAATAAATCATACAAATAACAAAGTGGCTGTCCACTTTGATACAACAATAACCATGAACATCCCCCATTCATGACAATACCGAGTTTACCCACAATTTTACATTCAAGTCTAACAATATGTAACATCCCTAATTTGCAAGTTTTTGAGTTTTTCCAAAAAGTTTTAAAAGTAACCATTTGGTTTAAGTTGGAAAAGCTTAAATTTGAAATTTAGAAGTCAAAAACCTTTTAAATTGAAATAATCCAACTTTAATTAAAATAAAAAGTTAGTTTATTGGAGCTTCTTGAATTTTACTTGGATTTTAAGCCTTTATTGCATTTTCTGGAATTTAATTTGGCTTTTCCCTTTTTTTTTGAAGCCAAAATCTATTTTGTTTGCAAAATTAAAAACTAAAGTATAGCTAAGAGTATTTTTATTAAGTTCCATATAATTCAAGGATCTTCTGTGAATTTTCCTAGAATTTTTGGAAGGCTGTAGCTATTTTCTAAAAAGCCTTTTTGCTTTTTGGGATTTATTTATTCGGAAATCTTTTCAAAATTCGTTTTCGGCTCGTGGGTCGAATCTCTCCCCGGCCCGCCACGCGGCGCTCGCTGCATGCGCGCGCTTCTCCTCGCGCACCGTCCGATCGCAATCGGACGGCCGCTAAGACTCCACGCATGCGCCCGCGCCTCTCCCCTCCCCGCACCGTCCGATCGAAATCGGACGGCATCCCCGCAGCCACGCCTCCTCCACCTCCCATCGTCGATCGAATCGGACGGCCGCCGCCATCGTCTCCCGCGCTTCTTCTTCCTCCGGACTTCCCTCTCGCTGCCAGTGCGCGCATGCCCGCTTTCCTCGCCGGCCACCTCTGCTCGCTCCCGTGCCTCCCTAACACGAGCATCGAGTGCGGCGTGTTCCGCCACACTCATTGCCGCTCCCGTGCGTGCACCCTTCTTCTCTCTTCCCCGCGCCGCACGCATCCCCGCCGGACCCCCCCACCGCCATTGACCTCCACGCCGCTCTCCCTGTCCGGCCCCCCCGAGGCCTATAAAGGCGAGCACCGAGATCGCCTCCCTCTCCTCTCTCTTTCCCCTCTTCTCTCCTGCCCTCTCCCGCTCTCCTCCGACCGCGATTGCCGTTCTTCGCCGCCGGCCACCGAAGGTCGCCGCCGCCTCCGAGCATCCTCCGCCGCTTGGGTCCTCACCTACGGCATCGCCGCACTGAGGGGCACCTCGTGCTCACCTCCCCGACCCCGGAGACCCATCGAGAGCCACCGCTGTTCAATCGCCGCGCCTCGCTTCGCCCTCGCCGCCGACCATCTAGCACCGCCGCGTCCTCGGGACCGAGCGCACCAGCATCACCGCACTCTCCTCTTCCCGTAGGTACCCTCGCCAACCGCCGAAACCCCGCTGTTCACGGCGAGCCTCTGCCCGAGCGCCGCGGCCGGTGCCAACGTGGCGCCACTCGACGCCACGCCACGCCACGCCACCTCGGCCTACGTGGTGCCCACGTGGAAGCCCATGTGGCACTCCCATCCTCCACCCTTTCCAGCAGCTCTCTGGACCCAGCCCACCAAACACCTACCCCATTGACTGTGGGCCCCACATGTCTATTTCTTTTCTTTTTATTTGTTTCACTAAAAATTTACATTGACGTCGGTGGCGCAATAATCCGATTTTCCTTTAGAAAAATAATTCCAGTAATTCTATAAATTCTGATTTTCAGCATTTTATGTGTTTTCCAACTTCGGAAGGCCATAACTTCTTCGTTCGAACTCCGATTCGAGTGATTCAAATTTCTAAATTTATCTAAAATCCCCCTCTTGCTGTTAGTGCTAAATTGTTATTTATTTGGAATTTATTTGGAGTTGTTTTATTTATTTTGCTCTTTTCGCACGTGTAGAAGCCAACTTTTCGGAAGATTTCTCGGACCCGACGACCGAAGCTCCTCAACTCTTCACCGAAGGCAAGTCATAGACCCTTGATCATATTGAACCCATCTTTATAAAACTATATTATTTTATTTATACATGAATTGCTATTTTATATATTAAATTGTTTCAGGAGTAGATAAATGCCTAATTGTTGTATACCTCCTTGATAATTGCAAACAAACATGTACCCTTGAATGACATGAAACCTTGGACACCTTAGGAGGGTTTAAACTAGTTGAACTTTGATAAATTACCAACACGAGTACCGTATGATGCTTAGCCATGCTGTAGTTGTACGTTGGGACTCATGATCACATGCTCGTATGATTAAACACGACTAAAGGAATTATGGAAATCATGGCGCAGACACTTTTATTAAAAGATGTTGTGCCAAGGCTAGGGTGGTCTCTAGCCGGGTTGAACTGAAAATGTTTTATGCTCGGGCGAGTGGTTGGTGGTAAGTGTGGGTGCCGTAACGCACATCGGGACGTGGATTAGTCCCGCCTGAGCAACCAACTAAGGACTTAACCTTGAACCATTGATCTAGGTCACATCGTGCAACCACATGTCCAGGATGGGGTGGACCTGGCCTAATAATTAGCAATGAGCTGACTAGGTTCTGTTGCGGTGGAGCGTGCTGATTCGCTGGCGCAAGAGGGGGCACAAATCTAGTGGGTGCGAAGCTCGTTAGAAGCGAAACCTTAGCGAGCAGCTCTTAGCCAGTTCAAAGCTTTGTAACGGCCTCATGATAATCTCTTAGTCACAAGCCTTCGGAAGCGTGAAACGCCTGACAGTATAAGATGATTATCTCTTGTGGGTAAAGCTGTACAACCTCTGCAGAGTATATAAAAACTAATCGAATAGTTGTGTCCCCGGTTATGGACATGCCCGGTGATTTCACGCAAGGGGTAGATGTTTTCTTTAAAATGGTGGAACTGATGGTTTGGACGGAATGGTTGGGTTTATCTCTAGTTGTTTCAAAGAACTGAATTACTTATGTATTATTCTTTTAAAATCGTGCTTCCAATCTACTTACGGTATTTACTGTTAAATACTGCTTTCTGCAAAAGTAAACATAAAGCTATCCTTGTCAAGCCTAGCACGAATAATAATTGCATACTGTTCCCTATGATTTGCTAAGTACATTCAAAGTACTCACGGTTTGCGCCCTGTGTGTTAAATCCCCACAGAAGAACCAGGAAATTCAGAGTATTATGAAGAGGAGTATCCTGAAGACTTTGCGAAATAGGTCGCGTCCTCCACTCGATTGCCTGTCGGCATGTCGCGTGGCCACCACGAGTTATTATGTTTCCGCTGCAAGTTGTATTTTGTTGCTTAGCCCTGCGTGGCGTACTCTGTAAGACTTGACCATAAGGTCCCTTTTGCTACCTAGTAAAATTAATTTGTCCGCTTCATCGTTATTTTGCTGTATGGTTGTGATTGCACTAATGTTGTAACTGTGCGAGCTAGCTACTGAGCTGGGACTAGTTCAGAAGGCATAGAGGGTCCTGGGGTTGCATACCCGGGGTCCCAACAGAGGTGGTATCAGAGCCATATTGACTGTAGGACGTAACCATAGTTAGCAAGGTCGCATTAGTCTAAAGTTTCCAAATTTATTTTCTAAATCAAACCAACAGTTAACTGGAATAGTTATTCTTCTCTTACCTAATCCTATTCTTTTCTCATCTTATTCTTAGAATCCTACATCTTATCTATTCTGAAAAATGGTTTTTAAATTTAAGTTGACCTCTCTTACCTCCGTAATCTCTAAAAGGTCGAGCCTTGTTTTGGTCGACCTTCCCAAATAAGTTAAATGAGAGGTGTTTTGATAGGCCCCCCTACTAGTTGTAGTAGCTCGAGTTTCGTTGCTTTTTGGTAGCTTTCCGGCTATCTGTCCCTCGGGTTTAACCGAGCATCCCCAAATAGGTTGTTTCGTCTGTCTCCCCTGTTCTTCCTCGTCTTTTGTGCTTTTCCCCTCTTATCTATCGTGCTTTCTTCCTCTCGTCTATTAAACCTGAGAAGATTTGTGCAGATGGTTCAGACCCGCAACTCTGCAAGCCAAGTTGACCTTGTGGATCTCAACACCCCGCCACCACCACCTCCTCCAGCAGCTATGGCAGATCAAGGTTTGGGTCAGTTCATGGCAGCCCAAGCACAGCTGATGAGCTCAATGGTGCAGAATATGAACCAGATGATGACTCAACAGAGCCAGACTGCTGCTGCCTTTCTTGCAATAATGAACCAGAATAGCCAAGCCGCTGCCGCTACCCCGCCACCATCACCAGCTTTCCCTCAGTCCAGACTAGCTGAGTTCATGAGGACTCATCCACCTACATTCTCTAGCTCCTCCGAGCCATTGGACGCAGATGACTGGCTGCGCTCAACTGAAAAGAAGCTTGCCATTACCCGGTGTGATGACCGTGAGAAAGTCCTGTATGCTGCACACCAACTTGAAGGCACCGCCGCAGAATGGTGGGAGAACTATTGTGCCGCCCATGAGAACCACCAGAACATTGATTGGGCTGAGTTTTCTGAAGCTTTCCGCCATTCCCACATCCCTGATGGAAAGGTGGAAATGAAGAAGAATGAGTTTCGCGAGCTGAAGCAAGGAAACATATCCGTGAGTGAATACCTTAATAAATTCACTCAACTCTCACGATATGCTCAAGAGGACGTCACCACAGATAATGCACATCAGAAGCGTTTCAAGCGTGGACTCAACCCCAGCTTGAAGGTTCAAGTCATTGGCAATGACTATGCAGATTTCCAGCATTTGGTGAACAAGGCTATGCTCATAGAAGAGTCTCGCCGTGAGCTGGCAGAGTCTCATAAAAGGAAGATGATGCAACATGGTGCGCATCTAGGTCATTCCCAAAGAGCCAGGTCGAATGTGCAGCACCCTACCCGTTTTGCTCCTCCTGTCATGTTCAAGACTACAGCAACAGCACCTCGCCCGACTGCAATAGGGTTCCGCAACCCCAACATCAACAACCAGCCTCCAAGAAATCCCAATCCGCCGCAGAGTCACCGTTTCAATCGCCAAAAGCGGGGCATTACGCCGTTAATCGCTCGAAGCAAGGTCCTTCGCTCGTCGATTCAACTTGGGAGCTACTCCAACCAGAACCCCCATGCCCGGAGCCGGACGTGGAGCCCCTGAAACTCTAGCTGCACTAGCTAAGACCCCTCAATCTTATGGAAAAGGCCGTGTGAACCACATCACTGTGGAGGAAGCCCAACAGCCCCGGACGTCGTGCTGGGTATGTTCCTAGTAAATTCAGCACCTACTCACGTTTCTATTTGATTACGGAGCTTAGATTCGCTTGTTTCATGGATTTTTGCCGCAAAGCATCGCTGAAGGTTTCAAACCTTAAGATCGCCTTGTTGGTTCAATCCAGGTTCGGAGTTAAGCGCGAACCAGGGTTGCCCACAAGTTAAGATGATCATAGAAGGGGTAGAATTCTTAGCCAACCTGATAATCATTAGCACCAAATCCCTAGATGTGATTTTGGGTATGGATTGGCTTGCTAAGCACCAAGCAGTTTTGGATTGTGGTGGCAGAAGCATCACCTTGGTCAGTCCAGGTGGGACTAGAGTAAAATTTGAAGCCCCCATGAAGAAGCATGATGGAGCGTTAGTCTGCAGTGTCAAGACCCTATCCCTGGAAGATGTACCGGTAGTCAGAGAATTTCTAGATGTCTTTCCTGATGAATTACCTGGAATGCCACCAGACAGGGACCTAGAGTTTATCATCAATCTAGTCCACGGAACCGCACCAATTTCCAAGAGACCCTACCGCTTGCCTGTTGATGATTTGGTCGAACTGAAGAAGCAAATCGAAGAGATGCAAGAAAAAGGATTTGTCCGGCCCAGTTCCTCACCTTGGGGAGCCCCGGTCATCTTTGTTGCAAAGAAAGATGGTACCCAAAGGATGTGTGTGGATTACCGCTCACTCAACGAAGTCACCATCAAGAATAAGTACCCCCTACCCAGGATTGATGATTTGTTTGATCAGTTGAAAGGAGCCGGAGTGTTCTCTAAAATAGACTTAAGGTCAGGATACCATCAGCTGAAGATCCGCCAGGATGATATACCCAAGACAGCTTTCTCAACCCGGTATGGACTGTATGAGTTCACGGTCATGTCTTTTGGATTGACCAATGCCCCTACTTACTTTATGAACTTGATGAATAAAGTATTCATGGAGTATCTGGATAAGTTCGTCATTGTCTTCATTGATGACACTCTAGTATATTCCAAGAGTGGAGAAGATCATGAAGAGCACCTTCGCTTGATTCTAACTAGGCTTAGAGATCATCAACTCTATGCCAAATTCAGCAAGTGTGAGTTTTGGATGAAGAAAGTTACTTTTATGGGACATGTCATGTCTGTAGAAGGAGTCGCCGTTAACCCCAGTAAAGTCGAAGATGTGCTCAATTGGGAGCCACCTAAGTCAGTACCTCAGATTAGAAGTTTCTCCTTGGTATGACAGGATATTACCGTCGGTTTATAGAAGGTTTCTCCAAGATAGCAAGACCCCTCACTCAGTTGTTGAAGAAGGAAAAGAAGTTCGCTTGGACGCCAGAATGTGAGCAGAGTTTTCAAGAATTGAAGAAGCGCTAACCACCGCTCGATGTTGGTTTTGCGGATGTCCGAAAGGATTTTGAGATTTTCTGTGATGCATCACGACAAGGTCTCGGATGTGTTCTAATGCAAGAAAGGAAGGTAGTAGCTTATGCTTCACGTCAGTTGAGGCCTCATGAAGTAAACTACCCCACTCATGATTTGGAATTGGCTGCAGTAGTGCATGCTTTGAAGATATGGCGTCATTACCTCATCGGTAATCGCTGTGAAGTCTACACTGATCATAAGAGCTTGAAGTACATTTTCACCCAAGCTGATCTCAATATGACGCAAAGAAGATGGCTGGAATTGATCAAGGATTACAATGTTGGAATCCATTACCACCCCGGCAAGGCTAATGTGGTAGCAGATGCGTTAAGTAGAAAGGTCTATTGCAATACCCTGATGATCAAGGAAAGTCAGCCAGCATTACATGAAGAATTTCAGAAGCTCAAGCTTGAATTGGTTGAAGAAGGTTATTTGGCTGCATTGGAAGTGCAACCAACTCTACAGAGTCAGATCAGGGAAGCCCAGATCGAAGATACATATATCAAAGAGATAAAAAGTAACATGAAGAAGGGTAAATCCCTAAGATTTTCAGAAGATGAAAGAGGAACTATTTGGTTCGATAAGCGTATTCAGATACGCACCAAAAGAGCTAAAGCAGTTGATACTCAAGGAAGCTCATGAAACCTTGTATTTCATTCACCCTGGAAGTGCTAAAATGTATCAAGATCTTAAGGAAATGTATTGGTGGCCTAGTATGAAGCGAGAAATTACCGAATACATAGCACAGTGTGATGTTTGCTAGCGAGTTAAAGCTGAGCATCAGAGACCTGCTGGACTCCTGCAACCCTTGCGGATCCCTGAATGGAAATGGGAAGAAATTGGCATGGATTTCATCACCGGTCTGCCAAGAACAAGAGCTGGATATGATTCTATTTGGGTAATAGTAGATCGCCTAACAAAAGTTGCTCACTTCATCCCCGTCAAGACCACCTACTCAGGAGACAAACTTGCAGAACTGTACATGGCAAAGATAGTATGCCAGCATGGAGTGCCAAAGAAGATTGTGTCGGATCGAGGATCCCAATTCACCTCAAGATTTTGGCAGAAGCTGCACAGCGTTATGGGTACCAATTTGAATTTCAAGATGACCTACCATCCTCGTATGATGGGCGCACGAGAAAGAGTGAACCAAATCCTAGAAGACATGTTGAGAGCCTGCGCTCTAGAGAACCAAACCAGTTGGGATCAGATGCTACCTTATGCAGAGTTTTCCTACAACAACAGTCATCAATCAAGTCTGCAAATGTCCCCGTTTGAAGCCCTTTATGGAAGAAAATGCAGAACACCATTGTATTGGACTGAATCAGGAGAAGGACAAGTACTTGGACCTGATATCCTGAAGGAAGCCGAAGATCAAGTTCGGGCAATCAGAGAGAAGCTGAGAACAGCTCAGACTAGGCAAAACAGCTATGCGGATAACCATCGTCGGGATTTAGCATTCGCCCCTGGAGATCATGTGTACCTGAAGGTTTCACCTCTCAAAGGAATGCGTCGTTTCAGAGTAAGTGGGAAGCTTGCACCAAGACACATTGGACCTTTCCCAATCCTCGCTAGAAGAGGAGGAGTTGCTTACCAATTGGAGCTTCCGTCTCAGCTGTCAGATGTGCATAGTATCTTCCATGTGTCTCAGTTGAAGAAGTGTCTGCGTGTGCCAGAAGAGCAGATGCCGCTAGAAGCAGTCGACCTGTAAGAAGATCTCACCTACAAGGAGCAACCCGTCAAGATTCTAGAAGTGTCCGAGTGTGTGACCAGAAGCAAGATCCTTCGTTTCTACAAAGTTCAGTGGAGCAACCACACTGAAGAAGAAGCCACCTGGGAGCGTGAAGAGGACCTGAAGGCCGAGTTCCCGCACCTATTCTCTAGTCAGCCTGAATCTCGGGGTCGAGATTCCCTTTAAGGGGAGTAGGTTTGTAACATCCCTAATTTGCAAGTTTTTGAGTTTTTCCAAAAAGTTTTAAAAGTAACCATTTGGTTTAAGTTGGAAAAGCTTAAATTTGAAATTTAGAAGTCAAAAACCTTTTAAATTGAAATAATCCAACTTCAATTAAAATAAAAAGTTAGTTTATTGGAGCTTCTTGGATTTTATTTGGATTTTAAGCCTTTATTGCATTTTCTGGAATTTAATTTGGCTTTTCCCTTTTTCTTTTGAAGCCAAAATCTATTTTGTTTCCAAAATTAAAAACTAAAGTATAACTAAGAGTATTTTTATTAAGTTCCATATAATTCAAGGATCTTCTGTGAATTTTCCTAGAATTTTTGGACGGCTGTAGCTATTTTCTAAAAAGCCTTTTTGCTTTTCGGGATTTCTTTATTCGGAAATCTTTTGAAAATTCGTTTTCGGCTCGTGGGCCGAATCTCTCCCTCGGCCCAGTTCGCCGGCCCGCTCCGCCCGCGCGCGCTGCCACGCCTCCTCCACCTCCCACCGTCCGATCGAAATCGGACGGCCGTCGCTCATCGTCTCCCCGCGCCTTCTTCCTCCTCCGACCCCCTCTCGCTGCGCGCTGCGCGGTGCGTTCGCTTCTCGCCGGCCTCCTCTACTCGCGCCCGTACCTCCCTAACACGAGCATCGAGTGCGGCGTGTTCTGCCGCACTCATTGCCGCTCCCGCGCGTGCACCATTCTTCTCTCTTCCCCGCGCCGCACGCATCCCCGCCAGACCCCCCCCACCGCCATTGACCACCACGCCGCTCTCCATGTCCGGCCCCCCCGAGGCCTATAAAGGTGAGCACCGAGATCGCCACCGTCTCCTCTCTCTTTCCCCTCTTCTCTCCCGCCCTCTCCCGCTCTCCTCCGACCGCGATTGCCGTTCTTCGCCGCCGGCCACCGAAGGTCGCCGCCGCCTCTAGCACCGCCTCCGAGCATCCTCCGCCGCCTGGGTCCACACCTACGGCATCGCCGCACTGAGGGGCACCTCGTGCTCACCTCCCCGACCCCAGAGACCCAACGGAGCGCCACCGCCGCGTTCAACCGCCGCCGCCTCCGCT
Organism: Ampelocalamus luodianensis; assembly: GCA_036346255.1. Lineage (NCBI taxonomy): Eukaryota > Viridiplantae > Streptophyta > Magnoliopsida > Poales > Poaceae > Ampelocalamus > Ampelocalamus luodianensis. The sequence goes on along the minus strand of CM070627.1, from coordinate 21,165,422 downwards.
CTTCGTCCTCGCCGCCGACCATCTAGCGCCACCGCGTCCTCGGGACCGAGCGCACCAGCATCACCGCACTCTCCTCTTCCCGTAGGTACCCTCGCCAACCGCCGGAACCCCGCCGTTCGCCGGCGAGCCCTCGGGCCCCGAGCGCCGCCGGCTCGGGTGCCAACGTGGCCGCCACCTCGGCGCCACGTCACGGCCACGCCACCCCTCGGGCCTACGTGGCTGTCCACGTGGAAGCCCATGTGGCACTCCCATCCTCCACCCTTTCCAGCAGCTCTCTGGACCCAGTCCACCAAACACCTACCCATTGACAGTGGGGCCCACATGTCAATTTCTTTTCTTTTTATTTGTTTCCAGCCGAAAATTCTCGCTGACATCAGCTGGCGCAATAATCCGATTTTCCTTTAGAAAAATAATTCCAGTAATTCCATAAATTCTGATTTTCAGCATTTTATGTGTTTTCCAACTTCGGAAGGCCATAACTTCTTCGTTCGAAATCCGATTCGAGTTATTCAAATTTCTAAATTTATCTAAAATCCCCCTCTTGCTGTTAGTGCTAAATTGGTATTTATTTGGAATTTATTTGGAGTTGTTTTTATTTATTTTGCTCTTTTCGCACGTGTAGAAGCCGACTTTTCGGAAGATTTCTCGGACCCGACGACCGAAGCTCCTCAACTCTTCACCGAAGGCAAGTCATAGACCCTTGATCATATTGAACCCATCTTTATAAAACTATATTGTTTTATTTATACATGCATTGCTATTTTATATATTAAATTGTTTCGGGAGTAGATAAATGCCTAATTGTTGTATACCTCCTTGATAAATTGCAAACAAACATGTACCCTTGAATGACATGAAACCTTGGACACCTTAGGAGGGTTTAAACTAGTTGGACTTTGATAAATTACCAACACGAGTACCGTATGATGCTTAGCCATGTTGTAGTTGTATGTTGGGACTCATGATCACATGCTCGTATGATTAAACACGACTAAAGGAATTATTGAAATCGTGGCGCGGCCACTTTTATAAAAAGATGTTGTGCCAACGCTAGGGTGGTCTCTGGCCGGGTTGAACTGAAAATGTTTTATGCTCGGGCGAGTGGTTGGTGGTAAGTGTGGGTGCCGTAACGCACATCGGGACGTGGATTAGTCTCGCTTTGAGCAAGCAACTAAGGACTTAACCTTGAACCATTGATCCGGTCACATCGCAACCACATGTCCGTGATGGGGTGGACCCGCCTAATAATTAGCAATGAGCCGACTAGGTTCATTGCGGTGGAGCGTCTTGATTACCGGCGCAAGAGGGGCACGAATCTAGCGGTGCGAAGCTTCGTTAAGCGAAACCTTAGCGGCAGCTATTAGCCGCTCAAAGCTTTGTAACGCCTCGTGATAATCTCTTAGTCACACGCTCCGGCGTGAAACGCTTTGACAGTATAACATGATTATCTCTTGTGGGTAAAGTGAACAACCTCGCAGAGTGTATAAAAACTATTCGAATAGCCGTGTCCCCGGTTATGGACATGCCCGGTGATTTCACGCAAGGGGTAGATGTTTTCTTTAAAATGGTGGAACTGATGGTTTGGACGGAATGGTTGGGTTGATCTCTAGTTGTTTCAAAGAACTGAATTACTTATGTATTATTCTTTTAAAATCGTGCTTCCAATCTACTTACGGTATTTACTGTTAAATGCTGCTTTCTGCAAAAGTAAACATAAAGCTATCCTTGTCAAGCCTAGCACGAATAATAATTGCATACTGTTCCCTATGATTTGCTGAGTACATTCAAAGTACTCACGGCTTGCGCCCTATGTGTTAAATCCCCACAGAAGAACCAGGAAATTCAGAGTATTATGAAGAGGAGTATCCTGAAGACTTTGCGAACTAGGTCGCGTCCTCCACTCGATTGCCTGTCGGCATGTCGCGTGGCTACCACGAGTTATTATGTTTTCGCTGCAAGTTGTATTTTGTTGCTTAGCCCTGCGTGGCGTACTCTGTAAGACTTGACCATAAGGTCCCTTTTGCTACCTAGTAAAATTAATTTGTCCGCTTCATCGTTATTTTGCTGTATGGTTGTGATTGCACCGATGTTGTAACTGTGCGAGCTAGCTACTGATCTGGGACTAGTTCAAAAGGCACAGAGGGTCCTGGGGTTGCATACCCGGGGTCCCGACACAATAGTAACTCACAAACTCAAGCGGTTGTCCATAACCATGGACACAGCTATTCGAATAGATTTATACCCTGCAGGGGTGTACTACTTTACCCACACAACTTGATTAGCCCGTAAGCCTCCAGATGCCTCCGAATATAGCATACTTCCTATGGTATGCCGGTTGGGTAAATCAAGATATGGTCGTTTTTAGCAAGAAAATCCATTGGGCTAAGTCCCTCAACCCAGGGCTCCTAGGAAACACAAGACGTTAACGTCTCCATCTTATCGGCCCAAAAGGAAAACATAGGATTTCTTGGTCCCATGCCCTTACAATTTCACCACCGTGGGACTCAACACAACAAACCTTCCCCCTACTTAACCATACGGCTCCCAACCCGCGTGTGGTAGCACGAATGTACTTGAATCAACGACGTTACCAAAGTTCGGTCCTTAATTGTCCAGACAAGTCCACCACTTACCCAAGGCTCGTGCGCAAAGCACCATCACTAACCAACACTTGTCCAGACCAAAAGCTCATTTAAAATGACAAAATTTAACTCATAAAACAGATACGAAGATCTGAAACAATGGTATATAATGAAAGTTGTGTTTATCCCATAATTGTCGGGTTATTCCCGACAATCAGACTACCGTTTCTAGACTTGCATGGCTAAGCAAACCCGAACAATATAATTTCACACATCCTATCATAACCATTTCAGTACTGGAATAATTCATGGATAGCCACAATGACAAGATAATAGGATATGTCTAACTATTCATCACAAAAAATAGCGACATTATCAAAATAGCATGCACGCAATTATCATTGCATCTATCCTAACAAAACTGGGATCAAATATGATGCAAAAAGAAAGTTCAAAGGATGCTTGCCTTGCTAGTAGAGTAATTGTTCGCTCTCGGTGGCGTAGGAGTCAATATCAAAGGCTCGAATCTATATAAGTACAATACAGAATAAACATCGAAATACTAAAAATTCAAAGTACTAAAAAATTCATGATTTTTCTACAGTAGCTAAGTCATGATTTTAGATGATTTTTGGTGAAAGAATTATTTCATTTTGATTTAGTATATGAAAGTTATGGTGGTTTGAATTTCAGATTTCAATACGCCTTCATTCATGTAATTTAATTATGAGATGAAAATTTGTAGAGTAGTGGTGAGTACATGGATTACATGGATAAATAGGAAATATTATTACAAGTTCAAAACAGTTGAGTTTGCTTCAATTGGAGTTTTCATGATTTAGTTATGAATTTCTAAAGTTATCAGCATTTTCTTTTGTAAAAATAATATTGTTAATAGCTCATTTTCCAAAATAATGCTCTCTGTTACAGATACAAGTTTGAAACCAATTTTAATATAAAGTTCATTAAATATGAAAATTATCAAAAGTGGTTTCACTCATTTTGGAGTTGAGATGAATTAGTTATGTATTTTTAAAGTTATACATATTTTATAGTGCATAAATATATGGGTTTCGAATTTTTTAAAGTATTTATCACTTTTTCTAATGAGCGCTTCCTAGCCACGGTCACTGACCAGCGGGCCCAGTGAATAGTGTGTTTTCCAATTTAACTCAGATTTAAATTCAGCTCTGACATGTGGGTCCCGTCATCAGCGAGTAGGTCCACTAGACTTGGTTCACGCGCACATGTGCACGGTGCACGGGGTTTCAAGGGCTAGGCCCACCCGTCATCCTCTGTTTTGTTTGACTAAATGCGTTGGTTTTCTGCGCACGGGGCCCACATGTAAGTGAGTTTAGCCGTTCTCTTCCGACAGTAATTAAATGCTAATGACGGAGGTTTACTCCTAATCACCTGCTACAGTGCTGTCCGAGTACGACAATGGGCTTTTGCCCTGCGCGCTTCACCGGTGGCTTGCCGGCGATTCCGGCCACGGCGGCGCCAGCCAAGGGCATGTACAGATGTAAAATAGCAATGCGCTTCTAAAGAGGGTTGTCTCGACGACTGAGCCGGCCTATACCGGCGGCTAGCCGGAGTTGGGCGGCGAAGGTTCTACGACAATTGTGCACAAAGCAAAAGAGAGCTCCGCAGCGACATACAAGCGAGTGCCCAGATAGTAGGGACTATTAGTGAACTACTTGAGCGAGGAATGGTGCTCGAAGAAGCTTGAGAGCGGTTGGAACAATGTCGGCGCTGGAGAAGAAAATGGTGGCAACACGGCTTCACGTGGATAGGATACTGGAAGCAAAATGAAAACAAGAGAATGCTCGGAATAGCTCGAGGACCCTATGAGGATGCTGTAAGAGTAAAGAATCGACAAAAAGCTTACCAAACCGAAGTGGGAGATGAAAGGGTTTGAACTTCGGCCGAAAGGGACAAACTTCAATTCAGTAAGACCCTGTCACGTTTCATGAAATTGCTTGAGGGGTTTATAACCTCATGTCAAAATATACGAGATGACACGAAAGAAAAACCAAGGAACTCACCAGAGACCAAGAACACCACTTGGTGTCCTCGAGAGCGTGCCTTGGAATAGCCGAGAGCACGACAAAGGGGCTGGACGCTACAAGCAACACGAGGAGCTCGTTTTAGCAAAATGGGTAAGGCATTAAACAAGGAAAAGAATGGCATCACCCGGTGGGAGCTTACCCGCGTAGAGAACAAGAACGAGCTTCCCCCTCCTCGGTCAACAGAGGAGAAGTGAGGAAGAAGAGGGGTGCTGAGGGGGTATTATCCCCGGGAAACGACGGAGATGGAGGCAGCGTTGCGTGCCGAAGCTCCAGGAGTGGTGGATGGAGACGGTGGATTGACAGCGTGAGCATCGCCGTTTTGAGTACGTCGGGGATGCACGGCCGCGTGGCACAGGATGCATGAAGGCTGCAGCGAGAGGTGGGAGACGACCCTGACAGCGCGGGCCCACGGTGTCAGCGGCTCAACGCGCTCGCGTGAGTCCACGTAAGTGGGTTGGCGAGGGCTGTTAGATTTCGAACGGGCGGCTCAGATCTAATGTTTTGTTCGGACAACCCCAAAGGGTGAGGAGATCAGGACCGTTGATCTAAGATCCAATGGCCTGCATGCGTGGGTGCGCTTAGTTGACTCGACTGAGTCAAAAGGCCGGGTTGGACTCGAGTCGAGGTGTGGTTCAGGCCCAAGAAATAGTACTGGGGTTTGACTGATTTAATTTAAACTAGTTCTACATTGACTGAGGTGCTTAAAATAGAAATAAAATTCCTAAAAATCTGAAATAAATCACAGAGGTTCCTGGGTAGGTCTAGTATCTATAAAAATTATTGAACCCTACTTTTCATGACATAAAGTGTATTATTTAAATTCAAACATGATGTTGGTCTTTAAATTATGTTTGAATTTTCATAAGGTTCAAACCAGTCCCAAAAATTTTGGAACAATTATATTAATTCATGATAATTAATATAGTGTGTGAATAAATTATTTCCAGAGGAGCTTTAGTAGCATTTGTTTCAGTTTTTACTTTGGAGTTCAAATTAAAGTGTATGTTTCATATGTATTTTTAGATTTTCCAAGTACAATATTTAAATAAAAAGTTTGAAAACATGATGCATGCTAATGAGATGCATAATAAACCTCTTTATTAATTTGGGGATGTGACAAACCTCCCCCCTTACAAAAGATCTCGACCCCGAGATCGATAGGGTGGAGGTTAGGGTAGGAAGGTTCTAAAAGAAAACATAACATCCGTTGTCTTGATTTCCTTCAAAGATAGTGCTAGGATATCTTTGTAAGGTTACAAGGAATGGCTATTACAATGTTCCTTCCCATTGCTTTGTTTAAACTTTCCTTTCTTGATTCGAAGACATTTTAAGTAGAAGGAAAAAGATCTGGATAGTTAGCTCGCACTTGATCTTCACGCTCCCATGTTGCTTCATCTTCAGTATGGTTGCTCCACTGAACCTTGATGAATTTGATATTGCGATTTCGCGTCTTGTGCTCCTTCTCCTTAAGAATGCGAATCGGGTGCTCCCGATGAGAAAGATCAGGTTGCAAGTCAAGTTTTTCCAGCTCAGTTGCTTCGGTTGGGACACGAAGACACTTCGTCAGTTGTGAAACATGGAAAACATCATGTACATCAGCAAGTGATGGTGGCAATTCTATTTGATAAGCCACCGGTCCCAACTTTGCTAGAATTCGGAATGGTCCGATGTAGCGACGTGCCAATTTTCCTTTGACTTGGAAACGATGTGTTCCTTTCATTGGAGAAACCTTAAGATAGACATGATCGTCCACTTTAAAACTCAATTCGCGACGACGGCTGTCGGCATAGGACTTCTGACGAGATTGAGCCGTCCGAAGTCGTTTACGAATGACCCGAACTTGTTCTTCCACATCCTCTACCAAGGTTGGGCCATAAAATGGCCTTTCCCTGGCCTCAGACCAGTTCAAAGGTGTCCTACAAGCTCTCCCATACAATACCTCAAAGGGGGACATTTGTATGCTTGATTGAAAGCTGTTGTTGTAGGAGAACTCCGCAAATGGTAAACATTTCTCCCAGTTTTTGCTATAGGACAACACACATGCTCGGAGAAGGTCTTCTAAAATTTGATTCACTCTTTCAGTTTGTCCATCTGTTTGCAGGTGGTATGCGGAGCTGAAAGATAGATTGGTCCCCATCGCTTGGTGTAAGCACTTCCAGAAGTGAGAGGTGAACTGGGGACCCCTATCAGAAATGATACACCATGGAGACAAACAATCCTGGAGATATACAACTCTGCTAGCTTGACCCCGGTGTAAGTGGTCTTGACCGGAATAAAATGGGCAACCTTCGTCAGACGATCGACAATTACCCAAATAGAATCGGACCCAGTTTGAGTTTTTGGAAGGCCGGTGATAAATCCATGCCAACTTCTTCCTATTTCCATTGAGGAATGGGCAGGGGTTGTAGAGTACCTGCTGGCTTCAAATGCTCAGCCTTGACTCTTTGGCATACATCACACTCGGCAAAAAATCGAGCGATTTGTCTCTTCATTCGGCTCCACCATAGCCGCTTCTTAAGATCTTGGTACATCTTGGTACTAGCTAGGTGAATAGATAATTTGGAGTCATGAGACTCTTTGAGAATTAGTTCTCTCAAAGCGCCGTCAAAAGGCACCACCAACCGGTTTCCGAACCAAAGAGTGGCTTGTGAATCTTCCTTGAAGCATTTGGCCTTGCCTTGCTTCATTGCTTCTCGGATTTGAGCTACCTCCAAGTCAGTCTTCTGGGCTTCCCTAATCTGGTCCTTGAGTGTAAAATTCACACTAAGGGCAGCGAGAGAACCTTCTTCAATTATCTCTAGTTGCAGACATTGCATCGCAGCACACAACCCTACCGAAATGGGAGTTACCGATAAACAGTTGCACTGAGACTTTCTGCTCAGGGCATCAGCTACCACATTTGCTTTTCCTGGATGATAATGGAGTCCAAAATCATAATCTTTGATCAGCTCAAGCCATCTTCTTTGCCTCAAATTCAGATCGGCTTGGGTGAAGATATATTTAAGACTCTTGTGGTCAGTGTAGATCTCACAACGATTACCGATGAGGTAATGTCGCCAAATGTTTAGAGCATGAACAACCGCTGCGAGCTCCAAATCATGATTGGGATAATTCAACTCATGTGGTCTCAATTGCCTTGATGCATAAGCTACCACTCGGCCCTCTTGCATTAGTACACAACCGAGCCCATGGCGAGACGCATCGCAGTAAATGTCAAAGCTCTTGTGAATGTCGAGCAGGATAAGTACTGGAGCTTTGGTCAGGCATTTCTTTAGGATCTGAAAACTCTCCTCACATTCAAGCGACCATACAAACTTCTTTTCTTTCTTTAGAAGTTGAGTCATTGGCCTCGCAATTTTGGAGAAGTTCTGTATGAACCTGCGATAATAACCCGCAAGTCTGAGAAAACTGCGAATATCAGTGATGTTTCTGGGTTGTCTCCAATCAAGGACATCTTACACTTTGCTTGGATCAACAGCGATACCGCCCTTGGATAGGATATGTCCCAAGAAACTAACTTCATGGAGCCAGAACTCGCATTTGCTGAATTTGACATAAAGCTGATGTTGACGAAGCTTTTCCAACACAAGCCTCAAGTGTTGCTCGTGTTCTTCATCAGACTTTGAGTAGATAAGGATGTCATCAATGAATACAACAACAAACTTATCCAAATACTCCATGAAAACTGAATTCATAAGATTCCTGAAGTATGTCGGTGCATTCGTCAGACCAAAAGACATGACAGTGTACTCGTACAACCTATAACGAGTAGAGAATGCCATCTTCGGAATGTCTTCAATTTGAACTTTAATTTGATGATAGCCCAAGCACAAAACAATCTTGGAGAATACTTGGGCTCCACTCAATTGATCGAATAAATCATCAATCCGCGGAAGCAGATATTTATTTTTGATAGTGACTCATTTAACGGACGGTAGTCCACACACATCCGCAAAGTCTTGTCTTTCTTTTTGACAAAGATGGCCGGACATCCCCAAGGTAGGAGCTCGGCCTAATAAATCCCTTGTCTTGAAGTTCTTGGAGTTGCTTCTTCAATTCTTCTAACTCATTAGGGGCATCCGATATGGCCGTTTTGAGATTGGCGCGAAGACGGGTACAAGCTCGATGACGAACTCAACTTCTCGATCAGGAGGCATGCCTGGGAGTTCTTCGGGGAATACATCTGGATATTCACACACCACTGGCACCTTCTCGATTTTAAGAGAGGTACTAGCTTCTAAAGCACAAAGATGAGAACTACCCACTGTAGGTGCAAAAACGACCTGACTGCTGTCTTCGCTAGTAACTGAAATAGACCGTTGAGCACAATCGATCTTTCCCCGATTATTAGACAGCCAATACATCCCCAAGATCACATCAATACCCACTAAATTTATCACAATTAAATTTGCCAAGAAGTTAACCTTTTGGATTTCCACTTTTACGTCCCGGCAGACTTGATCGGTTTGGAAAACCGATCCCGGCGACTGGATTCGATAAGGTGGCTGAAGTTTATGTATTTCAAATTGATTAAGTGCAGCATATTCTTCTTTGATGAATGAATGAGATGCTCCTGAATCAAATAAAACTAATGCTGGACAAGAATTAACAAGAAGTGTACCCAAAACGACGTCTGGAGCGTCGCTCGCCTCCTCAACGGTGACGTGGTTCACTCGGCCACGTGCAGGATCCGAGGAGGTAGATGCTGCACTCGGAGGTGGGGTAGGTCCGCCACGGTGGTGGTGTAGGAGCTCGATAAACACAGGGCATTCCCCGCTTGGCAGGCGGTGAGATGCATAGTGGCCCTGGCGACCACACCGAAAGGTGACATTAGACTTGTATGTACCACTGTTTTGGGAGTTCTACCCCATTGTACCGCTGTACCGTAGGTGGAGAAGGTCGTGGAGGTGCCACAGAGGCCTCGGTGGCACCGGGCTCTGAGAACGAGGTGCACTGGGGCGGTCGGTCGCTTGTCGAGGAAAATCGCGCTAGCTGAAAACTGAGCGGCTTTCTTCCTCTTCTTGGACTCCTCTACAGCCACACTCTTGTGCTCCACTACAATGACCTTGTTCACCAAATGTTGGAAGTTCCAGAAATCATGTACAGCTAGAGCCAGCTGCATCTCCTCAGTCAAGCCGCCCATGAACCGATTCTGTCAACGAGTGTCAGTGGAGACATCGTCAGGGGCATAGCGGGCTAAGGAATTGAACTCTTGAAGATACTCAATGACAGTCTTCCTTCCTTGCTTCAAAGCAAGAAACTGCTGCTGCTTGATCGACATGACCCCCTCAGGAATGTAGGCCTCCCTGAAGGCTGCTCGAAACTCATTCCATGATGGAACTTCTCCGTCAGGATGCATGGCGGAAAAATTAACCCACCATGCACTAGCAGCGCTCTCCAGTTGATAACTGGTAAAGAGGACCTTCTCAATGCCTGTGCACTGAGCAATGGCTAGCTTCTTTTCAATATCTCTTAGCCAATCTTCAGCCTCCATTGGATCTCCGGTGCCCGCAAAGGTTGGAGGATTTGTCCGCTGAAAGTCAGCGAGACCCCCACGCGGTCGAAGATTTCCCCCTCCCCCTGCTGCCGCAGGTGCAGGAGAAGTGTTGCGAGCGATAGCCTCGAGAATCCTTGTCTGGTCCATCCTATTCCGTTCGATTTGAGCTAGGACCTCTGCCATTGAGGGCGGTGGAGGAAGCACTTCCTCATTGTCTACAGCAGGAGGGCGTCACGGGGGTGGAGACCCCTCGCCACGAAGAGCTCTCGCACGAGTGTTAGGGCCTGACATCCTGAAGTGACAAGGAAAATTTTAAAAAAGAGGCCAAGATTGCTGGAAAAGGCGTGAAATAAAAATCTGGACAGGAAGCACATAGTTCTTAATTAAGCATGCATAATGATATAAAATGCACAAAAACATAACACCAAATGGGCGTACAAAGGCGCTAAGGCTGTACAAGATCCATAAATTCAACTCATAGTTTTCCAGTGCAATTACATCCATAAAGGCCCGTGGGCGAAAAGCAACTATCCGAAATAAAAGTTCTTGCAAGATAAACATTAATAGTTCAATTACTACTAGCTTATTACAGGAATTTAAAGATACATGCTTGACCATGAGCTTACACCTACAACATCCTAAATGTTGTTCCGGTCAAAGTTCACCGGAAACTCGTCCAGAAGATGTGCCCCAGGGGATCCCGTGTCATCGGGGTCCTCTGGATTGACAAGGCGCAGAGGGGAGCCTTGCTCTATCACATGGCCTCCAGCAGGTTCCATCCTATGAGTACGAGCAAAGCCGACCGACATATGGGCCTGGCGTCTCGCCCCATAGTTGGGTACACGCCCTAGCACTTCCGGAAGACGGTACATCGGTGGTGCTGAAGCATATGGGGAAATCTCATTTGCGCCATAAACCACATGGCAGTCAACGATCCCCATGCTACACATGAGTTGTAAGTGCTCTTGGGCCACCACGAGACGTTGACGAGTCTCGTACAACTCATACACAGTGCACCAATGGATTTGGTCCATGATATGAACCAATCTTGCCAACTGCCTAACCTGGGGATCTTCCCCAAACTGGATCCGGGCAAAGGTGTCCACCTCCGTACCACGCTCTCTCATAGGAAAATGGTCGTAAGGCGGCTGAGACAACTCCGTCAGTCATAACGGAGGTGGCTCATAGCCACACAAGCCCTCCCTGTAGAGCCATGGCCTCAGAAGTACCGCGTGCCTAGAAACAATATGGGATACTCCCCGTGACTTGTCTGGCAATAATGTTGATCACGGCCAAGTATTCCTCCATGCCCGCCCGTCAGCGCGATAGATGGCGTAGGTCGGCTGGTAAGTAAAGTTCGCCCTGCATATCATATCTCGGAGAAGCGCCGGGTATCCATCCACGTTCTCAGCTTGAGTTTCTTTGACCAGGTATTGACGACTCATCTAAAGACAAGAAAAACAAGGTAAGACTTCTTTTTTAATCCAAACAAGAGTAAGGTAAGAAAAGGTACTAAGAGGGATGAGGAATAAAAGATATTCCTAATTTATACTATCTGAAAGTAATTTGATAATTTCAAAATATTTTGACTCAAAAAGGATTACTAACTCTAACGCCAGTGCTATCTCTAACCTACAGTCAATATGGCTCTGGTACCAACGCTGTGGGGACCCCGGGTTATCTCCATAAGACCGAGACTAAGCATGGTCTTAAGGACATAACTCTGAATCTCCGGTAAATGGATTCCAACTTAACTCAATCTAAATGAGAGGCTTGACTAAAAACTAGAGCCCCGATGATCATGCACGCCACTCCTCTGTGAGCACTACATGATTGTCGGTTCTCCAACAAGTCAAGCACTACACTTAGTGAGTTAAATAGGAAGCCATGATCAGCGAGTATGACTTATATTGGCTCCCAAGATCAGCGACCAATATAACCATACTCTCATACAACGTTGATCACATCCATACAACACTCATACATAAATAGTACAAAAGGCATACATCAAAGTTTCAAGTTTACAACTAATACAAGTGGTCGACCGGCCAAATTAAACAAGTTCATAAAGTAACAGCGGAAGCAAGTAAGTAAACCAAAATGCCAGCAGTGGTATGCCCCATAACCCATCGGCAACCGACTGGGAGTTAAGAGATAGCATACTACTCATCAGTGTCGCCTAAATCGACACCGACAAGCTCATCGGTCTCAATATCTTCCTCACCTGAAAAAGCCAGCAAACATCTGGCTGAGTACAAAAGAGTACTCGCAAGTCTTACACAAATAAAAATTAGTTATGCATAAGGCTGTTCCAAGGGATAGCTAATATTGGCTTAGTTTTGCAAAAGAGACGCAACAAGGTACAACCTACACATACTAGTTTTTCAAGTGCTATTTCAAAATCAGATTTGAAATAGAAGTAAAGCATGTGAACAAGTAATGAATTCAATAACAAATAAATCATACAAATAACAAAGTGGCTGTCCACTTTGATACAACAACAAGCATGAACATCCCATTCATGACAATACCGAGTTTACCCACAATTTTACTTTCAAGTCTAACAATAGTAACTCCCGAACTCAAGCGGTTGTCCATAACCGTGGACACGGCTATTCGAATAGATTTATACCCTGCAGGGGTGTACTACTTTACCCACACGACTTGATTAGCCCGTAAGCCTCCAGATGCCTCCGAATATAGCATACTTCCTATGGTATGCCGGCCGGGTAAATCAAGATATGGTCGTTTTTAGCAAGAAAATCCATTGGGCTAAGTCCCTTAACCCAGTGCTCCTAGGAAACACAAGACGTTAACGTCTCCATCCTATCGACCCAAAAGGAAAACATAGGATTTCTCGGTCCCATGCCCTTACAATTTCACCACCGTGGGACTCAACACAACAAACCTTCCCCCTACTTAACCATACGGCTCCCAACCCGCGTGTGGTTGCACGAATGTACTTGAATCAACGACGTTACCAAAGTTCGGTCCTTAATTGTCTAGACAAGTCCACCACTTACCCAAGGCTCGTGCACAAAGCACCATCACTAACCAACACTTGTCCAGACCAAAAGCTCATTCAAAATGACAAACTTTAACTCATAAAACAGATACGAAGATCTGAAACAACGGTATATAATGAAAGTTGTGTTTATCCCATAATTGTCGGGTTATTCCTGACAATCAGACTACCGTTTCTAGACTTGCATGGCTAAGCAAACCCGAACAATATAATTTCACACATCCTATCATAAGCATTTCAGTACTGGAATAATTCATGGATAGCCACAATGACAAGATAATAGGATATGTCTAACTATTCATCACAAAAAATAGCGACATTATCAAAATAGCATGCACGCAATTATCATTGCATCTATCCTAACAAAACTGGGATCAAATATGATGCAAAAAGAAAGTTCAAAGGATGCTTGCCTTGCTGGTAGAGTAATTGTTCGCTCTCGGTGGCGTAGGAGTCAATATCAAAAGGCTCGGAATCTATATAAGTACAATACCGAATAAACATCGAGAAATACTAAAAATCCAAAGTACTAAAAAATGCATGATTTTTCTACAGTAGCTAAGTCATGATTTTAGATGATTTTTGGTGAAAGAATTATTTCATTTTGATTTAGTATATGAAAGTTATGGTGGTTTGAATTTCAGATTTAAATACGCCTTCATTCATGTAATTTAATTATGAGATGAAAATTTGTAGAGTAGTGGTGAGTACATGGATTACATGGATAAATAGGAAATATTATTACAAGTTCAAAACAGTTGAGTTTGCTTCAATTGGAGTTTTCATGATTTAGTTATGAATTTCTAAAGTTATCAGCATTTTCCTTTGTAAAAATAATAGTGTTAATAGCTCATTTTCCAAAATAATACTCTCTGTTACAGAGACATGTTTGAAACCAATTTTAATATAAAGTTCATTAAATATGAAAATTATCAAAAGTGGTTTCACTCATTTTGGAGTTGAGATGAATTAGTTATGTATTTTTAAAGTTATACATATTTTAAAGTGCATAAATATATGGGTTTCAAATTTCTTAAAGTATTTATCACTTTTTCTACCGAAGCGCTTCTAGTCATGTCAGCGACCAGCGGGCCTGGTGAATAGTGTGTTTTCTAATTTAACTCAGATTTAAATTCAGCTCTGACGTGTGGGTCCTGTCGTTAGCGAATAGGTCCACTGGACTTGGTTCACGCGCACATCTGCACGGTGCACGGGGTTTCAAGGGCTAGGCCCACCCGTTAGCCTCTGTTTTGTTTGACTAAGTGCGTTGGTTTTCTGTGCACGGGGCCCACATGTAAGTGAGTTTAGCCGTTCTCTTCCGACAGTAATTAAATGCTAATGACGGAGGTTTACTCCTAATCACCTGCTAGAGTGGTTGTCCGAGTACGACAACGGGCTTTTGCCCCGCGCGCTTCACCGGCAGCTCGCCGGCGATTCCGGCCACGGCGGCGCCAGCCAAGGGCATGTACAGATGTAAAATAGCAATGCGCTTCTAAAGAGGGTAGTCTCGACGACTGAGCCGGCCTATACCGGCGGCTAGCCAGAGTTTGGCAGCGATGGTTCTATGGCAATCGTGCACAAAGCAAAAGAGAGCTCCGCAGCGACATAGAAGCGAGTGCCCAGATACTAGGGACTATTAGTGAACTACCTGAGCGAGGAATGGTGCTCGAAGAAGCTTGAGAGCGGTTGGAACAATGTCGGCGCCGGAGAAGAAAATGGTGACAACACAGCTTCACGTGGATAGGATACTGGAAGCAAAACGAAAACAAGAGAATGCTCGGAATAGCTCGAGGACCCTATGAGGATGCTGTAAGAGCAAAGAATCGACAAAAAGCTTACCAACCGAAGTGGGAGATGAAAGGGTTTGAACTTCGGCCGAAAGGGACAAACTTCAATTCAGCAAGACCCTGTCACGTTTTCATGAAATTGCTTGAGGGGTTTATAACCTCATGTCAAAATATACGAGATGACACGAAAGAAAAAAACCAAGGAACTCACCAGAGACCAAGAACACCACTTGGTGTCCTCGAGAGTGTGCTCTGGAACAGCCGAGAGCACGACAAAGGGGCTGGACGCTACAAGCAACACGAGGAGCTCGTATTAGCAAAATGGGTAAGGCATTAAACAAGGAAAAGAATGGCATCACCTGGTGGGAGCTTACCCGCGTAGAGAACAAGAACGAGCTTTCCCCTCCTCGGTCAACAGAGAAGAGGTGAGGAAGAAGAGGGGTGCCGAGGGGGTATTATCCCCGGGAAACGACGGAGATGGAGGCGGCGTTGTGTGCCGAAGCTCCAGGAGTGGTGGATGGAGGCGGTGGATTGACGGCGTGAGCATCGCTGTTCTGAGTGCGTCGGGGATGCACGGCCGCGTGGCACAGGATGCATGAAGGCTGCAGCGAGAGGTGGGAGACGACCCTGACAGCGCGGGCCCACGGTGTCAGCGGCTCAACGCGCTCGCGTGAGTCCAGGTAAGTGGGTTGGCGGCGGCTATTAGATTTCGAACGGGCGGCTCAGATCTAATGTTTTGTTCGGACAGCCCCAAAGGGTGAGGAGATCAGGACCGTTGATCTAAGATCGAAAGGCCTGCATGCGTGGGTGTGCTTAGTTGACTCGACTGAGTCAAGAGGCCGGGTCGGACTCGAGTCGAGGTGTGGTTCAGGCCCGAGAAACAGTACTGGGGTTTGACTGATTTAATTTAATCTGGTTCTACTTTGACTGAGGTGCTTAAAATAGAAATAAAATTCCTAAAAATGTGAAATAAATCACAGAGGTTCCTGGGTAGGTCTAGTGTCCAAAAAAATTATTAAACCCTACTGTTCATGATATAAAGTGTATTATTTAAATTCAAACATGATGTTGGTCTTTAAATTATGTTTGAATTTTCATAAGGTCCAAACCAGTCCCAAAATTTTTGGAAAAACTATATTAATTCATGATAATTAATATAGTGTGTGAATAAATTATTTCTAGAGGAACTTTAGTAGCATTTGTTTCATTTTTTAGTGTGGAGTTTAAATTAAAGTGTATGTTTCATATGTATTTTGAGATTTTCCAAGTACAATATTTAAATAAAAAGTTTCAAAACATGATGCATAGTAATGAGATGCATAATAAACCTCTTTATTAATTTGGGGATGTGACACTAGAGTTTAGATATATGTGCTTGCCATGTCGTTATTCATATGTCATTGTGACCCATGGACGGGTTTTCATATTGAATTGCTTGCTGGAAATTTTGTTAATTGGTGTTAAAAATTAATAGTTAGGGTAGTTTAGTGGCATTCCGAGCTTAGTGGTGGGCTGGAGTGTTACACAAACGATGCTACACAACAGAGAAGCTCACTGGTGCAGTCGATCATGCTACAACATAGCTGGTTCTATGTTCCCGCGCGATGTGGGCTCAGAGCTAGACGAGGAAGGCTGGAACCAGACATCGAGGGAAGGTGATTGTAACACCCCGGCCCCAATACTGAGCTTGGAATGACATTCAACTACATCGACTATTGATTTAAACCACATATTACAATAAATTATAGCAAGCACGTAACGAATAAAAACCCGTCCACAGGTCACGATCGAAAATATTAAATGCAACTAAACTACATAAGAATCAACATACTAGATAGCAATACTGAATAAAGAACCAATAGGTAATAAACAGTCCATAAAATAGTCTAATGAATATATAAATAGGTTCCAACCAATCACCTTGAATTATTCAATGATTATCAAGCCCTAGAAAGAATAAATCATCACACTATATTAAATGTTCTCGTAGCCATGTAATTCAAGTATTTGAAGTGAGTGCAATTATTCCATGTACGCTATCTCTTCCCATGCGAGATGCTGTCACTGACCACCTAAAGAAACAATAACGCAAGGTGAGTCCACAACTCAGCAAGTACAAGATACAATGGTAAATACACAACTTCATTAAATATTTAATGCATTATCATAAATATCACACTTCTTATTCTCAAATCTCATCAATATCTTTCTCATGAATGCAAATACCATGATACATCTCTTTCAGCTGATACCGGTATAGTGAAGTGTTCACCCGTTGGTGACACACTTTTCTCTCCCACCTTCGTTAGGGTGGAGTCCCTATCTCTGTAGGATTTCAACATGGGGGCACACCGGATTATCCATAATCATGGTAATACTCACCGTCTTAGCCCTTATGCAAGTGAATGATACAATAATTCATTAAGTAATAATAATCTCAACATGTCATCCTCATGATTGTTGCATCATATATCTTACTCTTTTCATCAATAATACCATGGCAAGTAAATAACTTCACAAAACATAATTAAATCTCATAGCAATAAATCAACAAGACAATGTCAACTACCCGTTGTTCACCATTATACCAAGCACCTGCCTCTTTAACTTCTAGGAGCCTAGTGGCGGAACGGTGGCAAGGTGCTAGAGGCAATATTTCATGTACAAACAATTTAAACATACATTCAAATACATGTCATCGTACCACCAAAACATTACACAAATTGTCACCTCATCTATATGCAAATTCAACGCTTTGAACTTAACTTTACCGGATGCACTACCCAATGCCCTAATAGTAAAATAGCTCTAACTCTCTCCTTTGTACCGCAAAACTAGCGAACCATACACTTTATGCAATCCCCATGAAATTATCTAAAATTTCCTAGTTACGATGAACTTCCAAATCCACCATTTACTTCCCTGTTTTCAACCCCAAAGACTACTCCAGAATTTGTCAGGACATACTACTTCACAATTTTGTATCTTTTTTTATATAACTTGAAAAGTTATGAACGATAGCAGTTCTAGATTCTACTTAAAATTCTCTAGCTTATTCAAGTTATCACCAGAATTAAATTACTTCAATTACTAGGTGAAAACAACTCATCTTCACGACAGTTGCCAATGGCGTCCGTTTTCTGGACAGTAACCTTCCTGAGGCCATAACTTTTTGCTCACAACTCCAAATCTAGTGTTATAGATTTTTCTAGAAAGCTAATGAAATTCTTTACATATTTTATAATTGGACGAAACTCTGAATTCGAACTAAATTACCCCAAATTACCCTATAAGGTTCTACAATGCAGCTCGACGAACTAGGGTTTCCCAAAACCTGTAGAGACTATGCTAGGATCAAGCTAAAGACTACCATATCATTACCCCTGAAGAACATGACGACGATCAAGAACCCAAGCAAATTCCCTTCTCTTTCTCTCTTGTGTTCTCCTTCTCCTTTTCTTCCTTGCTTCCTTGTCCTTGCTTCTATGGTATGCGGCAGCAAGCAGTAACCATCCCATGCAGCACCTTCTTTCCTCTATCTCTCTGTCTCTCTCTCTCTCTCTCTCTCTCTCTCTCTCTCTCTCTCTCTCTCTGTTTTAGTTGGTAAAATGAGACCTTCAATCCGAGGCTGCGACAACAGCTGCGGCAAATCCCGGAGAAGGCATCCCTCTTGCAGCAGCAGACCAGGAAGCAGCTGCAGAAACTATGTGGAAAAAACAAACCCAACCGAAATAAGCGAGCAAGCACAGAAGGTTGGGCCGCGAACCCATGTGATGATAAGCATATATGCAAATGTACCAGATAACGACAACACAACCGAAATGAGAAACAAAACATTACGCATAACAAAATGAATACAAGTAAGATCTGACCAATGAATGTACAATAGCGAAGTAAAGACCAAAAGAAACATGAAACACAAGCTCCAAAACAATGCAAACGAACCGGCATAACTGACTACAACGCTCTAACGGGAAGAAAAACACAAAAGGGTACAATCGAGCCCCCCTCCCCTTTTGGCCCCATGGTCCGGTGTCAGGCGATCGGTGGGGAATGGGTCATACAGACTGGGCGGCACAGCCATAAACCAAAAAGGGAAAGAGCAAAGGCATAAGGACAGAGTGAGGGAGGCACAATGACAGATAGTGCGGGTAGCGCCAGTTAACAATAAAAGAAAAGCGACACGCTGCACAAACCGAGCATGAAGCCAAGGCGCAAACAAAGAGGGTTGTGACCTAAACCAAGCTGCATTAGGAGAAGAGGGGAGAAAAAAAATGAGAAACAGGGAAGACGAAACCAATGCAGACGAAGCAGACCAATGGCGTGTTGGTGCACCGCACTGTGGGAGCACGACGTGCCAACAAATCGAGCACAATGTGTCACCGCCGCAGCTAGGGAGGAGGCGGCGGGAGGCAGCGGAGTTGAAGACAACAACCTGTGCCGTGGCTATGATGGGGCGACGCAATCGGAGAGGATGGTGCTCCGACACGTTCGAGGAGGAAGCACCGGGATACCAATCATGGTGCCTAGTTTGTTTAGGCCATGCGCAATGCACCGGTGCTAGCTAGCTTTTTCGCTCTAGCACCGGTGCTAGCACATTAAAGCGAGTGAAGGTGAGGGTTGCTAGGAAAAAGATTCCTGGTATCGGTGCATATAGATGCACCAGGTGCTAACTCAAAAAAAACAATATTACGGGCCCACTTGTAAGTGAAATGAGAGAGGGAGAGAGAGTGTATGGTGGGAGAAAAAGAAGTGATATTTTATTTAGTTATGGGTCCTATGTTAGAGAGAGAAGGATGTGTTAAACACTATAAGAAAAAGATAAATTTAGTACTAGTGTGATGTGGTCGTGAAATAACGAATGTATCGCCTACAACATTATTGTACATGGCTTTAGGGGAAGCCATGTGAGATACGGTAGAGCAAGGATTTGATTTGATTGGGCAGCCATGGTGATGGTGGCGATGTCATGGTCACGCCTAAATGCATCTCCGGCAGAATTTATATCCACTAAAATTGGAGAGTTAAACTAGCACCAGCAGAGAGATGCAGCAGAATCTTACCTGTATGCACGCATGCATATCACCCTTCATTGACTTAATATATAGTACTATTTTCTTGCAAGATCTGGCTCTTGTCGGCCATTCTCACACCTAACACGAGGAGAACTTGAACTTGATTCCGGTAGGGGAACCCTTGGTGATTCACATGTACCACTGTCTTCCACGTGTATATGCACCACATAACCCCACCCCCACTATCTTCAGGATATGTTTGTCGGAGAAAAATCCAAAATATTCGTGACGATAATGGGAAGAATGCTACATGACCCTGCAAAATCTCATGATCAAACTTGCCAGAATTTGGGAGGAAAAAGAAAAGACAATTGTAGGTGTGAACAATAATTTCACTATTCATGTCATCTTTCTTTCCCTCTGAATTGCAATCGAGTTTGATCATTAAGTCCTGTGGAATCCCTCCAATAACATCCATGAATATTTTGATAATATTTGACAACTTGTACGGTTTGTTCTATCGAGATTCTCAACGAGGAGTTGCTTCTCATTAGATACATTATAATTACATACAACATTGTAACAATGCGAACAATGAGCTATTTTACACTTTACTATGTACATCATATATCGATTTCAACGCACGTATCAATGGCTCTTTAATTTTACTCAAGTTTGGATCTTCGCCATTTGTAGACCAAGTACGAATATGACAAAAGGAATATATTTTCCTGGTTTTGGAAGAAGTAAGATTGGTAAATGCATCCCGTGAACAGGCTTCTGAGTTCTGAATGTTAATACTAGAAATCATTGTGGAATATTCACTGTAAAATATAGTTTCATTTTACTATAATAAAACTTATCTAGATTATTTGGCCATTTAATGTCGACTTCATTGTATTCATTGTGAAATATTCTCTGTCTTGTTCCGATGAAGTGAAATATATTTTCATAAATATATACTTTTTTTGTAATTTGTAACAATATATGATAATAGAAATTATCGATTAAAGTAGTACTTCGGAAACCATGTTAATGTCAAAAGAGTCCTACATTTAGAATAAAAAATAGTATTCAACTCAGTGGACCAAAGAAAAACAATTTGATACTAAGTCATCAGTCCATGCATGAGCTAGCCGGTTTCACACTCAACTTTAGGGGAGAGATTAGGCTATGTTTATGCAACCATGCTTTCGAAAGAATTAAATATGAAGTATGCACCTATTATAAACTGGTAACCCGTTGGCTGCAAAATATCTCCAAGCACTACAATGAGGAATTCATTAGGTTGCAAGGTGACGATGCATCCATGCATGTATGTTCTGATTTGACTCCATTCATAAGCAGATAGTGATGACCTTCGATTTCTTCTGTGCCGAAAAAAGTAAAAGTAAACAGCACTTTAGTTAACCAAAAGTGTTACTTTAAGTATGCACCCATTTTAGATTACCAGTAAAGCTCAAAATATCTACAAGCACTACAATGAGGCACTGATTGGGTTGCAAGGTGATGATATATACCTCCATTATGGCAGAAAGCATGTTCTGATTCGACTCCCCTTATAAACAGACAGGATATGTTTCGGTTGCTTCTCTTCCAAAAAGTGAAAAAAGAATAATATTTTAGTTAGTTCAGAAAAATGATTAGATACGAGCACGAGCTCACAAAAAATTACGGTTTGGCTACTTTTCAGGCGCCTGAAAAGTAACTATCTGTCAGTCACTTTTGCAGCCGTTCGATTGCGTCGTGATTCGTGCGGACGGAGCTCCATTTATCAGCGAGATTTTTTGTTTGGCGGGTGTTGGGCTTCCTTTTTTTTTGACCCGTTATCGGTTTCTCGATGTATCCGTCGTCTCCGTTCAAATTTTTTATTTTTTTCTTCGATTCTCGCGCCTCCTCTGTAATCTCGCGTATCGCCGTTTCGGTTTCGTGCTGCAGAGCCCGTGTAGAGGAGAATCCGAGGGAGAGGATGGGAAAGAGCCAGCTCGTGTAGAGGAGAATCCGAGGGGAGGAAGGGAGAGAGCGAGCTCCTCCCGGCGGTCAAGGTGTTTGCGGCGAGCGGCATTTTCTCTCTCGCGTGAAGCGGCGAGCAGAAAGTGACGAGTGCGACCATCTCTCTCGGGTGAAGTGGCGAGCGTCGACGGGCGTGCAGGAAGCGGCTAGCGACTAATTGCTGTTGGGGGCACCGATTTTTTTGGTGAGTAGAGCTAGCTTGTTGGTTTCATCCAGCCGATTGAATAGTTTGGGGGCATCGATTTTGTGGTGAGTAGATCTAGCTTGTTTAGGGTTTGTGTTGAGTTTTTTAGGTTACGAATCTGTTGTTCTAAGGCTTTTTTTGGTGCGATATTGTCTTGTTTGGTAGGTATGATTTTATGGTAGGTAGGTTTTGATCCAGTTTTTTTAGGGGTTTTTTTTATGTGTTTGATCCCTTGCAGGTATAGGTGCGGTAGTAAGTATGGGTGTGGTAGTAAGTACGGGTTTTTTAGGATATTACTCATGTTTGATACACCATTTTTTGTATGGAGTTTTGGTAGGTAGGTTTTGATCCAGTTTTTTTAGGGGTTTTTTATTTGTTTGATCCCTTGCAGGTATAGGTGCGGTAGTAAGTATGGGTGTGGTAGTAAGTATGTGTTTTTTAGGATATTAGTCCAGAGTTGCACGGTTTTGCTCAGCTACTTATTGGAGCAGACAGAGATACTAGTATACTACATGTCTTGATCTAGTTTTTTTTCCAACGATTTATGTGTTTGATCCATGGATGTGGTTTGGAGGATTTGTATGTAGTGAATTTATTGTATAAGTTTTTAGTAGGCATATTGTAGTGAAATTATTGCGTCAGTGGTAGCTGAGCAAAGCTGAAGACCAGGATTTATGTGTTTGATCCTTGGCTGTGGTTTGGAGGATTTTTTTGTAGTGAATTTATTGTATAAGTGTTTGGTAGACATTTTGTAGTTAAATTATTGTGTCAGTGGTAGCTGAGCAAAGCTGAAGACCAGTATTTATGTGTTTGATCCCTGGCTGTGTTTTGGAGGATTTTTTTGTAGTGAAATTATTGTATAAGTGTTTGGTAGGCGTTTTTGTAGTGAAATTATTGTATCAGTGGTAGCTGAGCAAAGCTGAAGACCAGGAGGGTTGCAGGTATAGGTGTGATAGCATTAAGTTCATATACTAATTTTTGAAATTTGAGTATTTGTGAATCATCTTTTCTGAATCTTAACATTGTCTTTGTGCTTCCTGCATGTACGTTTGAATGTAGCAACAAAATGTGTTGGTTAATCAATTTTAGAACCATCTTTGTTTAGTACTAGTTCAGTCCAGAGTTGCACAGCTATGCGCAGCTCCTTCTTGGACCAGATAGAGAGTTTCATGTGAATGTCCATGCATGGCCTAATATATATGTTCGAATGTTCATCATGATCATAATATCTGTATTTTGGGCCTTGCTAAGATGATCTCTCAAAAACACTATAATTTTTTTTTAGAATAATACAGATTAATTATGGCTCTTTTATTTGCAGGAATTGTCTTTGATAGGGAATAATCTAGTCAATTGGAAGGAGGTGACCATTTTAGCAATCTAAGTTGTGACAAGGTATATATCTTTCCACTTTTGTTGGCAATTCCACTTTTGTAGATGGTTGTACTGCTCTCAGTTTTTTCATTTGTTTAGATGGGATCATTTTTCTGATTTTGCACACACTTTCAGGCTGTCGATGTTGTGAACTTGATGTTGTATACTGTTATGTCCTAGCATGTTTTTTCTTATTCGAGTTGATTTGGATGATCATGAGGATTGCTAATCAGAGAGATACTGCTAAAATGATTAAGTTTTTTAGACAATCATGATGAGTGAAGGACAAGGTTTCCTTTATGTTATTGGGTCCCATTTGTTTTTTAGACAATCATGATGATTGATTTGTTTTGTTGTTGTTTAGTTATTTTTGGGCTCTGAGTCTAGAAAAACCTTATGTCTTGAAACATAATACCTACCTCAGTTATTGTGTTATTGTGTTTGTGTTAAAGTCAAAGAATATTTGATTTTTAATAAAAAACATAATACCTACCTCTGGTTACTGTCAGGTTCACATGAAGGCCTCTGTGTGCCTTATTTACTTCTCAATCTTTTCAATCTTCTTTACTTCTCAATCTTTTGCGATGTTACATCCCGACACTTCTTTACTTTCTCAATCTTTTCTGATTGCTGTACTTTATGAAACTGCATGTTATATATAGGATTATGGAGTTCTGGAGTTTTGGAGTTTTGCTCTATGATTATGGAGTGAACTTTTGAATCCTTTGTACCTGTACAAAATATGCTAAACTCATCAGACAGCTCCTATCACATGTACTCAGTTGACATTGTATACTTCAAATACAGTAGTATACTCCATGATTATTCCGTCCTGTTGTTAAGACATTAAAATGTACACACTGGTTACTTAAGTTGGATTCAAGAAAACCATCAGTTTTTTTGTTTATATCATCAGACAGCTCCTATCACATGTACTCAGTTGCATCAGTTTTTTTTGTCAATAGAGAACATGGCTAGGGATATTATCGAGTCAGATGAAGATGAATCCAATGATAATGGAATGAATAACACTGTGGAGCATGAAGAAGACTTTGATGTAGCAGACTCGACGGCTATGGAATCTGGTGAAGATGAATATGTAAGCAAGCTATTGTTTCTTTTGTTATATTGTCTTAGTTCCATTGATGTGCTTTTATTTTAATTTTTTCGTTTTATCCTTGATGGCAGTCGGGCTCTTCTTCTGAGGATTATATTGATGATGCTATCATTTTTAAGAATTTGTCGAAGATGGTATTTTTGAGTTTATTTTATTTTGTTTTGTTTTATATCTTACGAAGTTTTTTTAAATTTGTTTTTTAAAACTTTAGTTGTCTGTTGACTTCTTCCTCTATTTTGTTTGTAAACTTTTGTTTGTGCAGGTTGCAAAGTCTCTAAAAAGGAAGTTGGCTCAAAAAGGTCAAAAAGGTGTTCATACAGAAAAGAGAAAGGTTTGAATCCCATCCATAGAACATTATTCCTTTTGTTATTTCCACTGTAATTGTTTCCTTTTACAGAGAAGACTAGGGGTGATCTGAATTGTAAGAAGGGCGGGATGATAATGTAGCTTCAAAGGCTTCTAGCAGATGCAATATGAGCTATTTTGCTGACATAATTTCTGGTCTAAGTCAAGCTAAAAAAGATGTTATCAAGGAGTACAACTTTGGATTCTTTTTGGAGTTTGAAAAGTGTGCTGTTCCTAGGAAATTTGTACAGTGGATAGCTGATCATGTAGACACCAGGAGTTCGGACATAATTGTGAAAGAGAAAGTAATACCAATCTCTCCTATGTCCATTCATTCCGTATTAGGTATTCCAATTGGTGGACTAGAAATTAAGTCAGACAATGAATCAGGAAAGAATTTTTCTTGGAAATGTTTGACCAGAGAAACCTACCAACAATAAAATTTTTGGGAATAAGTTGCTGAAAGATGACCTTACTGGAGAGCAAGTTTTCATATGTTTTATGGTGCTTACCTTGTCCACTTTTCTCTGTCCAAACTCAAACACATACCCCAGTCCAAAATACCTAAGTCCTTTGCAAGATGTTCACAAGGTGAATGATTGGGATTGGTCCAAATTTGTTTATGAATGGTTGATGGTATATGTGAAGAAATATAAGAAGGAGAGAAGGAATACTTCTCAGTCATCAAGGACACTTGGAGGTTGCTTATATTTTCTCGCTGTAAGTTACAGTTGCCATGTTTTTTCTTCCCTTTTTTTCTCTCTGCATGCATTTGCCTTATGATTTTAGGTTAGATTAATATGTTACATTCGTTTGATAATTGATTAAGATTTTAGTGTTAACTTGCACAGCAGTTTGTTTTGTTTTGTTTGTTGTTTGTCGGTTAATTTTCATACTTAAATTGTACCGTCAGGGCTACTAGGAATTTTAGTGTGAACTTGCACACCAGTTTCGTTAAATTTGCACATATTCTTGTCATGTAACTTTAGTTCAAAATACTGTGCAACTTATATGTTTCCTGTATTTTTGTCATGTAACTTTAGTTCAAATAGTATGCAAATAGTAGTATTTTGTTTGTATCGTTTTTTTTTAATGATTTTGCAATGCATCATATTGAGCAATATAAGTAATTTGATTATGGTAGATGAGGATCCGCTTGCTTGTCTCTGTATTAAATTTTTAATCTTCGTGTTATTTCCGATTTCTTGTTGTTGTTAGGTTTACTATCTTGACTTTCTTAATTTTGGCTTTCGTCAATTGCCAAGTCGTGCACCTCGAATTTCAGTTTGGAAGGGTGATATGATCAAGAAGTACTCTCAGTATGATTGTGTTTCTGCGAAGGGTAATCTGTTTGGGTTGCGTCCTGTAAGTTATTTTTTTGCCACTTTTTCCTTATAGTATTTTTAAGTTGCTCTTTTCTTTTGATATATTACATATATGGCATATTTGACCTTGGATTTTTTTTTCTTTAGGTTAAAGATTTTAGTTTGACTTGCTACGGGTTGCTATCTTCGTCTCCTTCTGACCGCACTGCTAGCAATAAAGTCTCTCATTTCAGAGATTCATTGGAGAGGAATATTGGGAATTCATTGCCTGCAAAGGTGTGAGATTGATTCTTATCTTTTCCAGGGTATTTTGCTTCTATTAGTTCATCAATTTTTTAATTCATTTTATTATTTGTTTTACCCCTATTTTTATCACATTTTTTATTGTGTTGGTGTACATTATGTGACTGCTAACATCATTACAAGTTTTCTAATGATGTTTTCCCATTCAGTTTACATTTACAACAAAATTTGTTTATGTTATTATTATTTTTTCCATAGGTTAAAGAAGGCATTAGTGTGATTTTCCAAAAATTTCATGAGAACCATCCTGAAGTTTCTTGCTATAAGTCTGAAGTGCTTGTTATGGATGTATTGAACTATTTATCAACTGCCACAACAACTGTTTGTGCTGATGACCGTCCTTCTGGCAATGATGATGAGTACAACATGCATGACAATGGCAATGGTCCAGATATTGATCATTACCCCATGAATGAGGATCACAACGAACATTTGAACACTAAAGATGTGAATACTGATTCCCAATCAACAGTGAGAATCCCATCTGTTGATTCAGATCATGACAACTTGAATCAGGATGACGCTAATGACGATTCTCAAGCAACAATGGAATTAACATCGGATGAGTCATCACAAAAGAACAAATCTGAAGCAGGTTGTTTTTTTTTACAGTTTTCTTATGATCTATTTAATTTTGCAATTATTTTTTTTGTGTTCTAGAGGGGAGGATGTCTTGTAGCTAGCATATTGCCCATGTATTTTCTTTCCCATTGTTGTTTTCTTTCCTTTACCTTTTTTTCCTTTATATATATGTATTTGCTTTCTAATAGGTTAGGTTAATATGTTACTTGATTAAGATTTTTAGTCTGAACTTGCACAATAGTTTCATTAAATTTGCAGATATTATTGTCATGTAACTTTAGTTCAAATAGTGTGCAACTTTGTGCATTTCCTGTACAAAACCAAAATTTTTGAACACTAAAGATGTGAATACTGATCCCCAACCTATAGTGAGGATCCCATCTGTTGATTCAGCCCATGTCAACTTGAATCAGCAAGATGCTAATGACAGTTCTAAAGCAACGCTGAAATTAACATCTGATGAGTCAACACGGAAGAACAACTCCCAAAGTTGGTTTTTGGCAGTTCACTTATGATCCATTTTGATTTTGCAAGTTTGTTTTTGTAATATTTTCAATTTTCGTCTAGAGGGGAGGATGTCTTGTAGCTAGCATATTGCCCATGTATTTTCTTTCTCATTTGATTTTGCACAATAGTTTCATTAAATTTGTAGATATTCTTGTCATGTAACTTTAGTTCAAATAGTGTGCAACTTTAACAAATCTGAAGCAGATTGTTTTTTTTTTTACAGTTTTCTTATTATCTATTTAATTTTGCATTTTTTTTGTGTTATTTTCCATTTTCTTCTAGAGGGGAGGATGTCTTGTAGCTAGCATATTGCCCATGTATTTTCTTTTACCAAAATTTTTGAACACTAAAGATGTGAATACTGATTCCCAACCTACAGTGAGGATCCCACCTGTTGATTCAGCCCATGACAACTTGAATCAGCAAGATGCTAATGACAGTTCTCAAGCAACGCTGAAATTAACATCGGATGAGTCAACACAGAAGAACAACTCCCAAGCAGGTTGGTTTTTGTTTTTTTGGCAGTTCATTTATGATCCATTTGATGTGAATACTGATTCCCAACCTACAGTGAGGATCCCACCTGTTGATTCAGCCCATGACAACTTGAATCAGCAAGATGCTAATGACAGTTCTCAAGCAACGCTGAAATTAACATCGGATGAGTCAACACAGAAGAACAACTCCCAAGCAGGTTGGTTTTTGTTTTTTTGGCAGTTCATTTATGATCCATTTGATTTTGCAAGTTTGTTTTTGTAATATTTTCAATTTTCGTCTAGAGGGGAGGATGTCTTGTAGCTAGCATATTGCCCATCTATTTTCTTTCCCATTTGATTTTAGACAATAGTTTCATTAAATTTGTAGATATTCTTGTCATGTAACTTTAGTTCAAATAGTGTGCAACTTTGTGCATTTCCTGTACAAAACCAAAATTTTGAACACTAAAGATGTGAATACCGATTCCCAACCTACGTTGAGGATCCCACCTGTTGATTCAGCCCATGACAACTTGAATCAGCAAGATGCTATCGACAGTTCTCAAGCAACGCTGAAATTAACATCGGATGAGTCAACACAGAAGAACAACTCCCAAGCAGGTTGGTTTTTGTTTTTTTGGCAGTTCACTTACGATCCATTTGATTTTGCAATTTTGTTTTTGTAATATTTTCCATTTTTCGTCTAGTAGACAAATTAAGTAAGAGGAGGAGGAGAAGGTCTTGTAGATGTTTTAATGGCAGCCAAGAATCGATGTTTCAGAGCTTCAAGAACAAGATCGCGCTTCAAAACAATTATTCATCTGGAAAGTCGAATTTGAAGCAAGCGATACCATTATATTAGATGTTGAGCAAGAAAAAGCAAGCAAATTTCACCTCAAAGTTGTTGCTCGCTTACAATGCGTAGTTTCTTATATTTTTCTTTTATCTTACCCTACTTGAGGTATATCATGTGTCTTATATCTCCTTATTTGACTTTACAAAGGTTTATTATTTCCTCGAGTTCTAAATATTGGCCATTAGGCCATGCATATATAATGGTATGAACATGAAATTGTTGTGCTTGGGAGATGCCCATTATTGCTTTCTTTGGTAGACGAATTGAGCACTGGTTGGTGGCCTTTGAGTTCATTTATTGTGAATATTAGCTTTTCACATGATAGAGGATGTTGAGTGAGCCTGCCGATATCAGGTGCATATGATTCCTTTGGATTGTAACAAAAGAAAGACAAGGATGCTTGCTAGACTGGGTTGTGTCTCTTACCTTCTTGTATGAGGCTGAATACAGCCTATAGAAGTAGTTTGCCATAATACAAGTAATCTATTGGCTGTAAAGCTTATGGAGTTTGACAGATGCTGGTCGATTATTTGTGTAAACACAATTTTAGTGCTTACTTGTTAATGTTTTGCTCTATGCAGTACCATTTGTAGTCACAAACTCACAACTCGAAACTTGCTTGTGGCAAAACAAGTAGGTCGGTTGTGCTATTACATCCAGAATTATAGTAGCACTTGTATTCGGGTGCTTTTACATCTTGGAAGAAATATCTGTGATTCTCATCTCTAATTCAACTCACTACAAATTGAAAGTGCTTGGGAGATGCCCATTAGTTGCAATAGATCTCAAGTACAACACAAATAACATTTTAAGTTTTCCTTGTAATTTATGTTTTCGATATTTGATGTATGCTTATTTTTTTGCCATTTCGGTAGGATCATGTTGCAACAATTGATGCACTTCCAATAGTTGCCTGCAGCAGTTGTCATCAGGAGACTGATGGGAGTGCCCTGCCCATCATGCAACCTTCTTCTGAGAATCTCAAGGTAGCTTTTTTTTCACTTTCGTAGTTTATTTCTATATATTGCAGCATAGTAGAAAATATGGTTTCTACATGTTATTTTTTAATTTTGTTTATCATTTTTTTTCTTAGTGTTGTTTGTTTTGTCTATTGTTTTGTTAGTCTAGTCTTATTTTTTCTTATATCTATGTAGGATCCGGTTGAACTGAGCTCAAGGGGTGTTTGCTACACTAATTCTTTACAAAAAAGTGCAAGCCTTGATCATATGTTATCTCCTCAAGACTTAAGTATTGGCGAGGCTCATTCAAGAGCTGCCAAGGTGAGCATGACTTAAGTATCAAGCACATGAATGTTATTCTTAATGTCTTTTTATTTGTGTTAACAGCATCTAAAAGTTGTAAAAGCTGCCATAAGTTTGAATAATTACGACAAATTTTTTTTTGCAATTTAGTTTCTGTAAATTTCTCTCAATTTTTATGTCAATGTAAGTATGCATTTGATCATGATCATAGAGGAAGATATACTGTTTTACCAATCCCTTTTTATGTTAATGTTTTAGTACTTATAATGTTGTTTTCTTTATTTTTTTTCTTTATTAGGATGATCAAAATCTGTATGTCTCCTTTCAAGTCTTCTGATGGCCAGGCTAAATCAAATGATTATGGTATTTTTAGTTGAGGATTCGTTAATTTTTTTATCTTTTTGTTTTTATTCTTGATCACATACTTTTTGATATTAGTTCATCAAGCATGCACTTCCGATGTGCCAAGCAAGAACCCTCCTGTTGTTTCTTCTCCTCGAATTGGTAAGATCCATTCAGCAATTGATGCCATTGTTTTTATTCAATTGTTTTCAGGAAATTAGACTATGTAAGGCTTGACAACTATGTTTGGACTGGCTTTCATAGCATTAATATTTTTTGTGACTATTGCTTTTTTTTTGTTTAGGCCAAGCAATTCATTGCCAAATCTATCCAAAATAGGCCTGTGTCAAACCAAGATCTGAATTTCTGGGATCAAAGTACACCTTCTTTCCGTATACTTGATTGTTTAGATGATTCTGGAAATTTCATTGAAGATCCAATGTGTCGTCGTCCGGTTGGTCAGCCATGTGATGGGAAGACACGCTATGATGAATTTAAGAGTGATTGTGTTGTTGATGCCATGATTTCTGATTTCGATTCACAACATGTTACTGTAAGTGTTATCCTCTTGTCAATAAATGTACATTTGGTAGTATTTTTACTTTGTTAATGTGTTGCAGTTTTGCTAATATCTTTTGTTTTTTTTTTCTGCTTCTGAATAGGTCAATACAACTTCGAATTCTAAGTCTAGCATCAGTTCTTCTAAAAAAATTCCATGTACATCTAAGCAGGTAAAAGTTTGTGTTCATTATCTCAGTTTCATCTGTTAATCATCATCTGTGGGTTGTTTGATAGATATTTTAAATTAATTTCAGACTCCCATCGACATTAGTGATGATGAGTTTGATGTGAATTGCACCCAAATACCAAAACAAGATGACGATCAGACCATTGATCCTGTACCTCTTACCATTGTTTCTCCCTCTGGAGAAACTATTAGCATTG